>JAEIFM010000039.1:0-37390 GCA_018901885.1 Zaprionus kolodkinae | reverse complement strand
TCCCAAATATTTAATTGTTTCTATTAAATCTTTATCCACTTGTTTTTTTAAATCATCTAAATTAGTAAACTTTAAATTATCACGAAGAAAATCTAAAAATCTAACTTTAATGATTTTTCCATATAAATCTTGATTAAAGTTTAATAAGTAAGTTTCAACTAACGGCTTATTATTACGTAACATAATTACTGTCATACTTTGATATCATTTATTATCTACTTCAGTAAGCGTAATATAAGTAGCAAGACCCGGTAATGCATAGTTTGTTAATAACGATAAATTAGCAGTTGGAAAATTAATTGTTCTAGCCTCTTTAATACCATGAACTACTTTACCACTAATTGTATATGGCTCTTGTTGTAAACAAAGATTAGCACTACTAATATCTTTATTTTGTAAAAGTTGTTTAATATAAGTTGAAGAAACTTTGTTATTATTAACAATAATATCATTACAAAGATAAACTTGTAATGAAGATTGTTGTAATGTTTTAATATTACCTTGCCCTTGATAACCAAACCTAATATTTGGATTAACAACTACTGCTTTAACATTATTTGCCAATAATCACGAAATAAATTGCTCTGGTGAAAGTGTTGCTATTTCTTTACTAAACTTAATTTCCCAATAATAATCAAAATTGTATTTAGCAATTGTTTTAATTTTATCTTTATTACTTAATAAAACCTCATTATTTTTATTACTAATTACACTTTGTGGTTTTCTATCAAAACTAATAATACATGTTTGATAATTATTTATTGTTGAATTAACTAATAATTGTTTAAATAGGGCTTGATGACCTTGATGAATACCATCAAAAAAACCTCAACAAGCAATAATTGGTTTAGACATCAATTTTTGATTTTGAATATTTAGATTTTTCAATTTTAATATCTTCATTACATTTAAAACCTCGTTGGCTTACGTATAAATTATTTTTTTGATTACGATAAATAGCTAATGGCAAATGTTCAGAATTAACAACTAAAACATATGGCTCATTAGTGCTATCAATAACTAAAGGTTTACCATCAATAACAATTTTACTATTATCAACAACAATCGCTGGCATAATATTTTTAACACCATCATAAATACTAATATGATTTTTACTAACTGTTTCTTCATTAATAACATCTAAATTTAGGGCATTACTTAAATCAAAACCCGATTGATGAATTCTTCTCAAATAAGTTAAAGTTGCTGATGTATGTAAAATTCTAGCAATGTCAGTAACCAAAGCTCGAACATAAGTTCCTTTTGAACATACTACTTCAAAAGTAACTAAATCATTATTAAAACTAATTAATTTTAAAGATTTAATATAAACCTTACGTTTTGGTAATTCAACAGGAATATTCTCACGAGCATATTCATAAAGTTTTTTACCATTAATTTTAACTGCTGCATAAGCAGGAATTATTTGCTCATATTGACGATTATTATAAAATTCAAGTGCTTTAACAATTTCTGATTCTTTTAAATCAAGATGTGGTTTTGATTCAATAATTTTACCAGTAATATCGCCGGTGTTGGTTTTTAAAAATAGTTGCATTTTTGCAATATAAACTTTATCACTTTTTAAAATAAAATCACTAATTTTGGTTGCTTCATTCACAAGTACTACCATTAGTCCTGTTGCTAAAGGATCTAACGTACCTGTATGACCAATTTTATTTAATTTCAAACGTTTTTTAATAACAACAAGACAATCTTGTGATGTCATAAATGAAGGTTTATCTATTAACAATATATAATCTTTTAACATGCGTTTCACCTACTTTACTTCTTTATCAGAAGTTATTTCTTGATACTTTTCAACATGTTTACAATTTGGATAATTAGTACACCCTAAAAATTTTCGATTTTGTTTTGAAGATTTAACAACCATTCAACCATCTGTACATACTAAACAAGGTTTAATTTTTTCTAATTGTTTTTGAATATATCGACATTTTGGAAATGCTGAACAACCGTTAAATTTACCATATCTTCCTGTTCTTTGCACAAGTGGGGCACCACAAAGTGGACAATCTTGATCTAATAAAACCGGTTTAATTTTAAACTCAGTCATTTTATCAAAAGCATCATCAATCCTTGGTTCAAACTTAACTCAAAAGTCTTTTACCACTTGATGCATATCAAAATTACCATGAGCAATTTGATCTAATTGAGTTTCAACTTGTGAAGTATATGTCTCATTAATAATATCATAAAAAAACTCTTGAAGTTTATCATTAGTTAAAAGACCTTTCTCAGTAGCTTTAAAAGACTTATTTTCAATAATAACATAACCGCGTTCTTTAATAGTGTTCATAATTGGATTATAAGTCGATGGTCGACCAATTCCTAGTTCTTCCAATGTTTTAATTAATTTAGCTTCTGTGTATCTTGGTTTTGGTTTAGTAAAGTGTTGCTGTAAATTTACTGATTCAACTTTAATAATTTGATTTTTTTCAAATTTTGGTAAAACTAAAAGTTCTTCATTTTCAAGACTTTCTACATCAAGCATTAAAAATCCTTTAAACTTGATTTGTTGTCCTGTTAAACGAAATTGATAATCATTATTTTTAAATAAAACAGTAGTACTAATTAATTGTGCTGGTGCCATTAATGAACTAAGGGCACGAAAATAAATTAAATTATAAAGTTTTAATTGATCTTTATTTAAAAAATCAATAGCACGTTTATTATTCATTGTTAAATCAGTTGGTCTGATTGCTTCATGAGCATCTTGCACATTTTTTTTATTAGTCTGTTCTTTCTTCTGCCCAAGATATTGTTCACCATATTCATTAATAATTAATGTTTTGGCATTTTCAATAAATTTATCATTTAAACGTATTGAATCAGTACGAGGATAACTAATGAATCCAGTAAGTGTTCCATTAACATCAATTCCTTCATACAATTGTTGAGCAATAAGCGTTGTTTTAGCAGTACTAAAATTTAATTGTGTTGATGCTGCTTGTAATAAACTACTAGTAGTAAATGGATTTAATGAATTACGCTTACGATTTTGTTCAGTAACAGAAATTACTTGATAACTATCACTTAATGCATTTTTAATAGCAACTGCTTCTTGTTCATTATTAATAACTAACAGTTCTTCTTTATATTTTTCACAATTTAATATTATTTTTTTTTGATAAGTACTATTAATTGTTCAAAATTCTTTACTAATAAAATTAATAATTTCACGTTCTCTTGTTGCTATTAATTTTAATGCTACTGATTGTACTCTCCCTGCACTACGTGAACCGATCTTCTTTTGTAATAGATTACTTAAGCGAAAACCAATGATACGATCAACCATTCTTCTTGCTTCTTGACTACGAACTAATGGTAAATCAATACTATGTGGAGATTTAAATGCTGTTAAAATTGCATCTTTAGTAATTTCATTAAAAGTTATTCGTGATGATATATTACTTGTTGCTAATACTTGATCTAAATGATAAGCAATTGCTTCTCCTTCACGATCATGATCGGTTGCTAGATAAACATGAGTAATACTTTTTAATTTACTTTTTAATTCTTTTACCTTTGGCATTTTTTTGCGATCAATTTTGTAAATTGGTTCAAAAGTTTCTAAATCAATTCCCAAACCATATTGACCTTTAATTGCTAAATTACGAATGTGTCCATCCGAAGATAACACTAAATAATCATTACCTAAATATGATTGTACTGCTTTACTTTTAACTGGAGATTCCATGATTACTAATTTTGATGGCATCTTATATCTTCCTCTATATATAATTTATTAACTTTATTCAAATACTATTTTGTAATATATATAACTTTAACGCGAAAGTCAATATTTTTTTGGATATATACTTTTTTATAAAAATTTTAAATAACTTATTAACAATTAATATATAAATTATGCTATATTTATTTAGTAAAAATTTAATATAAGTTTTTATCCTATTTATTTTTGTAAATAAATAGGTTTTTATTTTGATTTGAAAGGAACATAAAAATGAAATTTTTAAACACAAATGAGAGCGAAATTAATTCTGAAATACTTTCTAATTTATTACAATCAATACTTCCAAATAATCCTCTTACAGTGGGACTAGTGTGTCTTGCTGGTGGAATTGGTTACTATTCATGAAATTTTACAAAAATAAAAAACAAGAATTAAATATAAAAGTAATAGAAAAAAATGATGAAAAGAAAACTACATTAAACTCAAAGAATCTAACAAATCAATCAAGTAATATAAGTAAATGTGAATATAATATGATATTAGATGATGCAACTAAAATTAATCAAATAATTTTAGATAATAACAATAGCAAAAATGTTGAAGAACAATATGATATGCTAATCAGAAATAAATGTTGAAGAACAATATGATATGCTAAATGATGCTAAATCAGAAATAAACAAAGAAGATGAATGGGTAATAGGTAATGTTTAGTAATCTGTGTAACTTACAAAAATAAATATGTTTAATTAATTCTAGTAAATATAATTAAATTACTAGAAAGAGTGAGTTACAAATGGCTAAAAATGAAAATATTAATAATAATGATCCAATATCAAAAGCATTAGATTTATTACTAGAAAATACTGAGGATTTAACAACAGTATTTAAACCTGGCGGTTTATATAAAGAATTAACAAAAAGATTAGTAGAAAAAATGTTAAATTCTGAAATGCAAAATTATTTAGGGTATGAAAAAAATCAACATAGTAATAGTGAAAATGCTCGTAATGGTACAAGTTCAAAAAAATTAATAACTCAACAAGGTAAAATTGAAATTGATGTACCAAGAGATCGTAATAGTAATTTTACTCCTGTAATAGTTGCAAAAAGACAGCGAAGATTTGATGGTTTTGATCAACAAGTTCTTTCACTATATGCCAAAGGAATGACAATATCTGATATTAGAATGCAGTTGCAAGAGTTATATCATGGTGCAGATATTAGTGAAAGTGTTATTAGTCAAATTACTGATGATGTTATTGATGATGTCAAAGCATGGCAAAATCGACCATTAGAAGGCATTTATCCCATTGTTTATTTTGATTGTATAGTAGTTAAAGTACGACAAGATAAACGCATTATTAACAAATCCGTTTATATAGCATTAGGAGTTGATTTAGAAGGCAAAAAAGATGTTTTAGGCTTATGAATTAGTGAAAATGAAGGTTCTAAGTTTTGATTATCTAATTTCACAGAAATGAAAAATCGTGGTTTAAATGACATTCTCATTGCTTGTAGTGATAATTTAACAGGCATGTCAGAAGCAATACAATCAGTTTATCCTAAAACTGAACATCAATTATGCATTGTTCATCAAATTAGAAATAGTTTAAAATATGTTTCATATAAACATCGAAAAACTCTAGTTGCAGATTTAAAGCCAATTTATAGTGCATGTAGTGAAGAACAAGCAATGCAAGCTTTAGAATCATTTGAAAGTAAATGAAATAAACAATATCCGCACATTGCTAAATCTTGATATAAAAATTGAGATAATTTAATGGTTTTTATTAGTTATCCTACAGAAATTAAAAGAGTAATTTATACAACAAATGCTATTGAATCTGTTAATAGTCAATTACGAAAAGTTATTAGAAATAAAAAAGTTTTTCCTAATGATATGTCAGTTTTCAAAATATTTTACTTAGCAATTGAAAATATGACAAAAAAATGAACACTGCCTATTCAAAATTGAAAGACAGCAATTGCTCATTTTATGATAAAATTTGAAGACAGAATTAATCTAAACTAGTATTTTGTAAAACAAAGATACACAGATTACATAAAAGCCTCAATTACCAAATTTATTAAAACCATTTTTAGGTGTATTACCAATTTCTAATTGTAATTTAAGTATTTTTTTATATAAATTATTCATTATTTATCACTCTTTCTATTTATTTATTGCTTTTTTAATTAAACTTCTTATAAATCCATTAATTTTCATATTTTTTTCTTCACAAATTTCTTTTAATTTTTCATAATCTTTTTCAGTAAATCTTAAATGAATAATAATTTGTTTAATCATTAAATCTTCTGGTTTCTTTTTAGGCGCTGCTACCATATTTATTCACTACTTTCTTTACTTGAATCATTCTTTTATAATCAATAATTACTTGTTCTAATTGATTTACATTTTTATAATTAAAATAATCACAACTAATTTTTAAATCACCATCATCATCAATATTAATTTCTAAATCTTCATATTTACTATTAAATTCTTCTTGTAATTCTTCAAATTTTTCTATTAATTTCATTGCATTTTGTAATTCTAATTGATTCATTTTTACACTCCTTTAAAATTTTCTAATTGTAATTCATTAATATAATATTCATATAAGTAATCTCAATTATTTGATGTTAAATACATATCTTCTTCAATCATGTCATTAATACATTTATTACAATAATAACTATTATCTAATTCACTAATTCAAATATATTTTTCATTATGAATATTACATTTCATTTTTTTCACCTATTAATTTATAAAAACATTTATTACAAGTTCTGTTTCCATATGATGAATTTTTATGACAAATATCACATGAACCTTTAATTCTATATTCTCTACATTTCATAATTATTTATTCCTTTCTATAATTTTTAATATTTCTTATATTTCAATATATTTTTTATTTTTAGGTAATTTTTCATTACATAAATTTTTTGTTAATTCTATTTTTTCAAAATTTAATAACATATTAATTTCCTTTAATACTTTAAATAAAATATTTTTTCATTATGAGTTGATATATCTTTCATTGGTGTAACTATATAATTTATTGCTAAATCATTATTATTATATGGATTATTTATTTTAAAACTTTTCATGCCTTGTTCTCATGTAATGTTATATTTAAAACATTCTTGGTTTTTATCATTTTTAAAAATATAATAACCATTATGTTGTTTATAAAATTCACAAGATATTAATTCATTTTCATTTCTAGTAATATTTGGAATATTTTTAATATATTTTAAAATATCACTACCTTTAACACTTTCAATATCTTTTGTTATTGATTTTTTACCTAATTTATAATAAAAATCTTCAATTATTTTTAATGCTATTTTTTTATTTTTTTCATCAATAATAGTATCTTTAATAGGAAATCATGTTTCATATTCACCAATTTCTAATAGCATACCTTTAGTTGTTTCTTTAATTTTATTTTTAATATCTAAATTAACATTAATCATTACGTATCCTTTCTATGTATAAGCCTTATCACCTACAGTGATAAAAGGTTATATACTACTAACTACTTATCTACTCTACGTAAGGCTTATGCTACTGTAAGTAGCAAAGCCTTGGAGGGTAGGGGTTCTAGGGGAAGGGAACCAAAAAATATCAAGTTGTAAAAGAGCATGACAAAAATTACTATTTGCAAATTCCTATACAATAGCTTTTATAATTTTTATTAAATTTGGAATAATTAATTACTTTAATAAAGTATAGGTTTAATAAAATAATTAATTATAATTGTTCAACAATTAAAAACGAGAGTTTTATCTCTCATTTAAGTTTTTATTAAATCTAACCATTAACTTGATACGCCCCTTTTTCTGTAGGATAACTAATAAAAACCATTAAATTATCTCAATTTTTATATTAAGATTTAGCAATGTGCGGATATTGTTTATTTCATTTACTTTCAAATGATTCTAAAGCTTGCATTGCTTGTTCTTCACTACATGCACTATAAATTGGCTTTAAATCTGCAACTAGAGTTTTTCGATGTTTATATGAAACATATTTTAAACTATTTCTAATTTGATGAACAATGCATAATTGATGTTCAGTTTTAGGATAAACTGATTGTATTGCTTCTGACATGCCTGTTAAATTATCACTACAAGCAATGAGAATGTCATTTAAACCACGATTTTTCATTTCTGTGAAATTAGATAATCAAAACTTAGAACCTTCATTTTCACTAATTCATAAGCCTAAAACATCTTTTTTGCCTTCTAAATCAACTCCTAATGCTATATAAACGGATTTGTTAATAATGCGTTTATCTTGTCGTACTTTAACTACTATACAATCAAAATAAACAATGGGATAAATGCCTTCTAATGGTCGATTTTGCCATGCTTTGACATCATCAATAACATCATCAGTAATTTGACTAATAACACTTTCACTAATATCTGCACCATGATATAACTCTTGCAACTGCATTCTAATGTCAGATATTGTCATTCCTTTGGCATATAGTGAAAGAACTTGTTGATCAAAACCATCAAATCTTCGCTGTCTTTTTGCAACTATTACAGGAGTAAAATTACTATTACGATCTCTTGGTACATCAATTTCAATTTTACCTTGTTGAGTTATTAATTTTTTTGAAGTTATACCATTACGAGCATTTTTACTATTACTATGTTGATTTTTTTCATACCCTAAATAATTTTGCATTTCAGAATTTAACATTTTTTCTACTAATCTTTTTGTTAATTCTTTATATAAACCGCCAGGTTTAAATACTGTTGTTAAATCCTCAGTATTTTCTAGTAATTTAATTATATTTACTAGAATTAATTAAACATATTTATTTTTGTAAGTTACACAGATTACTAAACATTACCATAAATATTTATAAAGTATTAATTGTTATTTTATTATTTATATTATTGACTGGGTTTTGTAATTCAAAGTTATTGATATTCGTTACATCATTATTTACTAAGAACCTGTTTAGAATCTTTTTAACATAATTAAACTTAAAGAAAGAATAATTATTCGCAACTTAATAGTTAACTAGCATTTTATTTTATTTGTCATTTTTTTGTTAAAAAAAATTTATCATTTGACAACTTATCGATTAAAAATATATTTTTTAACTATAAAATAACATTTATAATATTAATTTAATTAAAAATTAGTTAAAAAAGATTTTAAACAGGTTCTAATAAAGGAGTTCTATTTTTAGATTTTGAAAATGATACTAGCATATTTTCTACTAATCCTTTAGTGGCATTTGTTATTTTTTTATTACCAACTTGTGTTATGTTTAAACTATGAATTAAAGGTACAGAACCCATTATGCATACTACTAAATTATTTGGATTTAAAATAGTATTTAATTTATCTTTTATTGATTTTCCATTTCTTGTATTATCATAAAAAAATAAAATAGTTGATAAACTAAGACCAGTTAATAATATTCCGGTGGAACTAATTATAGTTCCAATTATGAATTCTTTAAAATATTTACTGTTATTATTTTGAATAGGCATGTTTAGTTAACTCCTTGTTTTTTTACGCATAAAAATTATTTATTTTTAATTATTTACTTTAAAATAAAGAAAATTTAATTTTATAATTTCATTATATTATAATTCAAATTATTAATAAAATTTGATAGTAAAATATATGTTAAATTTTTTTATAAAATTTAAGGAATAAAAGTATCTATTTTTCAAAAAATAATATGATATAATATGTGGGTGAAGGATATAGCGGAAAAAGTCTTTCATGTACTTATTTTCTAAGTTTGGTCAAAGATAGTGTGGAAATATATATTATTATAGTAATGTAGAGTTTATTAACTTTTATCTTTAAAAGATAAAAAAATATTAATTTTAAAAAAGAGTATTTAAATCAAATGTAGTCTAAAAGCAAAGAGGGGTATTGTCATGATTAAAATATATGTTTCGCCAAGTTGTTTGTCTTCAAAAAAAGTTATTCATTTTTTTGATAAACATAAAATTCCATATATTAAACGTAATATTATCCATAATCCATTGACCGATACTGAAATTAAATTATTATTAAGATTTGTACCAAATGGTGTTGGTGATATTATTTCAACAAGAGCAAAGTTTATTAAAACACATGCTATTAATATTGAAAAGTTAACAATGTTACAAGTTTTTGATTTAATTAAAACTTCACCAACTGTTTTAAAACGTCCAATTATTGTTCAAGAAAATAAACAACGTATTCAAATTGGTTATAATGAAGACGAGATTGAATTATTTTTACGTGGTTCTATTGAAAACGAATTTGAAGATTCTTGTGAAATATTTTAATTGAAATATGATTGGAATACATGATGAAAAATTATAAATTTACAATTATTGCTAATAAATATGAGAATTCTCAATCATTAGCTAAGGAATTAAGGGCCAAGTTATTGGCCCTTAAAGCACTTGAAGATACTTCTTTTCCAGATATTGTTTTTATTATTGGCGGTGATGGAACATTTTTAAAAGCTGTTCATGATTATAATAATATGCTCAATACTGTTAAGTTTGTTAGTTTTAAATGTGGTAATCTTGGTTTTTATGAAAATTTTTTAAACACAGAAGTTGACAAAGTATTAATGTGAATTGATAAAAATGATAATAATTTAATAGTAAATAAATTTTTATTATTAGAAGTAAATATTAATAATAAGATTTTATATGCTATTAATGAAGTTAAATTTGTTAATTTAACAACAACTCTTTCATGTCAAGTGTTAATTAATAATCAATTATTTGAAAACTTTCGCGGTTCTGGTTTAGTTATTGCAACAAGAACTGGTTCGACGGGTTTAATGAAATCACTTGGTGGTGCTGTTTTAATTTCAAATCATAACTTAATGCAATTTCATGAAATTGCTCCAGTAGCTAATAATAGTTATCGCAGTTTAAATTCACCACTAATTTTGGATGAAAATCATGAAATTACTTTGAAAAATATTCAAAAAGATAGTAAATTGAGTGATTTTGGAAAATTAATTGTTGATACTTTTGATTTTAATGATAAACTAAATGATAAGGTAACAATTAAATTATCAGAATTAACGTTACAAGTTTTAGAATATCGACTTAATCATTATTCTTTACTTGCTAAAGTAAAAAAAGCTTTTATTCAAGAAGATTAAGAAAATATTTAAAAATATATTAATTAAGGAAGGTAATCATGCCAATTTGACAAATAGTATTATTAGTTATTGCATTGTTATTTGCTGTGGCTAGTATTGGGATTTGAATATGAAATGTTAGTACAGCTAAAAAATTACGCAATCAACAAGAAAGTAGTTCAAAACCTATTAATAAACCACAAAAATTCCCATTTAAATTACAAAATTTTATTGTTGATTTAGGGGGAATTGATAATATTAAAGAGACAACAGCAACAGCAAATAAAATTAAGGTAGAGATTATTGATCATTCAAAAATTAATTTTAATAATCTTAAAAAAATTAAAAATCATGGTATTTTAGACCAAGACGATAGTGTTAGTTTAGTCTTAGGAACTTATTGTAATAATTTAAGTATTGCTATTAATGATCTTATTAAATTAAATAATGAGAAATAAGTTATTTTTTGTAATATCCATAGATACCATTAATTAAAACATAAGTGTTAGTATAGCCCAATTCTCTGAGTGTTAGTGCAGCAGCAGTTGAACGATTTCCTGCATTACAAATAATTATAGTCATTTGATTTTTGTTTTCAATATATTTACTAGAATTTTTAATCAAATCATAGTAAGGAATATTAACAATATTAAGTTCACCATTATCATTTGTTATTTTTTTTAAAATTTGATATTCAGCAACATCACGAACATCAATAATTAAAGCTTTATTTTTAATTTTATCAAAGTCTTTATTTGAAATTGAAATTTCATTTTGTATTTTATATTTAAACATAAGTTATGACCTCCTAAAATAAAATTGTTCTATAACTTATTTTAACATTTTATTATGCTATAATGCTCATAGTTGCGACAAAAAATGGAAGCTAAGGAGTAAATAATGTTAAAAGAAAAATTCCTTTTTAAAGAAGGAAAATATGAATTAATTGTTGAATTAGGTACAATGGCTAATTTAGCAGAAAAATCAGTAAAAATTACTTATGGAAATACAGTTGTATTAACAACTGTATCATATAATGAAGTTATTAATAATCAAGATTTTTTTCCATTACAAATAGTTTTTCAAGAAAAGTTATATTCAGTTGGTAAGATTCCAGGTGGTTTTTTAAAGCGTGAAGGTCGACCTAGTGAATATGCAACACTATGTGCTAGATTAATTGATCGTTCAATCCGTCCATTATTTCCAAAAGATTTTGTTAATGAAGTGCAAGTTGTAAATAATGTTTTTGCGTTAGATGATGCTTGTGATGTTAGAGTAAATGCAGCTTTTGGTACTTCACTTGCTTTAGGATTAAGTAGTTTGCCATTTCAGGGTCCTAGTGCTACTGTTGTTGTTGGTAAAATAAATGATGAACTTGTCTTTAATCCAACACAAGAGCAATTATTAAATTCAAAAATGGAATTGATTGTTGGTGGAACAAAAGATGCCATCAATATGGTTGAAGCTGGATGTCATGATATTTTAGAAAAAGATATGATTAAAGCATTAAAATTTGCACATGAACATATTATTAAATTAATAATTTTTCAAGAAAGTATCATTGAAAAATTAAAACCAAATAAATTTAAACCACAGTTAGCATTAATTCCTGTTAATATTGAACAATTTGTAGAAACAAATTGTCAATCACAAATTAGTAAAATTAGTACTACTGTTGATAAAAAAAGTCGAAGCAACTTGATTAAAAATTTAGTTGAAGAAACATTTCAAAGTTTTAAAAATAAATTTAATCAAGAAGTTTTAAATGTTGGTGAAGAAACAACTATTCATAATTTACGCAAAAGTATTGATCAATTATTACAAAAAGCAATGCGTACTATGATTTTAAAAAATAATGTACGAGTTGATGGACGAAAAGCAGATGATATTAGAAAATTAACAAGTATGATTGATGTTTTACCTATTGTTCATGGTAGTGCAATGTTTACTCGTGGTGAAACACAAGTTTTATCAGTTTTAACTTTGGGTGCACTTGCGGAACATCAAATTATTGATGGATTAGGTAAAGAAGAGTATAAACGTTTTATTCATCATTATAATTTTCCTCCATTTTCTGTTGGTGAAACCGGAAGAATGGGTGTTCCTTCACGACGTGAGATTGGTCATGGCGCCCTTGGTGAAAAAGCATTATTACAAATTATTCCTCTTGAAAAAGATTTTCCTTATACAATTAGATTAGTATCAGAAGTATTAGCATCAAATGGTTCAACTTCACAAGCAGCAATTTGTGCTTCATCAATGGCATTAATGGCTGGTGGTGTACCGATTAGAGCTGCAATTGCTGGTATTGCCATGGGTTTAATTAAAGAAGAAAAAGATTTTACAATTTTAACTGACATTCAAGGATTAGAAGATCATTTAGGTGATATGGATTTTAAAGTGGCAGGAACAGCTAATGGTATTTGTGCTTTACAAATGGATATTAAAATTACTGGTATTGATTTTAATATTATTACACAAGCTTTAGAAAAAGCCAGAATTGCGAGATTACAAGTATTAGCAAACATGAATGAAGTAATTAAAAAACCTAGAACTACATTGGCACCTAATGCTCCAAAAATTATTCAAAAGTTAATTCCAATTGATAAAATTCGTGATATTATTGGTGTTGGTGGAAAAGTTATTAATAAAATTATTACCGACTGTGATAATGTTAAAATTGATATTGAAGATGATGGACGATTGATGATTTATCATAATGAACAATCAGCCATTGATAAAGCTTGACAAATTATTGAAAGTATTGTTAATCCTGTTCAAATTAAAATTGGTTCTGAATTTGATAGTAAAGTTGTAAAAATTGTTAATTTTGGTGTTTTTGTTAATTTACAAGATAAGATTGATGGTTTAATTCATATTTCAGAATTTTCAAAAAAATTTAATAAACGTATTGATAATTTAAATAATCTCGTTAAAATCAATGATATAATTAAAGTTCGAGTAATTAAAGTTGAAGATAATAGTAAGCTTAGCTTAGAAATTATTGATAAATAATTTGAAACTATTTTTAATGAAAATTAATTACAGTTTTATTATTAAATTAGTGTTAAAATACTAATAACATAATATAGCAGCATCTTGGGAATTTAAGTTAAAGTTTTAATTTTTATGCTCTTCTAAGATATTAAATTTTATAAAATAAAAATAAAGAAAATAGAAAACTGGTGAAAACATGGCAAAGATAAAAGTATTTGCTCTGGGTGGATTAGATGAACGTGGTAAAAACTTATATGTTGTTGAAGTAAATGATAAGATATTTGTATTTGATGCCGGCATTAGACTCCCAGAAAGAGAAATTTTAGGAATTGATATTATTATTCCAGATTATACATATTTAAAAGAAAATAAACATCGTATTCAAGGTATATTTATTTCAAAACCATCTGATGATGCTTTTGGAGCACTACCTTATATTTTAAAAGATTTTAATAAAATAAAACCCGAGTATAAAGTTCCAATCTTTACTAGTAAACTAACTGATTTTATGATTAAGCAGAAATTAGAACGTTTTCGTTTTATTAATCAAAATGAAATTATAATTAAAACTATTGAACCCGAACAAAAAGTATCATTTGGTAATGTTGTTGTTAAAACATTTAAAACAACTACTTCAATTCCAGGTAGTTTAGGTTTTGTTCTAACTGTAAATAATGGTGAAAATATTAAATTAAATGAAACAATTGTTTATACGGGTGATTATATTTTTGATGGTGAACATCGTAGTGATTTTACTACTGATATTCAACATTTAGCTAGTGTTTCTAAAAATGATGTTTTATTATTAATTAGTGAAGCAACATGTGCCAATAGAAAAGCTTTTACAGCTCCTAAGCATAAAATTCAAACTATTATTGAGCCAGTATTAAAAGAAGCACCAGGAAGGGTTATTCTTGCATGTTATGATCAAGATTTATATCGTGTTAGTGAAATTCTTAATGCTATTAAAGAAACTGACTCTAAACGTAAAATTGCAGTTTATGGTGCAACTTTATATGATATTTTATTAAAAGTTAATGATTTAAACGCTTTCAATATTGATAAATCACAAATTATTAATTTAGCACAAACAATTGGTACTAAAGATACAGTAATTATTGTTACTGGTAGTGGTGAGCGTTTATTTACTAGAATGAATAAAATTGCTATTGGTAATGATGATTATTTAAAACTTGAATCCCAAGATACAATAATTTTAGCAACTCCACCAATTCCGGGAAATGAATTGGCTCATGCAGCCTTATTAGATGACTTAGCACGTACTGATGCTAAAGTTATTAATATATCAGAAAAACAAGCTTGAAGTTTAAATGCTTCTTATGAAGATATTAAGTTAATGGTTAATATTATTGAACCAAAATATTTTTTACCAGTTAAAGGTTTATATAAAGATTTTGTAGCAGCACAAGCAGCAGCCATTGATGCTGGTGTATTACATAACAATGCTTTAATTCATGATAATGGTGAACTTATTATTTTTGAAAATGGTAAATTAATTGATAATTTTGTTAAACAGTATGTTGCACGTCCTTCTCGTTTTAATGATAAAAATGCTACTAATAAAACAACAGATAACTTAATAAAAACTGGTGATGTATATGTAGATGGTATTGGTGTTGGTGATATTGGTTCCATTGTTATTAGTGAAAGAAAACAATTACAACGTGATGGTATTTTAATTACAGGAGTGACAATAAATCGTAAAACTAAAGAAATTGTTTCTTTAATTGATGCACAAATGCGTGGTGTTGTTTATTTAACTAATAATGAAGAAATGTTGAAAAAATTGCAAAACATTATTATTAATGTTATTGAAAAATATAAAACTAATAATGCTTTTAGTCTTAGTGAAGTTAAGACTAAAATGAAAAATGACTTACAAGATTATATTAAAAAAGAAACTGGTAAGTTACCTATGATTTTAACAGTTGTTAATGAAATTTAAGGTTAATGATAATATCATTAACCTTAACTTATATAATTTTTCATATTTAAACTAATTTTAAAATTTATATAATGTTTAGTAAATTAGAACTAGTTTAGAAAATTACTAAAAGCTATTGAAAATCAATTTAAAATAATTTATAGTGCATTTAGTAAAAAAAACATGAAAATTATTGCTGGAGAATTTGAAAGTAATAAAAAAATTTCTTCAACTGGTATATTAGTTTTGGTTGAAGAAATTTTTTATTTTATTAATTAAAAATTTAATAACTTTGTAAACTACATTATATAAATTAATAGAAAAATTTAAAATTTAAAAATTTGGTAATGTTTAGTAATCTGTGTAACTTACAAAAATAAATATGTTTAATTAATTCTAGTAAATATAATTAAATTACTAGAAAGAGTGAGTTACAAATGGCTAAAAATGAAAATATTAATAATAATGATCCAATATCAAAAGCAGTAGATTTATTACTAGAAAATACTGAGGATTTAACAACAGTATTTAAACCTGGCGGTTTATATAAAGAATTAACAAAAAGATTAGTAGAAAAAATGTTAAATTCTGAAATGCAAAATTATTTAGGGTATGAAAAAAATCAACATAGTAATAGTGAAAATGCTCGTAATGGTACAAGTTCAAAAAAATTAATAACTCAACAAGGTAAAATTGAAATTGATGTACCAAGAGATCGTAATAGTAATTTTACTCCTGTAATAGTTGCAAAAAGACAGCGAAGATTTGATGGTTTTGATCAACAAGTTCTTCACTATATGCCAAAGGAATGACAATATCTGACATTAGAATGCAGTTGCAAGAGTTATATCATGGTGCAGATATTAGTGAAAGTGTTATTAGTCAAATTACTGATGATGTTATTGATGATGTCAAAGCATGGCAAAATCGACCATTAGAAGGCATTTATCCCATTGTTTATTTTGATTGTATAGTAGTTAAAGTACGACAAGATAAACGCATTATTAACAAATCCGTTTATATAGCATTAGGAGTTGATTTAGAAGGCAAAAAAGATGTTTTAGGCTTATGAATTAGTGAAAATGAAAGTTCTAAGTTTTGATTATCTAATTTCACAGAAATGAAAAATCGTGGTTTAAATGACATTCTCATTGCTTGTAGTGATAATTTAACAGGCATGTCAGAAGCAATACAATCAGTTTATCCTAAAACTGAACATCAATTATGCATTGTTCATCAAATTAGAAATAGTTTAAAATATGTTTCATACAAACATCGAAAAACTCTAGTTGCAGATTTAAAGCCAATTTATAGTGCATGTAGTGAAGAACAAGCAATGCAAGCTTTAGAATCATTTGAAAGTAAATGAAATAAACAATATCCGCAGAGGCTTTTATGTAATCTGTGTATCTTTGTTTTACAAAGTACTAGTTTAGATTAATTCTGTCTTCAAATTTTATCATAAAATGAGCAATTGCTGTCTTTCAATTTTGAATAGGCAGTGTTCATTTTTTTGTCATATTTTCAATTGCTAAGTAAAATATTTTGAAAACTGACATATCATTAGGAAAAACTTTTTTATTTCTAATAACTTTTCGTAATTGACTATTAACAGATTCAATAGCATTTGTTGTATAAATTACTCTTTTAATTTCTGTAGGATAACTAATAAAAACCATTAAATTATCTCAATTTTTATATCAAGATTTAGCAATGTGCGGATATTGTTTATTTCATTTACTTTCAAATGATTCTAAAGCTTGCATTGCTTGTTCTTCACTACATGCACTATAAATTGGCTTTAAATCTGCAACTAGAGTTTTTCGATGTTTATATGAAACATATTTTAAACTATTTCTAATTTGATGAACAATGCATAATTGATGTTCAGTTTTAGGATAAACTGATTGTATTGCTTCTGACATGCCTGTTAAATTATCACTACAAGCAATGAGAATGTCATTTAAACCACGATTTTTCATTTCTGTGAAATTAGATAATCAAAACTTAGAACCTTCATTTTCACTAATTCATAAGCCTAAAACATCTTTTTTGCCTTCTAAATCAACTCCTAATGCTATATAAACGGATTTGTTAATAATGCGTTTATCTTGTCGTACTTTAACTACTATACAATCAAAATAAACAATGGGATAAATGCCTTCTAATGGTCGATTTTGCCATGCTTTGACATCATCAATAACATCATCAGTAATTTGACTAATAACACTTTCACTAATATCTGCACCATGATATAACTCTTGCAACTGCATTCTAATGTCAGATATTGTCATTCCTTTGGCATATAGTGAAAGAACTTGTTGATCAAAACCATCAAATCTTCGCTGTCTTTTTGCAACTATTACAGGAGTAAAATTACTATTACGATCTCTTGGTACATCAATTTCAATTTTACCTTGTTGAGTTATTAATTTTTTTGAACTTGTACCATTACGAGCATTTTCACTATTACTATGTTGATTTTTTTCATACCCTAAATAATTTTGCATTTCAGAATTTAACATTTTTTCTACTAATCTTTTTGTTAATTCTTTATATAAACCGCCAGGTTTAAATACTGTTGTTAAATCCTCAGTATTTTCTAGTAATAAATCTAATGCTTTTGATATTGGATCATTATTATTAATATTTTCATTTTTAGCCATTTGTAACTCACTCTTTCTAGTAATTTAATTATATTTACTAGAATTAATTAAACATATTTATTTTTGTAAGTTACACAGATTACTAAACATTACCATTTAATAAGAACTTAAATGAGAGATAAAACTCTCATTTTTAATTGTTGAACAATTATAATTAATTATTTTATTAAACCTATACTTTATTAAAGTAATTAATTATTCCAAATTTAATAAAAATTATAAAAGCTATTGTATAGGAATTTGCAAATAGTAATTTTTGTCATGCTCTTTTACAACTTGATATTTTTTGGTTCCCTTCCCCTAGAATCCCTACCCTCCAAGGCTTTGCTACTTACAGTAGCATAAGCCTTACGTAGAGTAGATAAGTAGTTAGTAGTATATAAGCCTTTTATCACTGTAGGTGATAAGGCTTATACATAGAAAGGATACGTAATGATTAATGTTAATTTAGATATTAAAAATAAAATTAAAGAAACAACTAAAGGTATGTTATTAGAAATTGGTGAATATGAAACATGATTTCCTATTAAAGATACTATTATTGATGAAAAAAAATAAAAAAATAGCATTAAAAATAATTGAAGATTTTTATTATAAATTAGGTAAAAAATCAATAACAAAAGATATTGAAAGTGTTAAAGGTAGTGATATTTTAAAATATATTAAAAATATTCCAAATATTACTAGAAATGAAAATGAATTAATATCTTGTGAATTTTATAAACAATATAATGGTTATTATATTTTTACAAATGATAAAAATCAAGAATGTTTTAAATATAACATTACATGAGAACAAGATATGAAAAGTTTTAAAATAAATAATCCTTATAACGATAATGATTTAGCAATAAATTATATTGTTACACCAATGAAAGATATAAAAACTCATAATGAAAAAATATTTTATTTAAATTATTAAAAAGGAATAAATTATGTTACTTAATGTTGAAAAAATGGTAATGTTTAGTAATCTGTGTAACTTACAAAAATAAATATGTTTAATTAATTCTAGTAAATATAATTAAATTACTAGAAAGAGTGAGTTACAAATGGCTAAAAATGAAAATATTAATAATAATGATCCAATATCAAAAGCAGTAGATTTATTACTAGAAAATACTGAGGATTTAACAACAGTATTTAAACCTGGCGGTTTATATAAAGAATTAACAAAAAGATTAGTAGAAAAAATGTTAAATTCTGAAATGCAAAATTATTTAGGGTATGAAAAAAATCAACATAGTAATAGTGAAAATGCTCGTAATGGTACAAGTTCAAAAAAATTAATAACTCAACAAGGTAAAATTGAAATTGATGTACCAAGAGATCGTAATAGTAATTTTACTCCTGTAATAGTTGCAAAAAGACAGCGAAGATTTGATGGTTTTGATCAACAAGTTCTTTCACTATATGCCAAAGGAATGACAATATCTGACATTAGAATGCAGTTGCAAGAGTTATATCATGGTGCAGATATTAGTGAAAGTGTTATTAGTCAAATTACTGATGATGTTATTGATGATGTCAAAGCATGGCAAAATCGACCATTAGAAGGCATTTATCCCATTGTTTATTTTGATTGTATAGTAGTTAAAGTACGACAAGATAAACGCATTATTAACAAATCCGTTTATATAGCATTAGGAGTTGATTTAGAAGGCAAAAAAGATGTTTTAGGCTTATGAATTAGTGAAAATGAAGGTTCTAAGTTTTGATTATCTAATTTCACAGAAATGAAAAATCGTGGTTTAAATGACATTCTCATTGCTTGTAGTGATAATTTAACAGGCATGTCAGAAGCAATACAATCAGTTTATCCTAAAACTGAACATCAATTATGCATTGTTCATCAAATTAGAAATAGTTTAAAATATGTTTCATACAAACATCGAAAAACTCTAGTTGCAGATTTAAAGCCAATTTATAGTGCATGTAGTGAAGAACAAGCAATGCAAGCTTTAGAATCATTTGAAAGTAAATGAAATAAACAATATCCGCACATTGCTAAATTTTGATATAAAAATTGAGATAATTTAATGGTTTTTATTAGTTATCCTACAGAAATTAAAAGAGTAATTTATACAACAAATGCTATTGAATCTGTTAATAGTCAATTACGAAAAGTTATTAGAAATAAAAAAGTTTTTCCTAATGATATGTCAGTTTTCAAAATATTTTACTTAGCAATTGAAAATATGACAAAAAAATGAACACTGCCTATTCAAAATTGAAACACAGCAATTGCTCATTTTATGATAAAATTTGAAGACAGAATTAATCTAAACTAGTACTTTGTAAAACAAAGATACACAGATTACATAAAAGCCTCTCACTAATTTGTTAATTTTTCAAAATCTAAAACACCATCAACTCAACTATTATTAAAATTAGTATCATGAGTTGTCAATAATACAGTGCCTTCAAATTCTTGCAATGCTTTTAATAAAGATTCTTTAGCTAAAACATCAATATGATTAGTTGGTTCATCTAAAATTAATAAGTTGTAAGGTTTTAATGCCAATGCTGCTAATCTAACCTTAGTTTGTTCACCACCAGAAAGTAAGTTCATTGGTTTCATTACTAAATTACTACGCAAGCCAAAACTTGCTAAAATTCTTCTAATCTCAACATCATTTAATTTAATATCTAACTCTTTTAAATAATTAAACGGAGTAGTACTAGTCATTACTTCAGTCTGATGAAAATATGCTACTTGCATTCGATCATCTAAATTAATATTTCCAGCAAGTGCTGGAATATTACCAGCTAATGTTTGCAAGAAAGTAGTTTTACCAATTCCATTATACCCTTTAACAACTCACTTACTACCAGTCTTAATAACAAAAGTAAGTGGCTTAATTAATGGTTTATGATAACCTATTTCAAGGTTTTTAGCTTGCACAGCAATTGAACTCGTTGTTTTATAATACTTAAAATAAAACTTTGGAGGAGACTGGATTTGTTGTTTTTCTAAAACATTAATTTTAGATAATTGTTTTCTTCTTGATTCAGCACTTTTAGCAGTTGAAGCACGTGCTGCATTTTTACTAATATAAGTTTCTAATTTTTCAATTAATTTCTTTTGATTTGAATATGCTGATTCATATTGACGATGATGTAAACTTTTTTGTTCTAAAAAACTTTCAAAATTACCAACATAACGAGTAATCATATAATTATCAATATCGAAAATAATATTACATGTTGTATTAATAAAATTACGATCATGTGACACCAATAAAAATGCACTAGGGTAATTTTGTAAAAACTTAGCTAATCAATTAATTTGTTCAATATCCAAAAAATTAGTTGGTTCATCAAGTAATAAAAAATCATCTTCATTTAATAATAATTTTGCTAATAACACTTTTGCTCTTTGACCACCACTTAAACTACCTAAAGTTTGTTCTAAAAGCTGTAAATTAATACCCAATCCATCAACTAAACGACCAATTTTTTTACTAATAGTATCAAATCCTTGGTGTGTCAATTCATCTTGAATTTTCATTGCTTTCGTTAATAACTCTTCACTATAATTATTAGCCATTTCTGCATATAAGTTTTCCATTTGTTGTTCACGTTCAAAAAGTTTTTGATAACTTTCACGCAAATATTGTAAAACTGTTAATTCTAAATTAATCTCTTGATGTTGATCCAAATACCCAATTTTAATTTTAGGATGAATATTTAAATTAATATGATCTGCAGATACTGTTCCATTAATAATATTTAATAACGTTGTTTTACCAACACCATTCATACCAATTAATGCCACATGTTCACCTTTATTAATTTGTAAAGTGGCGTTTTTATATAAAACTTTTCCACCATTAGCATGTGTTAAATTCTCAATTGTGACAATACTCATCTTATACCTCATTAATATTTTTTTAATTACTTAGTAATAATAACATGAATATTAGCCATAAAATAAGAGAAAAGAGAAAATAGTATTAATTTTATAGATTAAAATTTTATTATTATCAACAAAATTGTTAACTTATTAATTATGTTGAAATAAACATTTTACTTTATTTCAAGTATTAGCTGAAATTGGAATATTATTAATACTCTTTGCATCAAATTTTTCTTGAGTTTGATGAGACAATTTTCTATTTTTAATTATATTAATATTTTGTTCAAAACTTGCTCTAATTTCATCAAAAGGTATGTTTTTTTGAGAACTTAAATAGTTTTTTAAAACTCTAGAATTGATATTATGAAAATCTATTTCTTTTAAATCCTCCATTTCTAGTTTTTTTGCTTTTTTTAATTCTACCAAGTTTCACATTTTTTTTAATAAAGGTTTAATTCCATATTCTTTTAGTATCTGAACACCTAATACTGCTACAATTGCTAAAACTACACATCAACCTATAGGCAAAGCAGTAAGTGTTGCTATTCCTAAAGCCGCAGGAGTTCATCAACAAAGCGCCATTGCAAAAGAAATTTTAAGTGCAAGAACAGAAATAATTCCTGAAACAACACCAAAAATATAAGTTTCAAAGGCAAAAATAAAAAATTTTTCCAACTCACGTACCTAATCGTTTACCTAAAGTATTTTTACTTTCTTTAATCTTTTCATCATTATTATTGACACCATTAATATTTTCTTTATTTTTAAAATCTAAAATAGATTTTTTTCTAATAACTACTTGCTTATCATTTTCATTTATTATGAATTGACTTTCTTCTAAAAGTTCTTTTTTACAAAAATAAACTCTATATTGTTTTATTATTTTTTTGTTCAACATCAGTTTCTTTATTATTAATATATACTATCTTTTCTCATATCTCATCATTACTAAAATAAATTCTAGTCACAATGCAAGAACCATTATCTTTATCTTTTATTTTCTCAAAAAAATATTCATAAATTATAATATCCTTATTAATTTCTGTTTTATATACAAAATCATTTTCTGATTTTAGTTTATATGTTATTAATTCTCTCTGTATTTTCTCTTTATTTTGATGTAAAAGTTCATCTCTAGTAATTCATGCACCTTGTTTTACAATATTACTTAGGGCTTTTGATAATATCGGTTTCATTTTTTTCTCCTTATTTGATTAAAAAATAAAAAACCCATTTACTTTAAAATAATAAAGTAATAGGTTAAAATAAAAACTCATATACAGATCAAATATCTTGTTATATTTTATATAATTTTTAAAACAAATTTATTTTTTCAAACTAGATCACGTTTTTTTTCTTTTTGTTGTTTTTTTCTTTTTCTCTTTTTCATCTTTCTCTAGTTTCATTCACATCATTAATTTCCCATTTAGCAACTTTGCTTAAATCTGTTGGGCCATTAGTTTCTTTTTTTCATGGGTTTGGCATTTTTTAATTTTCTTCTTACTTCAATTTGAATATTTTTTCTCAATTTTAAATATTAAATATTCGACATCATTATATATCTTTTTTATTTTTTTTAAATAATTTTTTACAAAATTTTTATAACTAAAATGAAGACTATAAGTTTAACCACATATTTTTGTTTTATTACTTTTATTAGTGCTTAAAAATTTCATAATATGTAAAATTTTTACTAACAATAAACACTCCATTAATGCACTAATATTTTTTATAAAACTAAGATAAGTAGGGTAAAATTATTGCAATTTTTCCAAAAATATTTATCAAAAAAATAAAAAACTTATATAGAGTATGAATATATTTTTCAAAAAAACTGAAAATATAAATTATTTCTAAAAATAATAACAAATTTCCTTGCAATTTAAATATTATTTGTTATTATTCTTATAAGGATTTAGATAGCCTAGGTCCTTTAAAATTAAGGTAATATGTCAAAACATTATTCAATTATAATATTTTTAAATATAAAAAATTTAAAATTAATCTAAAACCCCTAATTTAAACTCTATAACCCCAATAACCTTAAGTTTTATTTATAAATAACCCCCTTTTTTTTATAAATGACGTATTACCTTAGCAATAATTCTTGTGTAGACAAGAGCTGAAAAGCTCTTGTTTTTTATATATAAAAAAGAAAAAATGAATTTAAAAATTAAAAATTGAATGTTATAATAAAAGTTAAGGATCTATTTATAAATATCCTTAATATTTAAATAATTAAGTTACAGAACTCTAATCACTATAAATATAATAATTCTCTTAAAATTAACCCTAAAACCTTATATTTATAATGTTTTCTACACAATTAAATCTGTAACTTAATTATTGTTCGATAGCAAGAAAAAAATCTTGTTTTTTTTATATGCTAATTTTTTAATTTTATATGAAGTTATACTTACTTATTGTTATAATAGTTTTATGAAATTAGGTGATTAAATGAAAAAAGCATTAATTATTGATGGTAACAATTTATTATTTAAAGCATATTATGCTACTGCATACCAAGGAGTTAATCTACACTCGCTACAGGGTATTCCAACTAATGCCGTCTATGCTTTTATTAGAATGTTGACTAAGTACTTAAAATCTAACAACTATGCTAGTGTTTTTGTTGCATTTGATGCTGGTCGTAAAACATTTCGTCATGAAACTTTAGCAACATATAAAGGAAAAAGAAGCGAAACTCCGGTTGAGTTAATTGAACAATTTAAGTTAGTTAAAATATTTTTAGACTTAGCACAAATTCCTTGGGGACAAATAAATAATTATGAAGCTGATGATATTATTGGCAGCATTGTTAAAAATAAAGTTGCTAGTAATTATCAAATTGATATTATGAGTAGTGATAAAGATTTATTACAACTATTAGATAACAATATTAAAATTCTTAATCCACAAAAAGGGATGAGTGATTTAAAGGTTATTACTATTTCTACATTTCAATCAGAATATGAATTATTACCTTATCAAGTTACCGATTTAAAGGGATTAATGGGTGATAGTTCTGATAATTTACCTGGCATTAAAGGAATTGGTCAAAAAACTGCTATTAGTTTATTAAAAGAATATGACACATTAGAAAACATTATTGAAAATGTAGAACAATTAAAACCAAATGTTAGTAAACTAATTAAACTTAACTTTAATAATGGTATTATTTGTAAACAACTAGCACAACTTAATTTAAATACACCAATTATTGGTAATTTAGAAACGTTTAATTATAATGTTGAAAATTTAAATAATGAAAAGTTACAAGACTTTTACAAACAATATAATATGAACTCTTTATTAACACAAGACACTAATCCTAAAACTAATAAAAATAGTACATCTCACGTTCAAATTATAAATAAATGAAATCAAGAATGAAATTGTGATTCAAATTACTTATGATTAGAAATTTTTGGTGATAATTATAATCGTGATAATATTATTGGTTTTGGTATTAAAAATGAAAAAGGAACATTTTATATTAATAAAATTAATGCAATTAATTGTCCTAATTTTCAACATTTCTTACAAAATAAAAAACTACAAAAAATAACTTGAGATTTAAAAAAGGTTATTATCGCAGGACTACGTTTAAAATTGATAATAAATAATATTATTTTTGACCATATGTTAGCTGCTTACCTTCTTTATGCTAATGAAAAAATATTACCAGAAAACATTGCTGTTATGCTCAATGTCAATGTTAAAGATAATTTAAGCGCTGATGATTTCTATGGCAAAGGTATTAAAAAAAATATTCCCAATGATGAAAAAGAAATAGCTATTTTTTTAGAAAAAAAATTAAATTTTTTAACAGATTCTCATCTCATTCTTATAAAAAAAATAAAAGATACTAATAACTGAAATTTATATCAAGATATTGAACTACCTGCTGCTTTTGTATTAGTAAATATGGAGTGTAATGGTGTTAACATTGATCAAAAAAAATTAAAACTACTAACTGATAAAACTTTACTAAAAATCCAAGATTTAGAATTACAAATTAAAAAAGAAAGTAATAGTAATTTAAATCCAAATTCACCAAAACAAATTAGTGAATACTTATTTAAAGAATTAAAATTACCTAATTATAAAAAAGGTAGTACTGCTTTTGAAGTTTTAATTAGTTTAAAAAATCAACATCCAATCATCAATATTCTTTTAGAATATCGTAAATTACAAAAATTATATTCCACTTACTTACTTGGTTTACAAAAATATATTTTTGATGATGGTAAAATTCATAGCATTTATAATCAAGTACAAACCAGTACTGGCAGGTTATCTTCATTAGATCCTAATATGCAAAATATTAGTATTCGCGATAAAGAACAAAGAGAAGTTCGCAAAATCTTTATTCCAAGCAAACCACATACTAAAATACTATCCTGTGATTATTCGCAAATTGAATTAAGAATATTAGCTCATATTAGTGAAGATGAAAATTTAATTAAAGCTTTTCAACAAAAGCATGATATTCATCGCGAAACTGCAAGTAAAATATTAAATATACCTTTAGCAGAAGTTACTAATGAACAAAGACAAAATGCAAAAGCTATTAATTTTGGCATTGTTTATGGCATTTCTAGTTTTGGTTTATCACAACAAATAGGAATTAAAGTTGAAGATGCTAAAATATTTATTAATAAATATTTTTCAGTTTTTCCAAAAATTAAAAGTTATATTAATAATATAATTGATTTTTGTGAAAAAAATGGATATGTTCAAACAATTTTTAATCGTAGAAGAGAAGTAATGGAAATTACAAATAAAAATAAGGTGATTCAAAATTTTGGTAAACGAATAGCAATGAACATGCCAATTCAAGGTAGTGCTGCTGATATTTTAAAATTAGCAATGAATAAAATTTATGAAGAAATAAAAAAACAAAATATTGATGCAATATTAATTGCACAAATTCATGATGAATTAATTTTTGAAGTTGAAGATAATAAAGTTAATGATGTTATTACTAAAATTACTAAAATTATGTCTAATGTTACTAAATTAAAAGTTCCCTTATTAATTAATACTAGTATTGATGATAACTGATTTGAATTAAAATAAATTTTTAAAAATTTATTAATATTTAAAACAAATTAGTTTATTATATTTTATTGGAAGGAAAATAAAAATGCCAGAATTACCCGAAGTTGAAACTGTTCGCAAAACTTTACAACCACTTTTAACTAATCATAAAATTATTGGTGTTAGAATTCTTTTAAATAAAATTATCAAAACACCAAGTATTGAACAATTCACAAAACAAATTATTGGACAAACAATTAATGATGTTCAAAGAGTTGGTAAATTATTAATATTTATATTAGATGATTATGTATTATTAAGTCATTTACGAATGGAAGGAAAATATTATTTTCAACAAAATAATCAATCAATAAATTGAAAACATGTCTTATTAATATTAGAATTAGACAATAAATACGAATTAAGATATCATGACACAAGACAGTTTGGAACCTTTCATTTGCAAACTAAAAATGAATATCAAAACATAAAACCTTATATTAATATTGGTCCAGAACCTTTTAATAAAAATGTTACTGCTGAATATTTAAAAAATAAATGAAAAAATAAAAGTCAAAGTATTAAAGCAACATTATTAGAACAAAATGTTATGAGTGGTTTAGGAAATATTTATGCAGATGAAGTATTATTTTATGCTAGTATTCATCCGCAAAGTATTACTAAAAATTTAACACTTAAAAAATTACAAGAAATCATTAATAAAGCAAGATTTGTGCTTGATAAATCAATAAAACTTGGTGGATCAACAATTAGTAGTTATACTTCAAGCCTTGGTGTAACAGGTTACTATCAACAAGAATTACAAGTTCATACTAGAGCAAAAATGCCTTGTTTTAAATGCCATACTATTATTAAAAAAATAAAAATAAACCTTCGTGGAACTTACTTTTGTAATCACTGTCAAATTAAATATTAACTGTGGAAAACTCAAAAGTATATATTAATAAAGAATATTTTTAATAAAAAAAGTGGAATAAATGTGGATAAGTATGTGTTTTAATCATTTCACTTTATTTATATTCTTTATGTGCATATAATTATCATACCATGAAAGAAATGGATAGTAAAAGAAAGTTAGGGAATGAATATGAACAGAACAATAAATGATATTGATATTTTTAAGTTGAACCAATCAGAATATATTAGTAATGAAGATTACCAAATTTTATTTATGTTATATCAACCAATAATTGGTATTGAAGCAATAAATTTATATTTAACTTTAGTTCAAGAAAAGTTATTAACAAAACGTATTAATCTTGATTTCAATCATGGACGAATTAAATCTTTATTAAAAATAACTTCCACTCAATTACTTGTTGCTTTCCAACAACTTGAATCTGTTAATCTTATTAATACTTACTATTATTCTTTAAAATCTACTTACATTTATCAATTGTGTTCTCCCTTATCTGCTGATGATTTTTTTGCTAATACCCATTTAAACTCAGAACTACTTAAACAATTAGGAACTTTAAATTACGAAAGACAAAAATTTTATTTTTTGAAAAATGATATTGAAATTACAGAAAATTATGTTAAAATTACTCAACAGGAAAATACTATCCCTCAATCTTTAAAATTAAAAATAGCACTTAATAATATTTATGCTAAACAAGAGCAAACATCAATTTCTAGACCAATTTATTCATTTCAAAATAAAAATCAAATTAATACTATGAAAGTTAATTTAAATTCTAATGGTAATACAATTATATCTAAAGATAATTCTGATGTTATTAATACCACATTAAATTTAATGCAACAAAAATTACCTGAAGAATATTTAAAAAATTTAATTGGTAAAATACCAACTGATAAATTAAAAACAACATTAGAAATATTAACTAATAACTTTCAATTAAATAATGCTGTAATTAACTGCTTAATTGAATATGTTTGATTTAAAAATAATAAACGTTTAGAACCAAACTATATTATTAAAATTGCTGAAACCTTTCAAGAAAATCAAATTAATAGTATTGATGATGCTTTATCTCATTTAAAACTTGCTTATGCTCGTAGCAAAAAAAATCCACAACAACAATTTCAACAAGAATCATTATGATCTACTACAGAACAATCAACAACAAATAATTTCAATAAAAAATTAATTAAAAAATATAAGGTTGATAATATTAAAAAAGATATAAAATTAACTCAAGAAGAAATAAAGAATATTTTAAAGGAATTTGATGCCCATTAATTTAATTATTAAAAGACACTATTATTAAGTAAGGAAATGATTATCATGAAACTTAAAGCGACAACTATCTTAAAAGAAAACATTAACAATGCTGAACTTCATGACTTTATTAAAAAAAACAACTTAACTAACAGCAAACTAGAACCATATGTTGATTTATTAAAAACTTATATTGATAGCTACAATTTATGTAAAAAACGAGAGAATATTAGCAAATGTCTACAAAATGTTAAAGGATATCGTTATAAACTAGTAATGTTACCTAATCAAAAAATAAGTTTAGTACTAACGGATTGTCTTCATTCTATTAATAGATCTGTCCAACAACAAGTACATAATAATTTTTTAATTAAATACTATGATGATAAACTTTTATCACTTTCATGAAGTAAAAATTTTAATGCCTCAACTAATGCAAGAAAAGAAATTATCCAGTATTTACATCAATCTTTAAAACACAAAAGTTATCAAGGTTTATACTTATATGGTGACACAGGTAGTGGCAAAACTTTTATTTTTATCTTATTTGCAAATAAATTAATTCAAAAAAATCAAACTGTTTGTTTTATTGTATGACCTGAATTTGTTATGGACATTAAAAAAAGTTTTAAAAATGATACTGATACTAATCAGCAAATTGAACAATTAAAATCATGTGACTTATTATTTATTGATGATTTAGGCGGTGAAACTGTTAGCGCTTGAGAGCGTGATGAATTATTATTTAGTATTCTTAATGCACGAATTTTACCATTAAAAACTACATTTATTAATTCTAACTATAGTATTAGTGAACTATATCAACATTATTATTTAAAAAATAGTAAATCAGAAGAAATTAAAGTTAAACGTTTATTAGAACGTATTCAAACTTTAACTATACCAATTGAATTAACTATTGAAGAATCACAAACTACCATTGAAAATAATAATAATATTGACAATATTAATAATGAAATAGAATATATACCAATATAAATTTCATAAAAAAATAAAATAATGAAAACTATAATTAAAATAAAGGAAATAATTTACTAATAAAATAAATGTTTTATAAATAAATCCATATTTTATGACAAATATTAACAATATTTGTTTATAATATACCTAGTCATTAATCAATATAAAAAATAAACACATAAAAGGAGTGACTTAATAATGGCAATTAAAATTGCAATTAATGGATTTGGGCGCATTGGCCGCCTTGCCTTTCGTCAATTATTTGACAAAAAAGAAATTGATATTGTTGCTATCAATGATTTAGGAAATGTAGAAGCTCTAGCATATCTATTACAATATGATTCAGCACATAGAACTTGAAAACATGGAAAAATCAAAGCAGACAAATCAAAAAATACTATTAATGTTGATGGTAAAATAATTAAAGTTTGTCAAGAAAAAGACCCAAAAGCATTACCATGAAAAGCCAATGATGTTGATATTGTAATTGAAGCAACTGGACGTTTTACAACAAAAGAATTAGCACAAGCACATATTGATGCTGGAGCTAAAAAAGTTGTGATTTCAGCACCCGCTAAAGGAGACTTAAAAACTATTGTTTATAATGTTAACCATGATATTCTAAAAAGTACTGATAATATTATTTCTGGTGCTTCATGTACTACTAATTGTCTTGCTCCTGTTGTTCATACTCTAGAATCAGAATTTGGAATTATTAAGGGATGAATGACAACAGTTCATGCTGCAACTAATGACCAACGTTTACTAGACTTAGAACATTCAGATTTTAGAAGAGGACGTAGTGCTATGTCTAATATTGTTCCTGCAGCTACAGGTGCTGCTGCAGCTATTGGTTTAGTTATCCCTTCTGTTAAAGGAAAACTAGATGGTTCAGCAATGCGTGTTCCAATTATTACTGGTTCAATTGTTGATTTAACAATTGAATTAAAGAAAAATGTTACTGTTGAACAAGTTAATGCAGCAATGAAAAAACATAGTAGCGAATCATTTGCTTATAATGAAGTTCCAATTGTTTCAACTGATATTATTGGTTCAAGTTTTGGTTCAATTTTTGATGCAACATTAACAAAAGTTATTGAAGTTGAAGACAAACAAATTATTAAAGTTTTTGCTTGATATGATAATGAAATGTCATATGTATCGCAATTAGTAAGAACAGTAATACACTTAGCAAAGTTAAAATAATTTTTAAATAGTTTAATTAAAATATTAAACTACAAAAATGCATCTTACCAATTACAAGATGCATTTTTATTAATAGCTTTAAAAATATATTAAAATTATAATATGAAAAAAGGAGATGAAAATTATATGAATAAAAAAACATTAAAGGATCTTGATTTTAAAAATAAAAAAGTTATTGTTCGTTTTGACTTCAATGTACCATTAGAAAATGGTAAAATTACCGATGATACAAGAATAAAAGCAAGCATCGAAACTATTAAGTACTTACAAAATCAAGATGCAAAAATAATCATGCTATCACATCTTGGAAGAATTAAATCTGAAGCTGATAAAGAGAAGAATACTTTAGCGCCCGTTGCAAAAAGACTAAGTGAAATCTTAAAAGAAAATGTAATATTCATTAATGAAACTCGTGGTACAAATCTTGAAACAGCTATTAATAATCTTAAAAACAAAGAATTACTTTTAATAGAAAATACTCGTTTTGAAGATTTAAATGGTAATAAAGAATCTACTAATAATCCCGAATTAGGTAAATATTGAGCACATTTAGGTGATGTATTTGTTAATGATGCTTTTGGTACTGCACACCGTGCTCATGCATCTAACGTTGGTATTGCTACTAATATCAAAAATAGTTGTGTTGGTTTATTAATTGAAAAAGAATTAACAATGTTTAATAAAATCACCGTTAATCCAGAACATCCTTTTATAGCAGTACTTGGTGGTGCTAAAGTATCAGATAAAATTGATGTTATCAAACAATTATTAACAAAAGCTGATAAAGTTCTTGTTGGTGGCGGTATGGCTTATACTTTTATGAAAGCATTGAATTATAAAATTGGTGATTCATTATTGGAAAAAGATAAAATTGATATTGCTAAAAAAATTATTGAATTAGGAAAAGGAAAATTAATACTTCCTATTGACTTTGTAATTGCTCCGGAATTTAAGGATATCAAAGGTAAAATTACTAATAATGAAAACATTGATGATGGATATGAAGGAATGGATATTGGTCCAAAAACAATTAAATTATTTGAAAATACTTTAATTAATGCTAAAACTGTTTTTTGAAATGGACCATTAGGAGTTTTTGAAATGAGTAACTTTGTTAATGGAACAAAAAATATTTGTAAAACTATTTCACAATTAAAAGGTGCATTTACACTAATTGGTGGTGGTGATAGTGCAGCAGCAGCAGTTAAATTTGGATATGAAAATAAATTTAGCCATATTTCAACTGGTGGAGGTGCTTCATTAGAATATCTAGAAAGTAAGGATTTACCTGGTATTAATGCTATAGAAAATAAATAGTGAAAATATATGATTACTCAAGATCAAACAACAAGTGTTTTTATTCTTATTAGTTTATTTTTAATTACGATGGTTTTAATATTTCAATTATTCCAATTTATTTTTTGATTAATTATTATTTTAAAAACTAAAAAAAATGATACTAAATTAAAACCTAGCTATCAACAAGCATTATCCAATGAAAATATTAATTGTCAAATAGTTAAAAGTAAATTTACTTTTAAATATCTTAACTATAATTTTAAAAAAAATATTTTAAAATTAAAAAGTCGTGATTTTAATGAAACTACTACTTGAAATAAATATCAAACTTTAAGTAGTGTACTTGTTATTAAGTGAAAAAATAATTCTCAAAAATGAAGTAATTTAGCTCTACCAATTATTAATTTATTTTTTATAAATAGTGTTATTATTACTATTATTTGTGCTTTATTATATTACATTCCAATTCAAAATAATAATATTAACAAGGAAATCTTAGCAATTTTTAGTTTCCTTAGCTTACTTATTATTACTATGAGTTGATTATTTTGAACAATGTTTTATGAAAAATTTCGTAAGCAATTAATGACATTAAATACAGAATTAAATTATAATGAACAAAAAAACTATTAAATATATTACCCTATTTAAATCTTGTTTTCCATTTTCTGATTTAATGTTTTAAATAAAATAAAATTATTTTAATTAAGTATCAAATTTACACTTGTGGTAAAAATTGATACTTTTTTTATTATTTTTAATTAAATTTAAACTTAATTTTTATTAATAAATGATTATTAAATAAATTTCTATTATCTAAAATACAAACCAAAAATAAACCTAGTAATTATAGCGATAAAACTATAAAATACATTTAAATTTCATTTACAAAAGTATAGTAATCTTGCTTTAAATTATATACCATGTTTATTATTATCAAAGCATTATAAAAGCAAATATCCTAAGAAAAATAAAAAAATGTTGAAATAAATACATAATTTTAGATATATTTTTATTAATAATTATTATTTTGAAAGGGGTGTTAAAATGAAATATTTTAATCCAAGTTTTTTATTTAAATTATGAATATTAATTATTCCATTATTTCATAATGAAAAACAAAAAGTACAATCTATGCCAATAAAATCATTAACTAACCCAACAACCTTACAAGAATCATTAACCAATTTACAAGAACTACCAATTAATTTAAAACAAGCCGAAATTTTTAATCATAAACATCGTCATAAAAAACATAAAAAAAGAAATATTAATAGTAACTTAAAAAATTCAACATTTTTTAATGATACATGTACAAATGAAGGAACTACTTTCGTAAAATTAATTAAAGAAGACTTTTACTGTGGTGTTGAAGAGCCTTGAACTAATAATAAAGGTGTTGCAATATTACCTTATGTTTTAAAAGATAATGAATATTATTATTTACTAGTTAAAAAAAATAATCCGTTATTTAAAAATAAACAAATTAGTGAATATAGCACTATTACTGGGGGAGTAGAAAAAAAAGATCTTAACACCACAGTAATAAATGAAATGAAAGAAGAAGCTAATATTGATGTTAATAATACAAAAGCAAAAATTTATTATTTGGGTAAACATTATTCAAACAAAATAAGTACCAAAGAATGACATTTGTATGGAATTGATTTAACAAATATGAATTTAGATTTAAATAAGCCCTACAAAGGTGGTGGAGATGGTTCTATTGCTGAAAAAACAATTACTGCCGAATTTGTAAATAAAACTATTTTAGGCATGTGCAATGATGTTTTAAGTTTAGCTATTTATGGAAAATTAAATTTAGATAAAAAAAACGAATCAAATTTAAATATTAATAAAATTAATTCAATGGAATTAGGAGATTTTTCAAATCAATCTTTAACAAGTATAAATAACAACCCTTCATTATAAAAATAAGTTATTTATATTATTGATAGATATCAACTAAAAACTCATTTGTTGACTATGAACCAAAACTTAACTGCAATAAGAAACAAAGTTTCTATTATCTATTAGTAGTTATGATACGAAGCATATTTTTAATAAAATAAATTGAAAGGGAAAAAAAGATAATGTTAAAAAAATTATTTATGGAAATTAAACAAAGAAAAACTAAGAAAAAAATAAATAAAATAAAAGAAAATTTAGTTTTTATTGAAAAAATAAATTTACTTATAGAAAAAATTGAAAATTTTAAAATTAAGTTTATTGAAATTACAATATATGCACAAGATATAGACTTAACTTCTTACTATCTCTCACAACATAATCTTGAAAATAACTCTAATAAATATTATTTTAAAACAAAAAATGAAGCAATAATATTTTTGAAAAAATACAAAAAAATCTATGAGCAACGAATAATAAAAACTAAAGAAAAATATGGAAAATCAATACCATTATTAAATGGTTTGCAACTTAATCAAGAACAAGCACTATTAAAAGAAGCAAACTTAATAAGCACAATATCATTAAAAAATAACAATAATGTTTTAATAAAAATTAAATTAACTGAACAAATTGAATATATATACAAGTCTTTTCATAACAAATAATCAAAAAAGCGATACTACAAGTCTTTTAGAATTTGAAGATCAACAAGCAGACACATTAACGCTACTTTCTGATATTTACTATGATAGCACACCAACCCAATCACAACAAAATTTAAGTTCTTTTATTATTGATACTAGTACAAATATTAAAGAACAAAGTCCTGAAGAGATAGAAGAAATAAAAGATGAAAAAAAATATGAGTTTCTTAATTCTGAAAACTCACAAATAGTAAAAAATAAGAGGCTTTTATGTAATCTGTGTATCTTTTTTTTACAAAGTACTAGTTTAGATTAATTCTGTCTTCAAATTTTATCATAAAATGAGCAATTGCTGTGTTTCAATTTTGAATAGGCAGTGTTCATTTTTTTGTCATATTTTCAATTGCTAAGTAAAATATTTTGAAAACTGACATATCATTAGGAAAAACTTTTTTATTTCTAATAACTTTTCGTAATTGACTATTAACAGATTCAATAGCATTTGTTGTATAAATTACTCGGTAATGTTTAGTAATATAACAAATCAATAAATACAAAAGTGATAATACTAATTAATTAGTATTTATATTAGTACTTTCTTTTAATAATTGTTGATCTCCTGTTTTTGAACCATTAATTATTGGTTTAATAAATGATTCAAAAATAAGATTAGGATTTGTAAATAATTTTTCTTGATTATTTAATTCAAAAATAGATTTTTCTAATATTTCATTTTTTTGATGTGCTGGTACTTTAATTATTTCTTCAATAAAAATATCAATTATAACATTTTGTGTTTCTTCATTAATTTCTTTATCAGACAACTGATTTTTAAGTTTCAATCTAGCATTAATTAAAAAATCAGCACTTTCCTCTCTTGGAAATGAAATACTTTCTTGAAAACTATTATTACTTGAATTAACTTCAAATGAAGGTGTTACTACTTTTGTAGTTTCTTCCTCATTCCTTTTTGCTGGTGTTTGATTAGTAACATTTGAAAAATATTGATAATGTCGAGCTTGATAGTATAACTTCACTTCATTATTATCATTATTAGCAATTACATTATCTGGTTCAAATCTTTCCCTACTTGCAATATCAAAATCTTCATTAATTCTAATAATATCACAATTTAAAATATTACAAATTGCTTCAATTTCAACAGAACCTGTTATTTCACCATTTTTTCTCATTTGTTCTAAAGTTTTTCTCATTTGTGTATCTTCACTATTGTTAGGATATAATTCTTTATTTTTTTTATTAATTTCACTATCTAATAACATTGATCTAAAATTAGCTTTATTATTTGGACGTTTTGTATCTAAATTTGTTTCAATATAATCACAAATACGATTACGAAAGACTTTAACTAATTTTTCATTTTCTTTATCAGCAAAATTAAAATCAGCAAAATTAAAAATTCGTTCTCAACCGAATTCTATACCAAAAAGCGATTTATATCTTGTCTTAAATTGGTTTTTATTAGTTTTAACTTGTTCTAAATATGAAACGATTACTGCTCATAATAAACAATTACCATCTCTTTGTACATCTTTAATTGCCATGGTGATGTGTGCTCCTTTAAAAGAAAAACAGTTACTTTAAAAATAAAATAATAAACTGAAATTTTGAATAAATATATTGGGATTTTAATCTTCGTTGCTTTGCAATTAATCGTAAATTGGTAATAAATATTACTACTTATAATATAACAAAAAACAAAAAAAATAATAGCAAATCATTATTAAAATATTATATATAAATATTTCG
>JAEIFM010000004.1:0-55244 GCA_018901885.1 Zaprionus kolodkinae | reverse complement strand
TTCCGATTCTATTTCGGTGTTGGCATTTGTTGTTGCAGTTCCGCTGCAACTACAATAATAATAAACCTCGCTCTCTCGTCTTTTTGTGTGTGTGTGTGCCTAATCTCTCTCTCGCGCTCACATACTAGCTTTGGCGTACGCTCTTTCTTTAACGCTTACTGTTCTTTTTTCCAATTTCGTTTTGTTCTTGCGATTTGTTTTGTCTTGTTACAGTAGTCACTCTTTATAATGGAGGGTATTGTCTGCTATAAAAAAACTTGCTTAAAGCAAGTGACTGTTACTCAGCCAAGCATCTCTTGCTGGCTGTGTGACAATGTTGTACATATAAAATGTGCCGGCTACACTGCCTCTACGGCTGACGCCGTATCTAAGCGCACTGGCCTGCGCTATTGTTGTGACCTGTGTCGGGAGGCGGAAAACGAGATGATTACGTTCATGCGGCAGACAAAGTCAGGGTTTCGTGAACTTTTTGGCAGTTTTCGAAAACTTGCCGATCAGTTCTCTGCGTTGGACAACTCATTTAATAGCCTAAAACTATTAAATGAGTCGCCCAAACGCAAGAAATCAGCTCATGTGGCGAAATCTTTGCCTGCTGCCATTCCGCCTCCTCTCATTGACCAACCATGTACACCGGTGACTCAGCCGGTGATGTCGTTTACCACTCCTATGGTGACGAGATCATCGGTTTCTGAAGAAGTCATCGACGAGTGTTTACAAATGGTGTCACATAAAGCTTCTGATGTGCCAGCTGTGGTATCTTTGCCTACTCCACAGATTTTTGAATTACCGATAGCAATTTCTAAGAACATTCCCGCAGGTGCAATGCCTGTGGAGCCTAAAAAGGTTTTAGGTGTTCCACTTAGGAAGCAAATTTTCGTTTCCCGGCTTTCCCCTGATCTTACATCTGAAGATGTAGTGGCTTATATTCAAGCCAAAATACAAGCTGCAGATTTAAAAGTGGAAAAATTTCAATTTTCGTATGAAAGGGACATATCGTCCTTTAAAATTAGTGTCCCAGCTGAACTCTTGACCAACATATGTTCACCCAAATTTTGGCCAGACCATGTAGTGGTTAAAGAGTTTGAAGCGAAAAATAAGAAAAATCGGAAACCGATTGCTTTAAATCTACCAATACAGGCATCTACATCTTCGCAAAAAAACAAAACAAAAAACTAAATGCTACTTTCCTTCTTACATACCAAAATGTTAGAGGGTTATGTAGCAAACTTTCTAATCTTTTTCTTAATAGCCTTTCTTTTACATCCCATGTGTTGGTATTTACCGAAACCTGGTTGAAACCGGATATTCTAAACTCCGAAGTTCTCCCAAGTAAATACTCAACTTACAGGCTTGATCGACCTGGCCGACGTGGTGGTGGGGTTCTGATCGCAGTAAACTCTGCCATTACATCGGAATTGTTAAAACCGGAGATTCAATATAGTATTGAATTTATTTGTGTAAAATTACACTTTCCCGGTTTTTCTTGTTTTATAACCTGCTCTTATATTCCGCCGTCATCGGAATTGTCAGTATATTTGCAACATTTATCTGCAATAAAAACTGTGTTCAACCTGTTATCAGACAGGGATCACTTTATAGTCCTTGGTGACTTTAATGTGCCAGAATGTGAGTGGAAATCAAGTGTTGATGAAGCTTTCTTATTGCCTTCCCGGCAGCATGACCTTTTTGATGGTTTGTTTGATATGTCATTGTCGCAGGTCAATCATGTCAAAAATTCTAGAAACAGATCGCTAGATTTATGTTTCGTATCTGATCCATCTAGGGTGATTCTAAACAAGACTCAGCCTCTTTCTTTACCAGAAGATTCTTACCATCCCACCCTCGAAGTTACTGTTGATCTTGGCGTGTGTTTTGATAAAAATGAAAAACCGCGTAGACGTGTACGCTGCTTTAAAAAAGCAGACTTTGGATTATTAAATTTCTTAATTTCTGACTTCGACTGGTCAGAACTTTACTTGTCTACTGATATTTCAGTAGCGACAAATTTATTTTATCAAAATATAAATTCATTTTTTGACATTTGTGTTCCTTTTTACCTTCCAACACACTCGAGTAAGCCCCCCTTGGTTCACAAGAGAGTTGTCGTGCCTAAAAAATTTAAAATCTAACTTATTTAAAAAATATAAAATTAATAATTCACCTGCAGCCTTTTCTCGTTTTTTAGCTGCTCGTTTAAATTTTTCAGTACTGAACGCAAAATGTTATAAAAACTATTTAGCTCGTTGTAGGACTCAGTTTCTTGTGAACCCTAAACAGTTTTATAGTTTTGTTAACATGAAGCGTAAGTCATCGGTTAAACCTTCAAAGGTGTTTTTCGAAAATTCTATAGCAGACACCAGCCAAGCCATGGCCGACATGTTTGCAAAGTTTTTTCAAACGACGTACTCGCCTTCTACTCAAAATGTTAATTTTTATCCATATAACATTCCCTGTTCAAATGGTATTTTCAGTCCTATTCTAAACGAAATTTCACTTGTTAAGGATCTTCACTTGGTTAAACCAGTTTTTTCTCCAGGTCCCGACGGTGTTCCCGCTTGTGTACTTCGGTTCTGTGCTCACTCTCTAAGTAAGCCATTGCTCAAACTGTTCTCGCTGTCCTTAGATACATCATCCTTTCCTTCTATATGGAAGGAATCATTTATTATCCCCTTGCTTAAGAAGGGCAGTAAGTCTGATGCAAGAAATTATAGAGGTATCTCTAAATTGTCGGCTATACCTAAATTCTTCGAGAATATCTTAACTCCTTACTTGCAACATTTCTGTAGATCCGTCATATCGCCTTCTCAGCACGGATTTATGAAACGTTGATGAAGATCAACTACGACGAATTTGCTTGAGCTGACATCCTTTGTTATAAAAGGTTTTCAGGAAAATCTTCAAACTGATGTTATATATACTGATTTCAGTAAAGCATTTGACTCAGTAAATCATTCCCTTCTTGCACATAAACTCAACCTCTTAGGGTTCTCACCACAACTACTTAGTTGGATTGTGAGTTATCTGACTGACAGAACTCAAAGAGTCCTCTTTAATAACGTTCATTCAGAACTTCTCTTCGCCACATCTGGTGTTCCTCAGGGTAGCCATTTAGGCCCACTCCTCTTTACGCTTTTCATCAATAACCTACCTCTGGTCGTACATAACTCCCGTACTCTCATGTATGCGGATGATGTAAAGCTTTATTATCCATATAAAGATGACCACTGTCACTCTAACCTACAAGCCGACTTAAATAGTTTTCACTCTTGGTGTTGTGCAAATTTTTTAAACCTGAACAGCTCTAAATGCAAGCTGATGACATTCTCCCGGGCCAGTCCAACGTACGTTTCTTATACTCTTTGTGGCTGTGAATTAGATAGAATCAACTTAGTTGATGATCTGGGGGTCCGATTGGACCGAAAATTAAGATTTTCCGAACATATTTCTAATATGGTCAATAAAGCCACGGGCGTTCTTGGCTTTATCAAGAGGTGGTCTAAGGAGTTTGACGATCCTTATGTAACAAAGACCCTCTATACTTCACTTGTTCTTCCAATTCTGGAATACGGATCTTGCGTATGGTGTCCCCAGTACACTACTCATAAAAAACGCATTGAATCTGTACAAGAAAACTTTTTACTTTTCGCCTTACGAGGCCTAGAAAAATGTCTCTGTTGAGCCCGTGGAGCTCATTTCCCCCTTGCCCAATTCTTCATCTGCGGTTTCTATTCCTATGAAACCGCAAATACTAATTACCCAACCGATAGTCCCTCAGGCAAGCTCGCCTTTGGGATTATCAGCACAACCTGCTCCCACTGGTCCTATATCTGTGGGACCTAAGCCTGTCACGGGAATTCCACCGAAGAGGCACATATTTGTCTCGAGGCTAGCCCCTGATCTCACATCTTCAGATGTTATGGCTTATATCCAAGCCAAATCTCAAGCCCAAGATTTAAAGGTGGAACAATTTAAGTTTTCATATGAAAGGGATATATCATCCTTTAAAATTAGTGTCTCTAACGATTTATTTAACCAAATATGCTCAGCTAACTTCTGGCCCGATCATATTGTGGTTAAAGAATTCGAAGCAAAGAAAAAAAAGAATCGTCAACCGATTAGACTACCTTTGCCAAACCAAGCCACCACTTCCAAAAATGCAACTTCAAAAAACTAATAAGATTTTTAACATTAACCTACCAAAACGTAAGGGGCCTGCGTAGCAAGCTACCTGCGTTATTCTTAAATAGCCTTTCGTTTGAATCCCATGTGCTTGTGTTCACTGAGACTTGGTTAAAACCTGAGATTTTATGCTCTGAAATTTTTCCAAGCAAGTTCACAACTTATAGGTTTGATCGTCATGATCGGCGGGGCGGCGGTGTTCTTATTGCGGTAAATTCTGATATCGCGTCAGAACATGTACACCCGGAGATTCAATATGATATTGAATTCATCTGTGTAAAATTACACCTTCCCGGCTTCCAGGTTTTTATAACCTGCTCGTACATCCCACCTTCGTCGGATATTCTTATCTACACTCAACATTTGCTTGCAATAAAGTATGTCTTCAATTTGTTATCTAACAAAGACCACCTCATAGTCCTTGGCGACTTTAACATACCTGAGTGTAGTTGGACACCAAGTGATGAGGCAAATTTCCTGATGCCCTCACAACAACACGATCTTATTGATGGCCTGCATGACATTTCTCTGCTGCAGGTCAACCACCTACAAAATTCTCTAAATAGAACACTCGACTTATGCTTTGTCTCCGATCAGAGTATGGTAACTCTGACTAGAGTCCACCCACTTACCCAACCAGAAGATCCCTATCATCCAACGTTCGAGGTTGTTTTTGAAACTGGTTTGAACGTATTGGATAAAAAAGTTACGTCGTGTAAGAGAGCGCGTTGTTTTCGTAAAGCCGATTTTGATAAAATTAATTATTTAATTTCAAATTATGACTGGTCTAATTTTTACAAATGTAACAATATGGATATGGCTCTTAATTTATTTTATAAAACATTAAATAACTTTTTTGACATTTGTGTGCCTTTTTCTTACCCGAGGCATTCGAGTAAACCCCCATGGTTTACTAAAGAACTATCCAGTCTTAAAAATCTAAAGTCTAGACTCTTTAAAAAATATACTAGATGTCATTCCTCGTCTATTTTTTCAAGATATCTTATTGCTCGGTCAAATTTTGTTGCTCTCAACGCTACATGCTATAAAAATTATTTGACTCGTTGCGGGATTCAGTTCCGGCAGAATCCCAGACAGTTCTATAATTTTGTTAACATGAAGCGTAAGTCATCTGCCTATCCATCTAAACTATCGTTTGAAGGTGCAAATGCAAATACTGACCAGGACATGGCTGATCTGTTTGCTAAGTTCTTTCAAACGACCTATTCAATTTCAACACGCGATGTAAATTCTTATCCTTTCACCATTCCCAGTTCAACTGGCATTTTCGCCCCACAATTAAACGAACGTTCGATTTTCAGGGATTTATGTTTGATAAAACCAGTTTTTTTCACCTGGTCCTGACGGAATTCCTAGTTGCGTACTTCGATACTGTGCCGATCCTCTATCTAAGCTATTGCTCAAACTTTTCTCGCTGTCCCTGAAAACTTCCACCTTTCCTTCCATATGGAAGGAATCTTTCATTTTACCGCTTCACAAGAAGGGCAGCAAGTCTGATGCTTTAAACTATAGAGGTATCTCAAAATTGTCGGCTATTCCCAAACTCTTCGAGAATGTAATAACTCCTCACTTGCAGCATTTCTGTAGATCCGTCATTTCTCCTTGTCAGCACGGATTTTTAAAACGTCGTTCCTCCTCGACAAATTTACTTGAGCTTACATCCTTTATAATAAAGGGCTTTCAGAAAAACTTTCAAACTGACGTCATTTATACTGATTTCAGTAAAGCATTTGACTCAGTAAATCACTCCCTTCTTGCACATAAACTAAACATGATTGGTTTCTCACCAAATCTTTTAAGCTGGCTTATAAGTTATTTGGCCAACAGAACACAAAGAGTCCTCTTTAAAAATGCTCTTTCTGACCCTATTCAAGTTACTTCTGGTGTTCCTCAGGGAAGCCATTTAGGTCCCCTTCTTTTTACGCTTTTCATCAATGACCTTCCTTCGGCCATACATAATTCGCGTACTCTTATGTATGCAGATGATGTAAAGCTTTGTTTTCAATTTAAAGACGCCTCCTGTCATTCATCCCTTCAAGCCGACCTCAATAGTTTTAACAGTTGGTGTGGTGCAAACCTATTAAATCTGAACAGCTCAAAATGCAAGTTGATGACATTCTCTCGTGCCAGTCCTAAGTACGAAACTTACACTTTATGTGGTTGTCCTCTGGAAAGAATTACCTCTGTGGACGACCTTGGAGTACGCCTGGACGCTAAACTCAAGTTCTCTGAGCACATTTCTTCCATAGTCAATAAGGCTATGAGTGTACTCGGCTTTATTAAGAGGTGGGCTAAGGAATTTAACGATCCTTACATAACTAAGACCCTTTATACCTCACTTGTGCGTCCTATTCTCGAGTATGGATCATGTGTTTGGTGTCCTCAGTTTTCAACCTACAAGGACCGCATTGAATCCGTTCAAAAGAACTTTTTAATTTTCGCATTGCGTGGACTTAATTGGGATTCAAACTTAAGACTACCTTCCTATACTAACAGACTTCTTCTACTAAATCTACCTTCCTTAGCCAATCGGCGTACTATGCTTGGTGTGGTTTTTATCAATAACCTTATTAAAGGTGACATTGATAGTGATGACTTGGTTAGCCGGTTACACTTCTCTGTCCCTTGCCGACTAACAAGAAATTATATTCCACTAACTCTTCCTAGTTGTAGGTCGAACTATGCCTTGCACGAACCGTTCAGGGTATTATGTTCGGACTACAACAAATACTACTTTATTATATCTAACAGCCAATCGACTAATAATCTTAAACTTTCACTACTTTCCCACCTGGCTAGAAGCTAGAAGTTAACGATCTCGCGACCTTCCTATTCGTTAACTGCGCTCCTCGGGCGTTACGAGTGCTTTAAAACATTAACACTCTTCTTTTGATCTGATTGGGTTTTCTGGGTTTCCCCAATCCTTTGCAACAAATGTTGGATCAACTAAAATTATCTTTTTACTCCCAGATTAGATTAAATTAAATTAAATAAATTAAATAAATAATTTAATGATTAATTAATAATAACAAATTTTAAAAACAAAAACAAAAAATATATATATTTTTTAATATAATTCTTACCTTCAACTTAAATTATACTTATATTTTTAATTTAAATTTACACTTGTAATTTTATTATATTTTAGTCTTTGAGTCGACTGCTCTTAGTTGACGTTAAATAAATAAATAAATAAATAAATAAACTGGGATATAAACTTAAGACTTCCTTATTATGGCAGTAGACTTTTGTTGCTTAACCTACCATCTCTAGCTAACCGCAGAACCATGCTGGGTGTAGTATTTATTAATAGCCTCATTCAAGGTGATATTGATAGTGTAGACCTAGTTAGCCGGCTACACTTCTCTGTTCCTTGTAGAATAACTTGAAACTACTTACCACTAACTCTTCCTTATTGTAGGTCGAATTATGCCCTTCACGATCCGTTTAGGGTATTATGCTCGGACTACAATAATCTATACTTCCTTATTGCTAACGCTTCCTCTGTTGCATGCCTAAAAGTTGAAATCCTGTCCTATCTTTCTAGAAATTAAGTAGCCTTTCCTCGCAAATCTGTTCTATCTTTAGTAATAACTGCATGCCCGCGTTCTCTATTCGCGTTTCGAGTCGTACGTTCTGCGACTGTGCCCCTCGGTCGGTTGGGCGGGAGGTGGACATTCGCTGTGTCTGGGATCCGCGAGTAACAAGCATCGGCTTGGTATTGCATGGACCACTTGATTATACATTCATTGTAAAACGTTAGAGGTTTTAACACTAAGATTTCTAATCTTTTTGTTGATAGCTCATCTTTTGATTTCAAAATACTAATACTTACTGAAACCTGGTTAAAGCCTACCATAAGTAACTTAGAACTTTTTCCCAATAAATACACTACCTTCAGATGTGACCGTCTATCACGATCTGGTGGTGGTGTTCTTATTGCTGTTGAATCAGACGTGTCGTCAGAAATTGTTTTGACGCATTGTCCACCTCACGTTGAATTTGTGTGTGTAAAAATAAGCGTGAATCAAATTTCAATTTATATTACTTGCTCCTATATTCCTCCTTCTTGTGAACTTTCTTTGTATGCAGAACATCTTTCCTGCATTCAATCTATTGAATCTAAACTTTTGGACAGAGATTACCTCTTGGTTTTTGGCGGCTTTAACTTGCCCCAAGTCTCATGGTTCTCTCAAGCCAATTGTTTAATTCCCTCAGTGTATAATTCATTTATTAATAGCCTTTATGAATTATACTTGTCTCAAATCAACCTTTTTCGTAACATCAGTGACAATACTCTTGACTTGATTTTTGTCTCTGATTCTTTATCTAACACGATTATTAGAATCGATCCTCTAGTTCTTCCTGAAGATCCTTATCACCCCACACTTAATATATTACTAGAATTGTTTACTCCAGTGCAAATGCAATAGTTATGCCTAACTTAAAATCGCGTTGCTTTCGCAAAACTGATTTTGTTAAGCCTAACTATCTTATTTCAACTCATGATTGGTCTTTATTTTATTCATGTTCAAATTTTAATTCTTGCATCGCATATTTTTATAAATCCTTAAATGCATTTTTTGATGTTTGTGATCCGTGTGCATATCCGGCAAAGTCTAACTGGCTTCCGTGGTATACACGTGAATTACTAAGGTTAAAAAATGTTAAGTCCCGGATTATAAAAAATGTACTTCTTCGGGTAATCCCTCTGATTATACCCGATACATAGTTGCAAAGACAAATTTGAGCACTTGCAACAGTTTATCTTACAAAAAATATTTAAATCGTTGTCGACTTGAATTTGCACGTAACCCTAAACAATTCTATAACTTTAACATTAAACGAAAATCCAATAGTTTCCCACCTTATTTTTTATATGAAAACAAGAAAGCAACCAGTGATCAAGACGCTGCTGATCTGTTTGCAGACTTTTTTCAATCTACCCATTCCTCTACTAACTTCGACAATTATCTTCCATATCCGTATTTAACTCAGAGATCAAATTCCATTTCTTGTGATATGATCGATGAGGAATCATTACGGACTAATCTATGCTCTATTAATCCAATCTTCTCTCCCGGCCCTGACGGAGTACCAAGATGCGTACTTAGATTTTGTGCCAATAGCTTATTTAGACCCATTTTCAAGTATTTAACTTGTCTTTAGCATCTTCTACGTTTCCTCCAATCTGGAAAGAATCTTTTTCTATCCCTCTTCATAAAAACGGGTCTAAGTCTGAAGTAATGAATTATAGGTGCATTTCCAAATTATCCTCTATTCCTTAGTTGTTGGAAAAAATTATTACTGTGGAGTTAACACATAAGTGCAAGTTACTTATTTCGCCACATCAACATGTCTTTGTAAAATCTCGATCTACTACCACGAATCTTCTGGAATTCACCTCAATAATTAATAAAGGTTTTCAGAAGAAAATGCAAACTGATGTGGTCTACACATACTTCAGCAAAGCATTTGATTCAGTAAATCACTTACTTCTTCTTCATAAGCTTAATCTTATTGGTTTTTCCTACCCATTGCTCCTTTGGATCTCCAATTACTTAACTTGTAGGTCCCAAAGGGTATTATTCAAATGTTTGCTATCTAAGCCTATCTCTGTATCCTCTGGTGTTCCTCAGGGCAGTCATCTTGGGCCTTTACTCTTTAACCTATTTATAAAAGATCTTCCCTCTGTTCTACACTATTCTAATGTATGCCGATGATGTGAAACTTTGCTTAACATACAATGAACTGACCGCTAATTCACTTCAAGTCGATATTGACTCATTTTTTACTTGGTGTAGCCGTAATTTGCTATATTTAAACTGTTCAAAGTGCAAGGTCATGTCTTTTTATAGAAGTAATTCTCACGTTGTCAACTATACCCTTGATCAATTTCCACTTCACAGAATTTTTGAGGTAATGGATCTTGGAATTCTTTTTGATCATAAGTTGAAATTTGATTGTCATATAACACACATTGTCAATAAGGCGTATCGGGCTCTTGGCTTCATTAAAAGATGGGCTAAAGAATTCGAAGACCCTTATACGACAAAATTGTTATATACTTCTCTTGTTCGCCCGATTTTGGAATATGGATCCTGTGTATGGTCTCCTCAATACCAGGTCCATCAAGACAGAATTGAGTCTGTCCAAAAACAATTTTTGCTCTTTGCTTTGCGTCGCTTTAACTGGGTTTCTAGCGTAATTTACCACCTTACTCAAGCAGTCTCCAATTAACCTACCCTCCTTAACTAACCATCGTATTATGCTAGGTGTTATGGTCATAATAAAACTAATAAAGTACGACATCGACTCTCATTTCCTGCTTAACCAACTAAACTTTTGTGTTCCTTCTAGGGTTACACGAAATTTTTTACCACTTTCTTTGAGCTTTTGTACTAATAACTATAGCTTGCATGATTCTTTTAAAGTTCTCTGTGCCGATTACAATAAGCTTTTTAGAATAATCAACACGGAATCCTCCCTCTCATCTATCAAATTATCTATATTAAATTACCTAACCTTTTCACCTAACAACAATTAACTATACATCCTAACAACTAATACTAATCTACCGATCTGATTGGGTTTTACTGGGTTTTCCCCCAATCATTTGCAGCAAATGCTGGATCGTTTTTTATATTTCCCAGCCTAAATTCTAAATTTTAAAATATAAATATATTTTTAATTTATTTACACTTTTTTTAAAAAAATTCAATTCCATAATCAAAATTTTAAACTTCAATTATTTTCTTTTTTTATTTTTAGTTATAATTTTAATTTAAACTTAAAAATTAATTCTAATTTCAAGTCCACTGCCTTAGTTGACGTTAAATTAATAAATAAATAAATAAATAAATAAATAAATAAATAAATAAATAAATAAATAAATAAATAAATAAATAAATAAATAAATAAATAAATAAATAAATAAATAAATAAATAAATAAATAAATAAATAAATAAATAAATAAATAAATAAATAAATAAATAAATAAATAAATAAATAAATAAATAAATAAATAAATAAATAAATAAATAAATAAATAAATAAATAAATAAATAAATAAATAAATAAATAAATAAATAAAGTACAATTCAATCGGACTAATAAAACGTAAGCTATTAGAGTTAATGGTCTCAGTACAAATGTTCGGTACGAGCAGCAGCCTGCGCGCTGCTATAGGCAGTTGTCGTCGATGTCGGCGTCGCGACGCTTCGCTTTACTTTTTACGCGAGTGTCTTTGCGAGTGAGAGCGAGTAAGCCATATGTAGTACAATAGGTAGTGCAGAATTCTTGTCTGAGTAGTCACACGTTCATAGCGGATTTTAAAATGATGTCACAGGGGGCTCGATCAGGTAAATATGAAGGGTGCGAAACCAATTCGTAGGATAGTTCGTTTAATATAACTGTTGCAATGAAACTCTTTTCGCTGCGCGTTGACTTAATGAAACAAGACTTTCTTTCTTAATCTATCTAAAAGCTCTGAGTAGTATTGTCTAGTAAATTTTTTCCCCTCTCAAAGTAATCGATATGTATTATACCACGGCTTCTCAGTCTCAGGAGTGCAAAGGTGCTAAACCGGTATTTGAAGCCACGTAACCGTGTTTATTTTCAGTCGATATAAAACGTGGCACCCATATTGAAGTCAGTTCTGGTCGGTCTTAATCAAAAGTGCTTGTGCCACCTCGTTTAATTCGGGTGTCCAATATTTAATAGTTGAAAAGGACGGTGCACAATTTCCATACAATTTGTCAATTTCAATTTTAATCTCATTGTTCGATTGCCTTAAAAAAAACACAAAAATTGTATTACCGTACCAAATGCCTAGGTAGACATTTTTGCAAAGTTGCCAAAGTCGTCTTACTACAAGGAGCGTCTAGCTAAAACAGTGTGACGGGACTTCAAAAAACGTTTATTACTAAATTAATTGTTCTTTTCAAGCAAGTAATTAAACAAATCACGTGTAGTCTTTTCAAGGCCAATTACTTTTTTTTTTACCGAAATTTAATTAATTATTGAACATAACAGGCAACAGTAAAACTTTGCAAGTCAACATCGGCAGTCAGGTCTAAGCCTTAATTGTTTGATTGCCTTAACCTAACAGATTATTGGAACTAAAGCCACTAGCTACATAGAGACAGACATATTACAATCGTCTTAGCTAGTGATCCAAAGCAAGAATATAATCGTATTATAGATAACATTTTATGTATTAAGTTGTATCTTCGAAAAAAAATATCGGATAATAGGTATACGATATTTTGGTCAGATTCTGCTCGAGGGTATACAGCATGCTGCCAAGTTTCATCAGGATAGCTCTGAAACTGAGAAACTAGTTTGCGTTGCAGCAGACAGATTGACTGACGGACATGCAGACCCTCAGCAAGGGTTTACTTTCAACAACATGAATTACACAGCCCCCAGATCCTAGGTAACGGGTTCCTTTTGATTTCGACTAACCCCTACAAAGCTGAAAATCGTGTAAATTAGACGTTCACAAAATACTAGAGCGTATCTAAGCTAACTGCGTTAATGAACAAACTGGCTGATTTGAAATGCACCAGTAGAAAGATTTACCGAATACACGCTGTGCTCCCAGAAGGAGACCCCTTCCCTTTTTTTATTGTGTCAGGTATGTGAGACTTTTTTCAGAGTATTAGTAGAGCAACAAATGTGGTCGTATGCAATATCCTGTATTATATATACAGAAATATATAATATTATACATACATAATGTTGCATTCTACCAAATCGAAAATATTTGAATGTCCTATTACATAAGGTATTAATATCGTACAAAAAAAGACTTACCTGAAATGGTATTTCATGATATGGCTTTTTTAAAATGCGCAATTTACAAATTTTCTCTTCGTCCACTTTAATGACTGGTGTAATTTCCACTAGAGTTTCATTTTCTCTTATCAAACCGTGGTATGACTTTTCTAAAATATATTCTGTAACATTTAAAATTTATGGTAAATGCAACAAATAGAAAACAATAAAGCAAGGCTACCTTCGGCTTGCCGAATGTTTTATACCTTTGCAATTATACTAAATATAAAATACATTTGGATTGCTGCTGGTTTCTGTTTGCATATAAAAACCCTGATTTCAGCCGATTGTTCCTATGGCAGCTATATGTTAGTCCGATTTTGATAGAATTTTGACAGCACATTAAGAACGTAATAAGAATAAGATTTGCCAAATCTTGTTGCAATACCTTAAAAAACAACAAAAATCGGCCGATAGCTTCTACGACAGCTATACGATTATTTACAGCGTGCAGCATTAAGAAGCTTGTGTGCCAAGTTTCATTAAGATAGCTCAAAAACTGAGAGACTAGTTTGCGTTGCAACAAACAGACGGACGGACGGACATCGATTTTTCGACTCCTCTGTTGAAGCTGATTCAGAATATATGTACTTTATATGGTCGGAGATGTCTCCTAAGGTGTGTTGCAAACTTCTGGCTAAAACTAATATACCCTCTGCAAGGGTATAATGATACAATCGGTTTTGACAGTAAAATCTCTTCAAGCCTTGGTCAAAGTCTTAAACTCAATTTAATTGACAAACTAGTCGGTAAGGCTACAGCCGAAAGCGCCCGATAGTAAGATACCCTTCCACCAATTCTGAAAAGTGTACCAACACTTATAATTAAAAAAAAGTAAAGCAATGCAGACAGATTATTATGACTTCTATTATTTTTTTAATTATAGGAAATGATCGATCAGGGCAGAGGGCGTGGCACTAAAAATTTTAAATAATCTTCAGGAGCTTCTGGTTCAGAGTAACCTTCATAAAAATTTGTGTCTCTGGCTTTTAAATAAGTATAAAAAGATTTATTGGTTGAAATCCTGTCTCTTAGTCTATGGATATAGAGTATGCCATGACTCCTTCTGCCTCGGACGTATATTTGCACAAAGTTGGTATAACCTTTTTAGGTTGATAACTTTTTTGAGGGTCAATATGTCAGCAAGCATAACACCAATATCACCGGTATCTTTTAATACCCTGCGAAATAGAAAATGGTCAAAAAGAATCACTAGCCGAGTCCATTGATGTCCGTTTGTCTGGGTGATTGTTTGTTTGTTTTAAACAACGGTTCTCAGCTCTTAAAAAAGCTAGAGACACCAAGTTTGGCTTAAAGGTTCCTTTATATCAAAGGCAGAACAAGATTATATCGAATGCTTAATGCCACGCCCACCGCCCTCGAAAATTGGTAATTTGCGATTTTTAAGCAATGTTTAAAATTCATGACGTTCTGCTTCTGTATATACAAAGTTGAATGATATTTGAACATATCTTCCAAAATACAATCCGATCGAACCAATAACACAGAAGTTATTTAAAGGTAACTTTTTCAGTTAAAATGTTCGGTACGAGCAGCAGTCTGCGCTATAAGCTGTTGACGTCGACTTCGCGACGTGTCGCTTTACTTTTTGCGCGAGTGTCCGTGTGAGTGAGAGCGAGTAATCCATATGAATTCAAAATCCAGAATTTTCTATTTGAAATTATGTAAATTGGGCGAAGGGTATTTTACGTTCGGGCGCCCTTGATTGTAGCCTCACCGATTTGTTTATACATAAGCTTAGGCAAATACCGCAGACTTACGTTTAATGTTACGTTTTACACAACTATAATACTGTTTAGGTTTAAAAGAACTAAGTCCTACACAACTTTAATATTTTGTATAACTCTTTGTGTTTAACGGAACAATGTTACCGAGAATTAAATAAAGAGGAAGGCGCTCAGGGAACAATTTAATTTTTTTTCAGCATATTATAAACACAGAAATACATATATAATGTACTTGATTGGTTTAATGGCAGCCAATTATTTACAAACTGCAGCAAAAACAACAATTTTTGATCAAGATAGCTAGATAACTGAAAGACTAGTTTGCGTTGCAAAAGACAAATGGACGTACATGTTTTGGTCGACTCCCCTGTTGATGCCGAGTCAGAATGCATATGAAGACTTTAGGGGGTCGACGATGTATTGAATCGTCGATGATATGTGTTTATCGTCAATTGAGGTCGTTTAATTATTTCAAGCGAACACCTGGAGCTTGAGTACTTCATAAATTAATATATTTGTTGTTTTGCACGAAAAGTTTGATTTAATATTCAAGGCGAGTCAATAACACTCAAAAAAAAAAAGATATTATGATAAAATAATATAACATGGTCTCGTTGAAAAATAACGACTTTTGACATAATAGGATGGTAGTGTATACTGTATTTATTAACATTGTGCAAATGCATGTAACTGGCATAAGGAGCCATTAACCCCATAAAGTATATATTCTAACTCAGGATCACTAGCCGAGTCCATGTGTTTGTCTGTCCGTTTGAATGCAGAGATATTAGCTGTTATTAATGCATGAAGGTTACTATATAGAAGTTCATTTCAATTTTATCGTGCCGCACCTACCGCTTACGCAAATCGAAAATAAGTTATTACGCTAAATATAGAAGTCATAACATACAAAAAGATTAATGAAAAATTAAAATCCAATCGGACCAATAACAAATAGGTTTCAAAAGATAACTTTTTTAGTACAAATGTTTGGTACGAGCAGTAGCCTGCTCGCTGCAATAAGTAGTTGATATATATGAAGGCAGAATAATTTGATCAGAATACTCTGTTCGGATTTTTAAAATTGATTTAAAAATTACTCCAGCCCTTTCGAATATTTACCTTAGCGAAAATATCTAATAACTTATACCGAATACTATCATTACCAGTTAATATGGCACAAAGTATGTATATTTACTTTTTGACAATTTGAAAATTGAAAATTCGTGAAAAAATTTCGAAATTCTACAAAATCTCAAAATCTGTTATACTTTCTAACATCATATTCGGATTCAGGAGAATATTTTACATATGGAATGATATTCAAATGACAAGTCAAAATCTCTTTAAATCCGTTTTAATACTCTTAAAATATATAAATTAATAATATAATATTAAAAATGGAGTACCAAATACTAACCACGTTGTGTTAGGTACTCCTCCTCGTTTTCAGTAGAGGTCCCTATTCCATCAGACGGTGATGAAAATTTGATAACGAGTATCAAAGTCAGGCCGAGTACTAATTGCAAGTTACTTTGTAGCGACATTGTTAAAAGTTAATCCAGATAATACTCTTCAATTCTAAAAAATAATTGTGAGATACAAATTTGCATACAATTATGAAATGATACGAAAGTTAATCAACTAAACAAGTATTTATTAGGTTGATAATTAAATGACCTATCCAATACATTATGAACCGATGAACCGATTTTGGATTTTTTAGGTTTTGAGATAATTTTAGAGTTAATCTTTCAAAGAAGCGCTCGTTCTTGTAGACTTTTGTCTTCTGCTGTAGGTCTCATTTGAATTAGTTGTTTCTTTCCTAAAAAAAACTTCTTAAGCCCTATACAAGTATATCTTTCCAACACAAAGTTTGCAGTTCAACCAATTGAACAAAAAAGCTTTTTTTAGTTGTTAGTCTTAGTTACGATACTGTTTGTACAGCTGCGTTCTGCTGTGACCATACATTTTTTTCCACCGCATTGTCGTGGGTGATCCATTTTTTATCACCAGTCATTGTTCTTTTGATAAATCAGTCGTTTTTTTCCACTTTGCCGAAGATTCGTAGAGATTTTCTATGTATTTTATTGGTTTTAGGAAACTCATCCAAGCTAAGAGCTTTTTTTTAACCTAGAATGATTTAATCGACTCAAAGATGTTTCGTGATCACTGTTCAGATTTTGAACGATTCTACAATGCTGGCTGGGATAAGGATTTGTTTGAACAGTTTACCAGTATTTACCCTAATTTTAAACATGTCAACGTTTCATTAACGCCAAAATTGCAGGAAAGAAAACGTCGGAAGAATAGTATCACTTTAAATTATGAGTGTGGATACTTATTTAAAATACACAATTTATTTGCGTTACGGTTAAAGTATTTAGCCATATTATAAAACCCATTACTGTTATCTTACGCGTTTACGTGCGAAATCTTAATGATTGTAGAGTACAATCCGCTAAGTTTGTTCTTAATAATAAAATATTTGCACGGTAACATAATCACAAGAGCGAAAAGTTTTTATTTCGAAGCGGTGTCGGATTATATATTAAGAGGTAAAAACAAAAACATTTTAAAATATGTAATGTATGTATTATGTATTTCATTTTAGAAAAGCCTATCTTCTAGAAATGAACCCTCCATTCTAATCTTATAGCATTAATAAAATAAAACAAGTTAATACATAAATATTCCTTGCATTTTGAAAACAAAATACTCCTTTTTATTGTAAGTATGTATATACGTATTAAAGCATGTTTAAATTTGGGATACACATTTTACGGGATACACACATGAATATATATAATATAAATACTTATAACACACATGCTAATATAAATATAAGTTTTGGATTCAAAGATAAATAAAAAATCGAATTAACTGATTCTTTTCTTTATCCAAACACTTACTTTACATTTACATTAAATTTAGATGTAACATATTTGTTTAGTCTTTCAGAGAATCAATAATAATACTAACACTGGTTTTTCTCTTTAATGTAAGTGAATACACCATTTAACAGTTGCACATATTTATAACTATTTTCTTTTCAGGTTAAACTTTTAAGAGCTTTTTTTAACATTTATTAATTGTTGATACATTTTTATGTATTTGCCAAGAAAGGAATCTGACGATTCGAAATGCCCTAAAAAATGCCGAGTTGCAGAGCTCGTTGCTTCGTTTATTCTCGGATACAAAGTGTATGAAGAAATTTAGATTTCCGATAACATGACGATTAATTAATTATATCGATGACATACCGATTTAGTAATATTAACACTTGTGAATAAATGTGCTGGAAAAATACTAACTGAAATCTTAAGGTATTGCACAAGAAATTTCATCCTTCGCCTTTAAAATTTGCTAAAAATATGTATGTATGTATTTTTAGGAATGAAAAGGCATATAAATGTATGCGTAAAAACGGAATAAAATGTTAAACAAGTGAAAAGGCCATTAGAAGTGGCCTTCCATTGCAATGACTTAATAATATAGTTTTTATTAAGAAATTTATTTTCAGGATCCGATTACTTATATACAAAAATACAAATGCATACAAAAATACACACATTTAAATGGATGTATGTATCTATACACGAGGCAAAATAAAAGCCGAACCGAAAGCCGAAGAGTTTTCAATGGAAGGAGTTCAGTTGCAGAGTTGCTTAGCGCTGGTAAGTCGCAGTGAAAACTGTTAAAAATTAGTTCAATTCATATTGGTCGCTGGAGCAGTTCATCCTTTTAACAAGTGAAATTACATTTCCTTTGATAAGAACTTAATTATTCGCAAATTATTAACTTCAATAGGAAAACATTACCTTTTTTCATTAATGAAAGTAATAATTAATTATTGGGTTAATTCAACGTTTTAGGATTTTAAATAACGTCTAAGCAGAGGTACATTTAAAGTTTCCTGCATATACATATGTATGTATTTGTTTCTGGGCGGAGTGAATCCGTTACAGCAAAAATTGTTATCTACTCCTTTTGCAACAAATTTAATGCTTATACGGAACTCGTCGAATTAGCATGTACGCAATTGTGAAAATAAATACATACAAATTCAAACACACAAACACAATATAAAAATGGTTACATAAATATACACATACATGTACATATGTATTAACAAATAGCCTAATTCCATGAATTTGAATGAATACTTTGCAAATAAATCAATAGCGAGAAGGCAGGACCCAACGTACTGAACTCGCTCAGTATGTACATACATATGTAGCTTATTTGTATTGTGCGCTTACCTTCTCTCCCATTCTGTTTACAACTATAAAACAGCCAAAAACATTCTCTAGCGCAAATCATGTAATACTTTCACTTGTAATTGCTTTCCCATCATAGTGGATAACATTATAGCCCTCAGACTTTAGCCTTAAATACTAATTTTAATTGTATATATTACACATTAGGCTCAAAGAATAGTTAATTCTTATGTATGTATATGAATACATTATTATTTGCTAGTGTGCAAATGTCATCTGTACATGAAAATATATACAACTAGTTGTAGAAAGAAAACAAGCAAAAGCATTTTAAATGCATGTGTGCCAATTTGATTGCAGTATTAACATAATTACTTATTAATAAATTTCGTTTGTTAGGAACTGACATTAAAATTTTAAGTATCTTAAAATGGCTTTGGCTTATCGCAATTCAACTCACCCGATAAATATGAGATACTCGATGTTGGCGACGAAACGATGGTTTTTTAACTTAAAATAGATAAGTGGAATCGACTATAAATACAGGAAAAAAGTAAATCAAAAGCTTATAAACAATGCACAGAGTCTTGCTTTGCAAATTTCTTTAATGAAAAAACGCACTAATAGCACAGCCCCACAAAAAAAATTTGTTTGTCTTGATCTGGGCATGCAGCATATGCAGTTCTGTGTATTTTGGGTCGCTGAATCCGAATCATCACCATCACGTCTGGATATTTCCTCAAAAACATAAAAAATCTTCAAAGTCCCAAAAAAAACTGTGAAAACATTTTTAGGTTATGTTGAAATCTATACGTGCTGGTAATGTTTTGTCGGATTCGAAATAAGGAGGTCCAAAAACATATGAAAACATATATCACATGACCAGTTCATGACCTCCCCCCATTATTATAGCCTTCAACCATTGAAAATGAGCAAAAACGGGTATACTAAGTGCTACTGGCATATGTATGTAACATGCATAAGGAGGCGTGGCAGACCCCATAGGATCACTAGCCGAGTCGATTGAGCCATGGCCGTATGTTTGTCCGTCTGTTCTTCTGTCTATTAAAAAAGCTAGAGACACCAAATTTGGAATGAAGGTTCCTATATATCATAGGCAGATGAAGTTTATGTCAAATAATTGATGCCACGCCCACCTCCCGCGCAAATTGAAAGTATTGAAGTCTTAACGTTCTGCTTCGGTATACATAAAGCTGAATGCAATATGAACATAACCTTCAAATAACAACCCGGTCGGACCAATAACACAGAAGTCATTCAAGTCAACGTTTTCAGTACATATGTTCGGTACGAGCAGCAGCCAGCGCGCTGCTATGAGCAGTTGACGTCGATGTCGACGTCGCGACACGTCGCTTTACTCAATACGCACGTGCTTGTATGTGCTAGCGAGTAAGCCATATGTAGTAGAATTGCTTGGGCAGAACTCTCTGTTTGAAATTATGAGTAGTTACACGTTTGTAACGGATTTTAAAAATTTGGGAGAAGGGTATCTTACTGTCGGACGCGCTTGACTGTAGCTTTACTGTCTTGTATTTTTTTTGGGCTGTGAAGATTTTTATATTTTTTTTAGGTTAAGTCGGAACTTAGACGTGCAGGATACATTTTGATTGAAGAATCGGATTTAGAATGTTGAAATACATGAGAAAACAAATAACGCAGATCATGATTCTACAACTTTTTGGGGAAATTCTAAAATTTTTCAGTTTTGTGAGATTAGAGCGAAATCCAGTCTTGAGGCGAAATTTCTACTCCGGATTCGGATGTAGCGAGCCAAAATACATATGACTGCATATGCAGCATGCCTAGACCATACAAAAAATTTGTTTGTGGGGCTATAATTGTATAGTTAATTGTTTTTAATTGTTTGTCAAGCACATTTTCTCGTAAATGTATTCTATAAACAAAAACGAGTATAAATGTACATATAAATATATCTGCACATAAACCTACATAAATTCAAATTAATATTTGGGATTTATTTCTGTCCTTGGTTTAAACAAGATTTTATTAGGAAAATAATACAAAAAAATGGATAATTAATCTTTCAGAAAAATCACATCCACTGATTACTTCATAATCCCTAATCCAGAGTAATTTTTAGATATTTTAAGTGAATGTAGATCATTTCATATTATTGTGCCTATAAAATAATACATACATATCCTAAGATTTTATTATATTTAATTATTTAATATCCTAATTTCAACACTTTTGTATTCTTTTGAATTCCATAAGTAAATAATATAAAACAATGATAAGCAGATTACGTCTGTCGGGAGCTATAATACAATACTAATATTTAATTAAAACTCAAATATTACCGATTTCTGCTCGTCAAACATTTGTCAAGGTATTCTCAATTTGTCTTGCTCACCCTTTGTCCATTAATTCGCTTGTACATTCTTCTTCATTCGTATATGCATGCGCGAGATCACTTTACTTGTTTTCTTCGTTTGTCTCGCAAGACAAGTCTTTACCCGTGCTTATCGCAACATAAAATACAAAATAAAACGCATCCGTAAAAAACATTATCTTACCGACATAAATTATTATAAAATATTACGTACTATAAACGTTGAACTATAAACTCTTGGAAAACCAATTAGAACCAACATTTGTTCAATACATTGCAAGTGTTTAATTAATAAAGACATTTTGCGCCTACATCCCTTTCGCTCAAAACTAAATTCAAACTCATAAATTAATGCCTCCTCAAAGGAACGTCCATCATTGTATAAACACAGAAAATGTCGATATCGTACAGTGGGCAAAATAGGCAAACGCGGCGGAGTTAAATTCATAATTTTTTTTTTAAATGTCAAAAAAAGGTTCACTTCGTGTGTATGTATTAGGCATATAGAGTCGTGGCAGACCGACTAAGTATAAATATTCTTGCTCAGGATCACTAGACGAATCGATTAAACCATGTCCGTCTGTCGGTCTGTCCCTGTGAACTCACAGTTCTTAGCTATTATAAAAGCTACAGACAACAAATTTTGCGCGAAAGTAACTCTATACCATAGGCTCCCAAAGTTTATTTCAAATTTCAAGTTCTATGTCCACCGCCTCTCATATTATAAAGAAAAGTATTGAAGTCATAACATTCTGATTCCTTGTGCACATTGATGCCAGTTGGACCTATATTCCTAATTAGAAGCCGTTGAGCAAAGCTATCTTCGGCAGGTTACATACCCTTGCAGAGATTTCTCATTTAAAGTTGCATTTGTATATTTTATATATTTGTAATACAAACACATGTTTAACGAAAGCTACATTATAAAGGATTGGGTAATAGTAAAGAAAAATTAAACAAGAAAGCAAGGCTACCTTCGGCTTGCCGATTTTTTATACAATTTTGACAGCACATTAAGAACGTAATAAAAATAAGATTTGTCAAATCTTGTTGCAATATCTTAAAAAACAACAAAAATCGGCCGATATCTTCTATGACAGCTATACGATATATCGGTCCGATCTGGCTCGTTCCGACTTATTGACAGCGTACAGCAATAAGAAGCTTGTATGCCAAGTTTCATGAAGATAGCTCAAAAACTGAGAGACTAGTTTGCGTTGCGACAGACGGATGGACGGACTGACGGACGGACAGACGGACATCCATTTTTCGACTCCTCTGGTGATGCTGAATCAGAATATATATACTTTATAGGGTCGGAGATGTCTCCTAAGGTGCGTTGCAAACTTCTGGCTAAAATTAATATACCCTCTGCAAGGGTATAAAAAAATCGGCCGATAGCTTCTATGACAGCTATACGATATATCGGTCCGATCTGGCTCGTTCCGACTTATTTACAGCGTACAGCAATAAGAAGCTTGTGTGCCAAGTTTCATGAAGATAGCTCAAAAACTGAGAGACTAGTTTGCGTTGCAACAGACGGACGGACGGACGGACGGAAGGATGGACGGACGGACGGATGGACGGACGGACAGACGGACATCCATTTTTCGACTCCTCTTGTGATGCTGATTCAGAATATATATACTTTATAGGGTCGAGGATGTCTCCTAAGGTACGTTGCAAACTTCTGGCTAAAATTAATATACCCTCTGCAAGGGTATAAAAAAAAAAAAATAATTTAAAGTATAAGTTTTCATGCAAAGCACTTTATTGACTGATTTTTCTCATAACAGCTATATGTTATAGTGGTTCGATTCAGTTGAAATGTTGCATGCATAAAATATTAATGAATCTAAGCATCCACCAAATATCATTAAAATAGCTCTAAAACTGAGAGACTAGATCATGTTGCAATAGACGGACAGGCGGGCAAAGCTATATGAACTCTCCTGTCGATGCTGATTCAGAATATACATATAGAATATGTATATGGTTTATGGGGTCGAAGATGACTTCTATGGTGCGTTGCAAATATCTGTGGGCTTTGCTGCTCCCTCGCTAAGCTCGCGCGCGAGCTCTTATATATATATTTTTTGTATTTTAATTGAGGTTCAATTAGCTAACTCGACCTCTACATCCTTGCGCAAAATACGACTGATGACGTCTCTATTCCATGTCTTTGGTGGTGTGTAGCCTTGAATTTGTATGACCATGATACTTTCGAACCTTCCAGAGATCCTTGTTTCTGGTTTCCAGAGCTTTCTCAGACATCATATTTATCGGAGTGAAGTATTCTTAATTATTTTTGCAACGTTCAACAAAATTTTTTGAACCGAGGTCGGCATATAAAACCAAAGAGAGAACTCCACAAACAATGTAGCAGTTTCAAACGCAAATTGTTGAAGCGCGTCCGTGTCATTTTCGAATCCCGATGACATGCTGCGTAAGATAACAATAAAACGATAAATGATAAGAACCTTGTCAAAAAAAAAATTCATGGCTATGTTGTTGGCTTGGAATGTTAATTAATATACCCGATCTTCCTCAAATTGCTTTGCGTCTTCTTTCTTCAGCAGACAAAGCGACATTCTCATAATTGTTATCCTAAAGCTAATACGCAAAATGCAGTCAAGGAAGCGAATCGAATAGAGGGTTGACAGTCCATAACCATATGAAGCAATAGCGCTGAGTTCGTTCATCATTTTGGATGTTGTTCCACATATTTTTATACCCTTGCAGAGGGTATATTAATTTTAGCCAGAAGTTTGCAACGCACCTTAGGAGCCATCTCCGACCCTATAAAGTATATATATTCTGAATCAGCATCACCAGAGGAGTCGAAAAATGGATGTCCATCTGTCCGTCCGTCCGTCCGTCTGTTGCAACGCAAACTAGTCTCTCTGTTTTTGAGCTATCTTCATGAAATTTGGCACACAAGCTTCTTATTGCTGTACGCTGTAAATAAGTCCGAACGAGCCAGATCGGACCGATATATCGTTTAGCTGTCATAAAAGCTATCGGCCGATTTTTGTTGTTTTTCATATTGCAACAAGATTTGGCAAATCTTATTCTTATTACGTTCTTAATGTGCTGTCAAAATTGTATCAAAATCGGACCACTATAACATATAGGTGTCATAGGAACAATCGGCTGAAATCAGGGTTTTTGTATGCAAACAGACCCCAGCAGCAATCCAAATGTATTTTATATTTAGTATAACTGCAAGGGTATAAAACCTTCGGCAAGCCGAAGGTAGCCTTGCTTTCTTGTTTTTTTATTGGTGTTTTTGGCGTTGATACAATGAATGTATAATCAAGTGGTCCATGCAAAATCAAGCTGATGCTTGTTACGCGCGGATCCCAGACACAGCGAATGTCAACCTCCCGCCCAACCAACTGAGGGGCACAGTCGCCGATCGTACGACTCAAAACGCCAATAGAGATCGCAGGCTTGCAATTTAAACCAAGATTAGGACAGATTTGCGAGGAAAGATTACTAAATTTCTAGAGAGATAGGACAGTATTTCAAGTTTTAGGAATGCAAAAGAGGAAGCGTTAGCAATAAGGAAGTATAGATTATTGTAGTCCGAGCATAATACCCTAAACGGATCGTGAAGGGCATAATTCGACCTACAATAAGGAAGAGTTAGTGGTAAGTAGTTTCTAGTTATTCTACAAGGAACAGAGAAGTGTAGCCGGCAAACTAGGTCTACACTATCAATATCGCCTTGAATGAGGTTATTAATAAATACTACACCTAGTATGGTTCTACGATTAGCTAAAGTAGGTTAATTAAGTAAAATAAGTCTCTGCCACAAGAAGGAAGTCTTAAATTTACATCCCAGTTAGGACCTCGTAAGGCGAATAGTAATAAGTTTTTTGTACAGATTTAATGCGATTTTTATGAATAGTTTATTGGGAACACCATACGCATGATCTAAAGAGTATAGGAAACGTACATTAGACTCGCTCGGGTGAATGACATCAACTTGCACTTAAATCTATTAAGGCTTGAGAAATTTGCATAACACCAAATATGAAAACTAGTTAAGTAAGCAGGTAAGAGTGGAGCAAAGCTTTACATCATCCGCATACATAAAAGTAAGGGAGTTATGAATGACCAAAGGTAGGTCATTGATAAAAAGCATAAAGAGGAGGGGGCCTAAATGGCTATCCTGAAGAACACCAGATGTGGAATAAAGAAATTGTGAAAAAAATTGTGCTTCTTATTGCTGCAGGCTTTATATCGTTTGGAACAAGCCAGATCGGACAAATATTTGTTACGATTTTTGTTAGTTTTTACGATTTCGTTACCAAACATAACACATTTTTATCAATTAAGTCCAGCTGCCGCTCAATCGCTACGTTTGCTCGCGTATATATAATTTAAAAGTGTGTGCATTTTTTTGAACGCCAAAAAAAAGGCGGTAAGGCTACCGTAGGGTGCGCCTGACAGTAACATACCCGTCGCCCAAATTTTTCAATTCGTTACAAACGTGTGCAGAATTCTCTGTCAGAAATTATGAGTGTGTTAACATGTTTGGTACGGATGTTAAAAAATGGGAGAAGGGTATCTTAAATTATTAAATTATTAAAGTTTTAAAGTATTAAATGATTAAATTATTAAATTATTAAATTATTAAATTATTAAATTATTAAATTATTAAATTATTAAATTATTAAATTATTAAATTATTAAATTATTAAATTATTAAATTATTAAATTATTAAATTATTAAATTATTAAATTATTAAATTATTAAATTATTAAATTATTAAATTATTAAATTATTAAATTATTAAATTATTAAATTATTAAACTATTAAATTATTAAATTATTAAATTATTAAATTATTAAATTATTAAATTAATAAATTATTAAATTATTAAATTATTAAATTATTAAATTATTAAATTATTAAATTATTAAATTATTAAATTATTAAATTATTAAATTATTAAATTATTAAATTATTAAATTATTAAATTATTAAATTATTAAACTATTAAATTATTAAATTATTAAATTATTAAATTATTAAATTATTAAATTATTAAATTATTAAATTATTAAATTATTAAATTATTAAATTATTAAATTATTAAATTATTAAATTATTAAATTATTAAATTATTTAATTATTTAATTATTAAATTATTAAATTATTAAATTATTAAATTATTAAATTATTAAATTATTAAATTATTAAATTATTAAATTATTAAATTATTAAATTATTAAATTATTAAATTATTAAATTATTAAATTATTAAATTATTAAATTATTAAATTATTAAATTATTAAATTATTAAATTATTAAATTATTAAATTATTAAATTATTAAATTATTAAATTATTAAATTATTAAATTATTAAATTATTAAATTATTAAATTATTAAATTATTAAATTATTAAATTATTAAATTATTAAATTATTAAATTATTAAATTATTAAATTATTAAATTATTAAATTATTAAATTATTAAATTATTAAATTATTAAATTATTAAATTATTAAATTATTAAATTATTAAATTATTAAATTATTAAATTATTAAATTATTAAATTATTAAATTATTAAATTATTAAATTATTAAATTATTAAATTATTAAATTATTAAATTATTAAATTATTAAATTATTAAATTATTAAATTATTAAATTATTAAATTATTAAATTATTAAATTATTAAATTATTAAATTATTAAATTATTAAATTATTAAATTATTAAATTATTAAATTATTAAATTATTAAATTATTAAATTATTAAATTATTAAATTATTAAATTATTAAATTATTAAATTATTAAATTATTAAATTATTAAATTATTAAATTATTAAATTATTAAATTATTAAATTATTAAATTATTAAATTATTAAATTATTAAATTATTAAATTATTAAATTATTTAATTATTTAATTATTTAATTATTTAATTATTTAATTATTTAATTATTTAATTATTAAATTATTAAATTATTAAATTATTAAATTATTAAATTATTAAATTATTTAATTATTTAATTATTTAATTATTTAATTATTTAATTATTAAATTATTAAATTATTAAATTATTAAATTATTAAATTATTAAATTATTAAATTATTAAATTATTAAATTATTAAATTATTAAATTATTAAATTATTAAATTATTAAATTATTAAATTATTAAATTATTAAATTATTAAATTATTAAATTATTAAATTATTAAATTATTAAATTATTAAATTATTAAATTATTAAATTATTAAATTATTAAATTATTAAATTATTAAATTATTAAATTATTAAATTATTAAATTATTAAATTATTAAATTATTAAATTATTAAATTATTAAATTATTAAATTATTAAATTATTAAATTATTAAATTATTAAATTATTAAATTATTAAATTATTAAATTATTAAATTATTAAATTATTAAATTATTAAATTATTAAATTATTAAATTATTAAATTATTAAATTATTAAATTATTAAATTATTAAATTATTAAATTATTAAATTATTAAATTATTAAATTATTAAATTATTAAATTATTAAATTATTAAATTATTAAATTATTAAATTATTAAATTATTAAATTATTAAATTATTAAATTATACATTTTTTAATTATTAAATTATTAAATTTTTAAATTATTAAATTAAATTATTATTATTATCTTAAAACATCAAAATAAAATTTATATTGGTTAAATTCGTACTATACGTTGAATGGGTTAACAGCTAGCGTTGAGATTAATTTTAAGAAGTTTGCAACGCACCATAGGAGCCATCTCCGACCCTATAAAGTATATATATTCTAAATCAGCAGCAACAGAGGAGTCGAAAAATCGATGTCCGTCCGTCTGTCTGTTGCAACGCAAACTAGTCTCTCAGTTTCTGAGCTATCTTCTTCCAAACTAGGCACACAAGCTTCTTAAGTCGGAACGAGCCAGGTCGGAGCGATACATCGTATAGCTGACATTTAAACTATCGGCCGATTTTTGTTGTTTTTCGAGAGATTGCAACAAGATTTAATGTGCTGTCAAATTCGGACCACTATAACATATAGCTGCCATAGGAACAATCGGCTGAAATCAGGGTTTTTGTATGCAAACAGAAACCAGCAGCAATCCAAATGTATTTTATATTTAGTATAACTGGTATAAAAACTTCGGCAAGCCGAAGGTAGCCTTGCTTTCTTGTTTTTGAGTGAATTATTCCCCCCCTTGCTACTTAAATTCAACCGAATTATTATAATACTTGCATGCCCTTTTCAAGAGATATAATTGACAAATTCTAAAGTATATATTATCTTAAATTCTAATTTCAATTCAATTTGGCGGCATATCATAAACATAGTTAATGCAGCAATTTCGATTGGCAATCGTACCCATTATATGATATACATATACATACAATAACAGATGTATATATAAAAAAATTTTGTATATATATATATATATATATACCTATATATATATATATATATATACATATATATATATATATATATATATATATATATATATATATATATATATATATATATATAAATAATATACATATATAAATATATATATATATATATATATATATATATGTATATATACATATGTATACGTGTACTTATATAAAATTGGATAAGATGTTTTGGAATCGCAGCACGGTGAGTATAAATTCAGTGTTAAGACTTTGAAATGTCTTGCACCTCTCAAGATTTGAAGCTTTTAAAAACATTGCAAGCACTCAAACACATTCCTCAATTAATGTTCAGGACAACATGAGCATGAAAAACAATAGAATCGCCCTCTTATTTATTAAAAATAGATTATTTCACTCTTTATATTCTTCGACCATTGAAAATAGTCAAAAAAGGGAATACTAACTTTGTGAAAATGTGTGTAACACGCATAAGGAGGCGTCGCAGACCCCATAAAGAATATATTCTTGCTCAGGATTACTAGCCGAGTCGATTGAGCCATGTCCGTTTGTCTGTCCGTCTGCCGTCTGTTTGTTTGAGACAACAGATCTCAGCTATTAAAAGAGCTAGACACACAAAATTTGGAATGAAGGTTCCTATATATTGGTAATTTGCGATTATTAAGCAAAGTATTAAACTCATAACATTCTGCTTTGGTATACATAAAGCAATATGGATGTATCCTCCAAATTACAATAACATCGGACTAATATCACAAAAGTTATTCAAGTCAACGTTTTCAGTACAAATGTTCGTTACGAGCAGCAGCCTGCGCGCTGCTTTGAGCAGTTGACGTCGACGTCGTATCGCTTTAATCTTTTTACGCGTGGCTGCGTGTGAGTATGCCATATATATTACAATAAGTTGTGCAGAATTCTTTGTCTGAAATCATGAGTGTGTTTAAATGTTTGGTACGGATGTTAAAATTGGGAGAAGGGTATCTTACTGTCTGGCGCGCCCGGCTGTAGCCTTACCCACTTGTTAGTATTATAATTTTTTACTATTATTAACACATTCCCAATTGTTTATTTAAACTTGTAGAAGATATGTGTACAGATTTTACCGTTAGTCGTCTTGAATGTCATAGCACTAGGAAATGGAAATTTTCTCAATGAACTTAGTCACGATTTTACCGTACCGACAATGCCGGATAGCAATAAGTTTGTTAAAGGAGAGGATAGAACGCCGGTCATTAACAAAGGCCTCGTTACCGACGAAGGTGTAGGCGCAGTCGGTGAAGTGTTTGTACCGAAAACCTTTCCACTCAGCTCTCAGGAACCGACGTGCGAGCAACTGCGCGCCATGTGGATGTGAGTTATGTTGTATTTTCCTCATACATATATTTATTATATACGATAAATTAATAAAATATACATAGCTTTTCCAAGCGGCAGTCTCGAGCAGCTGAAATAACAAATGAAATACCCACATATCGCGATCCGTTTTCATATAATGTTTGGGAGCCCCTTTTTTCAAACTCCAGGATGCAAGGACAGTAAGATACATACATATTGATATTTTTATATGAATCGACAAACATAATTTTTTTAAATCAATAAATTAAACTTTTTTCTTTTTAGACTGCGAATGGTGGCTAGAGAACGTACCCGATCTCCTGTGTTTGGGCGTGTTGTCAGTCGAGAGCCTATTGTACCACTGCGTACACCTTTTGATTTACGTCCTAATAACGCCGGTCAGGCTAAACTTTACGGTTCCGAACTACGGCCCATAGGTATCCCTACACAACTAGTCTCGTCTCCATCCACTTCGTCACCACGAAGATCTAGCAAGAATCGATTTATGGGTTCAGCAACTAGCTCAGCTATTCAGAACTCGGCAGCCGTTCAGGGAAGTTTTCAAAAACTTAAAGAACTTATCTGGACAGAACGAGCGAAAGAATTGACTCAGCAACGTCGAACTGAGGAATTGGCGGCACGCGCAGCAATGCTTAAAGAAATTGCAAATGGCAAGAAGTAAGAATAAACAAAAACAAGTTAATAAGACTACAGTCGGGCGCGCCCGACAGTAAGATACCCTTCTCCCAATTTTAACATTCGTACCAAACATGTAAACACACTGATGATTTCAGACAGAGAATTCCGCACAACTTACTCTATTATATATGACTAACTCTCTCACACACAAACGTCGACGTCAACTGCTCAAAGCAGCGCACAGGCTGCTGCTCGTACCAAACATTTGTACTGAAAACGTTGACTTTAATAACTTTTGTGTTAATGGTCCGATAGGGTTGTAATTTGGAGGATATGTTTAAATTGTATTTATCTTTATCCATACCAAAGCAGAACGAAGCAGGAACATTTGTTGACTTCAATAACTTTTGTGTTATTGGTCCGATCGTATTATAGTTTGGAGGATACGTTCATGTTGTATTCAGCTTTATGTATACCGAAGCAGAACGTTATGAGTTCAAATATTTTGCCTCATAATCGCAAATTATCTGCGGAAGCGGTGGGCGTTGGCATCAATCATTTGATATAAAATTCATCTACCTATGACATAAGGAACCTTCATTCCAAATTTGGTGTCTCTAGCTATTTTAATAGTTGAGATCTGTTGTCTCATACAGAAGGACAGACGGATAGACAGGCAGACTTTACCCGGCTGGTGATCCTGAGCAAAAATTTTTTTTTTTCTTGTTTGACAATTTCAATGGTCGAAGGGTATAATTAGTTAAATACCGATTGGCATGGGAGGTAAGCGTGGTAGCCAAAATTTGAAATAAACTTTAGAAACCAATTAGGCTTAATTAATATTTTTATTATAAATAATTTTATGTCTGTAACTTGCATAATAGCTAAGCTCTAGGTTATTATAGGTGATAGGTTATTTAGGTATGCCTGTCTATCTGTATGAGCGCCGGATTCTCATCTATCTAGACTCAAAATGTGATAGGAGGTTTTCTTTAAATCCTAGGCAGTAAATGTTAATTTCAAATTTTGGTTACTACGCCCACGGATCCTTAAATCAGTATTTTAGTTTCATTTGAGATTATTGAGCACTAAGTTATTAAGTCATAACTTTCTGCTTTGGTATACATACATATAGATAAATAGGAATCAATACGAACCTATTCTATAAATTGCAGACTGATCGAATAATTCACATTGACTAACGTTAACATTTTTTTAGAGATTGTGAGATGGCAACTTTACAGATCATAGCTGCTGTGGTAGCCAAGTTCGTTAGGCAGCCGCCAGCCAAACAATAAGTCCATGGTTCGATTTGAAGTTTTTGTTACTAATTACCCCTTGCAACGGGTATATAAATTATTGCCAGAAGCTTACAACGCACTTTAGGAGGCATCTCCCAATAACCTATATATATTTTGCGTCAGCATCGACTTTGTCCATCTGTCCGTCCTTCTTTTGAAACACAGTTTTAGAGCCTTAAAATAACAATCCGTCTGGACCAATAACACAGAAGTTATTCAAGTCAACGTTTTCAGTACATATGTTTGGTACGAGCAGCAGCCTGCGCGCTGCTTTAAGCAGTGACGTAGACGTCGACGTCGCGTCGCTTTACTCACTACGCACGTATCTGTTTTTGAGTATTTGAGCGTTTGAAATTATGAGTATGGTTACACGTTTGTAAAGGATTTCGGGAATTGGGCGAACGGTATCTTACTGTCGGGCGCGCTCGAATGTAGCCTCAACGTCTTGTTTTTAACAAAGTTTATAAGTTAAAAATTTTTAATTTTTAACACAAATAGATAGATAGTAAATGTAAAATCTGCCCTCGGAATTGCAGTCCGGACGTCGTCGCTTTAATATAATGTATGAGGGAGAGGGAAAACCGTTTGTTAAGATTTTGAGCAGAATTCTCGGTTCAGAATAATAATTTGCTAAAATTGATGTAGCTGTTTTCCCAAAATGGCCGAACGGTATAGTACTGTTGTGAATTCTAACTGTAACTTTCGCTACTTTTTCAATTATTAATTATAATTATACCCTTGGACCATTGAAAATGGTTAAAAAAAAGGGTATACTAACTTTGTGCAACCAGCATATGTATGTAACAGACATAAAGAGGCTTGGCAGACCCCATAAATAATACAGGATCTCTAGCCGAGTCGATTGAGCCATGTCCGTCTGTCTGTCTGTCTGTTTGTTTGAGACAACAGATCGAGACCAAACTTGGCATGAAGGTTCCTATGTATCATAGGCAGATGAAGTTTATTTCAAATATTTGATGCCACACAAATCGGTAATTTACGATTATTAAGCAAAGTATTGAACTTATAAAGTTCTGCTTTGGTATGTATTGAGCTGAATGCAATATGAACATATTAAAAATTTACAATCCGAGCGGACCAATATCACAAAAGTTATTCAAGTCAACGTTTTTAGTACAAATACTCAGTACGAGCAGCAGCTTGCGCGCTGTTTTGAGCAGTTGAAGCCGACGTCGACGTTGCGCCGTGTCGCTTTACTGCTTACGCGCGTCGCTGTGTGAGTGCGAGCGAGTATGATAAATGTAGTAGAAGTATTTGTGCAGAATTTCTGTTTGAAATTATGAGTGTGGTTACACGTTGGTAACGGATTTAGAAAATTGGGAGAAGGGTATCTTACTGTCGGGCGCTCGACTGTAGCCTTACCCACTTGTTATACCCTTCGACCATTGAAAATGGTCAAAAAAGGGTATACTAACTTTGTGCAAAATGTATGTAACAGGCATAAGGAGGCGTGGCAGACCCCATAAAGTATATATATTCTTGCTCAGGATCACAAGCCGAGTCGATTGAGACATGTCCGTCTGTCTGTCCGTCTGTTTGTTTGAGACAACAGATCTTAGCTATTAAAAAAGCTAGAGACACCAAATTTGGTATGACGGTTCCTATATATTCGGGGCAGGTGAAGTTTATATGAAATGTTTGATGCCACGCCCACCGCCCCCGCGAATCGGTTATTTACGATTATAAGACAAAAATTTTTAATTTTTAACACAAATAGATAGATAGTAAATGTAAAATCTGCCCTCGGAATTGCAGTCCGGACGTCGTCGCTTTAATATAATGTATGAGGGAGAGGGAAAACCGTTTGTTAAGATTTTGAGCAGAATTCTCGGTTCAGAATAATAATTTGCTAAAATTGATGTAGCTGTTTTCCCAAAATGGCCGAACGGTATAGTACTGTTGTGAATTCTAACTGTAACTTTCGCTACTTTTTCAATTATTAATTATAATTATACCCTTGGACCATTGAAAATGGTTAAAAAGGGTATACTAACTTTGTGCAACCGGCATATGTATGTAACAGACATAAGGAGGCTTGGCAGACCCCATAAATAATACAGGATCTCTAGCCGAGTCGTTGTGCAAAATGTATGTAACAGGCATAAGGAGGCGTGGCAGACCCCATAAAGTATATATATTCTTGCTCAGGATAACAAGCCGAGTCGATTGAGACATGTCCGTCAGTCTGTCCGTCTGTTTGTTTGAGACAACAGATCTTAGCTATTAAAAAAGCTAGAGACACCAAATTTGGTATGAAGGTTCCTATATATTCGGAGCAGGTGAAGTTTATATAAAATGTTTGATGCCACGCCCACCGCCCCCGCAAATCGGTTATTTACGATTATAAGTTAAAAATTTTTAATTTTTAACACAAATAGATAGATAGTAAATGTAAAATCTGCCCTCGGAATTGCAGTCCGGACGTCGTCGCTTTAATATAATGTATGAGGGAGAGGGAAAACCGTTTGTTAAGATTTTGAGCAGAATTCTCGGTTCAGAATAATAATTTGCTAAAATTGATGTAGCTGTTTTCCCAAAATGGCCGAACGGTATAGTACTGTTGTGAATTCTAACTGTAACTTTCGCTACTTTTTCAATTATTAATTATAATTATACCCTTGGACCATTGAAAATGGTTAAAAAAACGGGTATACTAACTTTGTGCAACCAGCATATGTATGTAACAGACATAAAGAGGCTTGGCAGACCCCATAAATAATACAGGATCTCTAGCCGAGTCGATTGAGCCATGTCCGTCTGTCTGTCTGTCTGTTTGTTTGAGACAACAGATCGAGACCAAACTTGGCATGAAGGTTCCTATGTATCATAGGCAGATGAAGTTTATTTCAAATATTTGATGCCACACAAATCGGTAATTTACGATTATTAAGCAAAGTATTGAACTTATAAAGTTCTGCTTTGGTATGTATTGAGCTGAATGCAATATGAACATATTAAAAATTTACAATCCGATCGGACCAATATCACAAAAGTTATTCAAGTCAACGTTTTTAGTACAAATATTTAGTACGAGCAGCAGCTTGCGCGCTGTTTTGAGCAGTTGAAGCCAACGTCGACGTTGCGCCGTGTCGCTTTACTGCTTACGCGCGTCGCTGTGTGAGTGCGAGCGGGTATGATAAATGTAGTAGAAGTATTTGTGCAGAATTTCTGTTTGAAATTATGAGTGTGGTTACACGTTGGTAACGGATTTAGAAAATTGGGAGAAGGGTATCTTACTGTCGGGCGCTCGACTGTAGCCTTACCCACTTGTTATACCCTTCGACCATTGAAAATGGTCAAAAAAGGGTATACTAACTTTGTGCAAAATGTATGTAACAGGCATAAGGAGGCGTGGCAGACCCCATAAAGTATATATATTCTTGCTCAGGATCACAAGCCGAGTCGATTGAGACATGTCCGTCAGTCTGTCCGTCTGTTTGTTTGAGACAACAGATCTTAGCTATTAAAAAAGCTAGAGACACCAAATTTGGTATGAAGGTTACTATATATTCGGGGCAGGTGAAGTTTATATAAAATGTTTGATGCCACGCCCACCGCCCCCGCAAATCGGTTATTTACGATTATAAGTTAAAAATTTTTAATTTTTAACACAAATAGATAGATAGTAAATGTAAAATCTGCCCTCGGAATTGCAGTCCGGACGTCGTCGCTTTAATATAATGTATGAGGGAGAGGGAAAACCGTTTGTTAAGATTTTGAGCAGAATTCTCGGTTCAGAATAATAATTTGCTAAAATTGATGTAGCTGTTTTCCCAAAATGGCCGAACGGTATAGTACTGTTGTGAATTCTAACTGTAACTTTCGCTACTTTTTCAATTATTAATTATAATTATACCCTTGGACCATTGAAAATGGTTAAAAAGGGTATACTAACTTTGTGCAACCGGCATATGTATGTAACAGACATAAGGAGGCTTGGCAGACCCCATAAATAATACAGGATCTCTAGCCGAGTCGTTGTGCAAAATGTATGTAACAGGCATAAGGAGGCGTGGCAGACCCCATAAAGTATATATATTCTTGCTCAGGATAACAAGCCGAGTCGATTGAGACATGTCCGTCAGTCTGTCCGTCTGTTTGTTTGAGACAACAGATCTTAGCTATTAAAAAAGCTAGAGACACCAAATTTGGTATGAAGGTTCCTATATATTCGGGGCAGGTGAAGTTTATATCAAATGTTTGATGCCACGCCCACCGCCCCCGCAAATCGGTTATTTACGATTATAAGTTAAAAATTTTTAATTTTTAACACAAATAGATAGATAGTAAATGTAAAATCTGCCCTCGGAATTGCAGTCCGGACGTCGTCGCTTTAATATAATGTATGAGGGAGAGGGAAAACCGTTTGTTAAGATTTTGAGCAGAATTCTCGGTTCAGAATAATAATTTGCTAAAATTGATGTAGCTGTTTTCCCAAAATGGCCGAACGGTATAGTACTGTTGTGAATTCTAACTGTAACTTTCGCTACTTTTTCAATTATTAATTATAATTATACCCTTGGACCATTGAAAATGGTTAAAAAAAAAGGGTATACTAACTTTGTGCAACCAGCATATGTATGTAACAGACATAAAGAGGCTTGGCAGACCCCATAAATAATACAGGATCTCTAGCCGAGTCGATTGAGCCATGTCCGTCTGTCTGTCTGTCTGTTTGTTTGAGACAACAGATCGAGACCAAACTTGGCATGAAGGTTCCTATGTATCATAGGCAGATGAAGTTTATTTCAAATATTTGATGCCACACAAATCGGTAATTTACGATTATTAAGCAAAGTATTGAACTTATAAAGTTCTGCTTTGGTATGTATTGAGCTGAATGCAATATGAACATATTAAAAATTTACAATCCGATCGGACCAATATCACAAAAGTTATTCAAGTCAACGTTTTTAGTACAAATATTTAGTACGAGCAGCAGCTTGCGCGCTGTTTTGAGCAGTTGAAGCCGACGTCGACGTTGCGCCGTGTCGCTTTACTGCTTACGCGCGTCGCTGTGTGAGTGCGAGCGGGTATGATAAATGTAGTAGAAGTATTTGTGCAGAATTTCTGTTTGAAATTATGAGTGTGGTTACACGTTGGTAACGGATTTAGAAAATTGGGAGAAGGGTATCTTACTGTCGGGCGCTCGACTGTAGCCTTACCCACTTGTTATACCCTTCGACCATTGAAAATGGTCAAAAAAGGGTATACTAACTTTGTGCAAAATGTATGTAACAGGCATAAGGAGGCGTGGCAGACCCCATAAAGTATATATATTCTTGCTCAGGATCACAAGCCGAGTCGATTGAGACATGTCCGTCTGTCTGTCCGTCTGTTTGTTTGAGACAACAGATCTTAGCTATTAAAAAAGCTAGAGACACCAAATTTGGTATGAAGGTTACTATATATCCGGGGCAGGTGAAGTTTATATCAAATGTTTGATGCCACGCCCACCGCCCCCGCAAATCGGTTATTTACGATTATTAAGCAAAGTAATGAACCTATAAAGTTATGCTTTGGTATGTATAAAGCTGAATGCAATATGAACATGTCCTCCAAATTACAATCCGATCGGACCAATAACACAGAAGTTATTCAAGTCAACGTTTTCAGTACAAATGTTCGGTACGAGCAGCAGCTTTTGCGCTACTTTGAGCAGTCGACGCCGACGCCGACGTTGCGTCGTGTCGCTTTACTCTTTACGCGCGTCGCTGTGTGAGTGCGAGCGAGTAAGCTATATATACTTGAAGTATTTGTGCAAAATTTTTGTTCGAAATTATGAGTGTGGTTACACGTTTGTAACGGATTAAAAAAATTGGGAGAAGGGTATCTTACTTTCGGGCGCCCGACTGTAGCCTTACCCACTTGTTTTTAATTCATGTTTTAAATTATTTTCAGCATACCGGGTTCTTACATGGCTCCATTGGAAAAACCTGTGGATACTCTTTTGATGGATGAAAACCGAAGCCCCGAGCCAATAGGCACTAGTAATTTAGACTATCAGCGTATGTCCATTGCCAATCGACAAATTTTCGAAGACAACAAAAAAGATATGAGTGAAGGACCCAAATTCAATGGAGGCCGTCCATCGACCCGTCGAATCGGCAGCAAATATGAATCCTACTACTCTACCAAGTCATCTACGAGACGACCTAAGGATATATCGGATATAGCTGGACTCGGTAGAACTGATAAAGACAAGATTTCGACAATCGACAAGAATAAAGGTAAACCCGAACAAGCCGTAATTGGCATATCAAGGACATATCCATATCGACAATCGCATTTCCGTGAAAGAAATCGTTTTCTCATGAAAGAGGTAATATAATTTGTAAACGATATTTTAGCTCCCTTTTCTACTTTTAATGAAATATCGCTGCAAATATTATAATATGAATTTTTTTAGAATTTGCCAAAGGATTTTTTTCAGCGGAACACTCGAAAATTAAAGAAATATCATCAAAATCAAACTAGATGGACACCTTTTTCAGCAATTAATTACGACTCGAAGACCACTGCCAGTGGACTCTTCTATATGAATAATGACTCCACTAAAAATAAAAATGTATACTTGTTTCCAAATAATGCAAATTATGAATACAATTTATACGATTATGGCGACAATTAATTCAATAATGTTCTACAACTTGGAATATTTATTTTTATAGGGTTTATTACTAAAATTCAAATTAATTTTTTGGTTATGAATCGCTATATTAATATTCTAAAATGAAGATCGCTATCATGAAACTACGTATAACAGGAGAAACGGTTGTCAATTGAAATTTATTTTTAAGAGTAAATTAATGATCGACGTTAATATATGTATATAATATATACATGTGTATGTATTTTTATGTTAAAACATATATAGCCAAAATTCCTCTGACACAATAAGAATTATGTTTATATTTTATGTTATGTTTATTTATATTATGAATATAAACAAGTCTTACAATTGAATACCAGTTATTTATATCACGTGGGTAGTTATCTTACATAGGTATACATTGCTGTATATTTACTATACATATGTACATACAAATATATTTATTTAAAATATTAGGGGTTGTTTTTGCGTTGATATAAATAAATAATAATAAACAAACGCTTCCACTAAAAACAATCAGAAAAAAAAATTATTCAAAGGGAATGCAAAAGATGCAAATAATCCTTGAGTAAATGTAAAAGCTCAATTTATTAATACAATTGTGACAAACTTTAAATCTAGTTAAATATATGTTATGTGTTACCTTGCCATTTCGTTTATAAATTGCGGTATGAAAAGATACTTTATATTTTATAAAATATATATTATATTTTCCAGTACGATTTGATCAACTGTGCCTGAAAATTTTAACTTGTTAACTAAATAACCAGGATGTGATTAATCAAAATAAGTGATTAATATTTTTGTTACGTTCATTTATATATATATATATTTTTTTTTTTAATTTTAAATTAATTTTCATCTAATCAGGACAGTTTTTCTTTCGTACATTTGCAGTAAATATCAATTTAACATATCTATTCATCTTTATAAAGTACTTGTGTTACTTACTTCTGTAACAGTTTACGTACATATGTGCTAATCCACCTAAAATGACAAAATAGTATGTACAATCTTTATTGGTCGAAAGTGTACCTATCATTTACACTTAACAAATTCTTTATTTAAATGTTTTTTATATTGAATACCAATTCAATTGGCTTTTATAATATAACTGAAATTTGTATCGAAGTTGAAATAATACAAATATAAATAACTCAATAATGGAATATACATGGCTGACTTAACTACATAGTAATTATTTACTTTTTCTACCTTAACATTCACCGATATATACAAACTAGTATTTTATTTAAAATTATGGACAATAAATATTTAGTTGTAAGTAAATAAATATTTATTTATAAATATTTGGTGACAATAAATAAATATTTATTACAAATTTATTTATTCCAATTTAGGTATATATATTTATGTATATAATATAGGTATATATATATATATATATATATATATATATATATACATATTGTATAAATATATTTATATATATTTATATACACAAACATATGATTATATATATACCAGATATCCGATATTCCAACTTAAGTGTATTAATAATCGGAAGTTGTCTACGCATGGTTAAAGTTTTAAGCAGACAAAAAGAAAAAACTAATAATTTATAAAATAAAATAATGGACAATAATGTATTTTAAAGAATGTGTGTTTAATTAAGTTACTGTGGATCTTATTGTATAATATATTGTATATTGTAAACGGAAAAATATAATTAAATGTCATACAAATGAAATTATCGGGCTTAACTACTTAAAACGAATAAACGTGAGACAAATGTAAGCAACGCACAAAAGTCCTTTGGCTCTTTGCTAAATGTTTAGTTTCCAAAGAAAAGTGAAGTTGTCTACTACAACAACTTAAAACTGCTTGGCAAAGTTGCCACCTAAATCTCCCACACTCAGATAATCCTTTTCCTATTACAAAAGTATAAAATACATACAATACATACCAAAAACAATAAAAACATGCATGCATACATAACAAGCCACCCAAAAATGAGGCTCGGAGCCGCAATCAAGAGCTCGGAGCCTCATACTTAGGCTCGGAGCCGCATGATCGGACAAGGCAAGCACAAGCCTCAGTAGGTAGAGACAACAGCACAAGGGTCGGGTCATAAAAAATTGTTTGGGAACATTCCATTTTCACTTTTTTGTGGATGGTGGACAAAAATGGAATTTAATTAAATTTTTAGAAGAATGTGTCAGAAAAACAAAAGATTTTATGGTGAATATTATCCCTGTTACATTGTCAGTAGACGTGTTTCATACTAAAATAAAGTTCATATATTATGAGATATAAATAAGGCCTATTGCAAAAGCCGTTGAAACAGTGTTTAAAGTAGTATTTTAGAATGGAAACATAATTTATTTTCAAAAGCTACATTAATTACATTAATAGGCTTAGTTTTCAAACCAAAAAACCAGTTTTTGAAAAATTTTTAAAAAAATGTTTAGGTTATGTCAAAAAGTATACGCCCTGGACATATTTTGACTTCGGATTGGGATTAAGGAGGTCCAAAAACATATGAAACCATATTTTTGGCGCTTTGAAGATTTTTCATGTTTTTTGAGGTTAAGTCGAAATTTAGACGTGCAGGATACATTTTGATTAAAAAATCGGATTAAGAAAACATAAGAAAACATATATCCCATGAGCAGATCATGATTCTATATCTTTTTGGAGAAGTTTTAAAATTTTTCAGTTTTGTGGGTTATGTCGAAATCCAGACGTGATGACGTAATTCCGGATTCGGATTCAGCGACCCAAAATACATATAACTGCATATGCCGCATGCCCAGATCATGACAAAAAAAGTTTTTTGTGGGGCTGTGTAATCATCTAATAGAATATAAATATGCTCCAGGACTTATGCTTCACAATATAGCGAAACGCTCTTAAACGTTGCCGAAAAACATTGTCATATATGGGCTTTTAATTCTTAAGGTATTTGGCAGACGCGAGCATGGTCGAATGTGCTAGTTTCTTAGTGTCGTCGGTCCTTGGCATGATATGTGGAATAACTTTCCTGGTAGGTCCTCTCATATATAGTAGGAATTTCCTTGTTTCTTTCTTATTCGCGATTTACAAATCTTAGGTGCTAGTTTGGCATTTACTCCCTTCTCTCCCTTCTTTGTATTAAATTTTTACTGAATGCTTCCTGCCCAACTTTGAAATGCACATCTGAAAATTGTATCGTTCCGCTTACTTGTTGTTTTATTTGTTTTGTTGTATCTGTTTTCTCAGCAATTAAAGTTGATTTTCTATGCATCTCACACAAAAGTCCTACATTGTTCAGTATTCTGTATTGTGAGCCATGAGTGCTATATTAAAACCGTAAATAGCTTGGCAGGGCGCACATTTAAAAATTTATGTAGTAGAACTTTGAAAAGTGATTTAAAACGATGAGCAGTTTAATATGCCTCTAGTTGCACTGTGCATAGGGTACTTAAAGATTAATATATATGTCGCGGAACAATATCTATAGCTATTTAAGTAATTTGTCAACGATAGAGGGCATCTAGATTTATTATTTTATAGTATGGGTTTTTATCGTTGCGGTAATTGGTCACACCGATTCAACTAAGAATTAAGCTGTGCTTGGCGCGTCTGATCAGTTCGTCTGGCGATATCCGAGAGAGAGGGAAGAGACACTGCGGTATGTAGACTTGGGACTATATTTAAGGTTAAAGTTTTGTAATGCCTTGCAACTGTATTATTTCCCTATAGAATGAAACCTATCATACATCTGCCCTTCATTTGTCTGATGTGCATTTGGCAACGGTCAGTCCAAGAGGCATACGACGATAGCAACCACACAAACTGGCACTTTGACCAGATCTACGTGTGTAGCTTTTTACATGCAGCAGCCTCAGAGTTCCAAGGAAAGTGGATTAGTCGGTCAGAATGCGACCAGTACTCCGCAGTCTGACAAAGCAGGGCAGAGTACTCATTCCACGACTGTAGAGGTGGCGAACCTACTGGAAGGAATCGCAACCTTAGAAAGAGAACTATCCAAGGAAAAGGCAAACGAAGGGCAAGCAGAGACCGCAAGGAATCCCGTTGGAATTGGGCTGAGCGGTAACGGTAACGGTGCGGCGAATACACTGTTAAGTGTATGTCCTACGGGACAGCATCGGCAAGTATACCGAATGGATGGATGCCACGTAGACTGCCTGATCTTCCAGTTCGAAGGTCAGCCTGAGGAATGGCCAATATTCCAGTGCGCGTTTATGGAGACGACGGAGGTACTGCTCATCCACCCGAACAATGTGCAAGCAATTATGGAGCAGCTTCGATTCCGGTACGGACGCCCGGAGCAACTGATTCGAAACCGATTGGAGATCGTGCGAGATGTTCGCCACAAGGGTGAGCAACCTTGCCGCGTTTTTGAACTCAACGAGGAACGGCATTCTGCATTTAGGAAATCCTACCGTGATGGAGGAGCTGATCGCCAAGTTGCCTATAAGTAAGAGGTTGGACTGGGCGAAACAGGCGGCTTCGATAGAACAATATCCAACATTGGCGGATCTTAGCGAATGGCTACACGAGCTCGCTAAATTGGTATGCATTGTCGCGGATGCCGGAAGTAAGGATCCTAAGCGAAGACTATTGCACGCAAGCACAAGTCATCTGACTCTCACAAATGTTGTCCAATATGTGAGGGGCAGCATGAGGTCAAGGACTGCAAGGAGTTTAATCATGCGTCTCCAGCAGCAAGAATCGAGTTAGCGGGGAAACATAGGATTTGCTTCTCGTGCTTGAAGAGTGGACACATGGCCCGATTCTGTAAGAAGGGCAGCAAATGCAGTGTCAACGGATGCCAAAGAAGCATCACAACCTGCTGCACGATAGAATCGGAAACCCCAGGTCGCCACAGTCGAATGGTGCCCATTCAAGGGAGAGAAGGAGCAGGAGGTGCAAAGGGACGACAGCCAGCGACGACGAAACCCCTTTACGTCAACGCCTGGCACGCTGGAAGCAGGACGAGCCGAGGATGGCTAGGAATTGCTGCACCGAAACCTTAGCTGCGTCGAAAATAAGCTAGTGGACACATACGCTCTGCTCTATGAAGTATCGTCCGTACCGCTTATTGACGACGATCTCATCCAGTGCCTGAACCTAAAGGGAGAGAGTCGACAACTCAACGTGCAGTGGTTTGGTGGTAAATCCGCCAGAGAGCATGCAACGGTAGTTATCCTGCAGATAAGTGGTATGGGCAAATCCAAGCGCCATGGCATATGAAATGTGTTCGCTTATCGAGTTTAAATCTTCCGATGCAAAGTTTGCGTCGGGAGGACGTTAAGGCAAGGAAGGCAAATGCACGCCTATCCGTTAAACCGTACTTCGACATCGCGCCAAGGATCTTGATTAGCTTAGATCACGCACATTTGAGTATTTCACTGAAAACCAGAAGCTTTGGAGCAGGAGGACCATATGCGGCCGCCACCAAACTTAGATGGGTGGTATACGGACCGGTAAAAGGGAACGCCAGTCCATCGGTCCCGAGGTCGTGCCTTTTAGCCGTGTCACAGAATAATCTTTTAGAGAAGATGGTTAGCGACTACTTTGAAACGGAGAATTTCGGAGTAAAGTCGCAGCTGGTGACGATGTGCCAGCCTTTAAAATTTTGGAGGACACGACTAAACGAGTAGGCCGATGATACCAGACTGGTTTGCTATGGAAAGACGACAAGGTGAGACTGCCTGACAGCTACAACATAGCACTCAAGAGACTCGTCAACATTGAGCCAAAAAATTAAGCGCGATGAGTTTTTCGCAGCGGGCTTACAATTGAATTATGGACGACTACACCAAGAAAGTATATGCACGACGACTAGAGCTGCAGGAAGTAGCCCGCACCAGCAGCAAAAAGGTATGGTATCTGCCGCATTTCGGGGTTGAGAACCCAAATAAGCCGTGAAAATCCGTCTAGTCTTTGATGCCGCAGCCAAAGTGGACGATGTGTCACTGAACTCGGTGCTGATGAAAGGCCCTCAACGCCACAAATCCCTACCATCAGTGCTTTTCCACTTCTGGGAAGGAGCAGTTGGCGTATGTGCGGACATCAAGGAGATGTTTCACCAAGTATTGATACAGCTACAAGATAGATGCGCCCAGAGATTCCTGTGGAGAAATAGAGATGATCATCGGGACCCGGACGCTTACGAGATGCAGGTCATGACGTTCGGAGCAGCTTGTTCTCCCTGTGCAGCGGATCATGTGAAGCTCGTCAACGCTTCGCAATATAGTAGTACGGATCCGCGAGCGTTCCTGGCGATAAAAGAGTACCACTACGTGGACGATTATGTGGACAGTTCCATGAGTAAGGACGAAACTTTCGCCGTTTCGTCACGGGTGAGAGTGATACATGCAAATGCAGGATTTGACTTGTGTCGATTTTTAAAGCTCTGAACTCACAAGGATCCAACACGAAGGTTAAATGGACCGAATCTGAGGAAAAAGTATTGGGAATGTACTGGCAGCCGGCTACGGATGACTTTAAGTTCAGCATCAAATACCATCGGGTACCCAGCAGCATGATAAATGGGAAACGCGTCCCTACCAAGAGGGAGTTTCTAAGCCTTGTTATGTCCACGTTCGATCCGATCGGGTTTTTAAGCTGCTACATGATAGGTGCCAAATTGTTAATGGGAGAGATTTTGCGGAGGTGAGTCAAGTGGGATGAGCCGCTACCTGACGAATTGGCCGCAGCATTTGAGTGCTGGTGGCGAGAAATGAAATACATTGAAGAATTCCGATGTCCACGCTACTACTTGGCGCTGGACGTGTGCGGACACTGCAGCTACACGTCTTCGTGGACTCCAGCCAATCTGCGTTCGCTGCGGCGGCTCATTGGCGGGCAACATACGCAAACGATGACGTGAGGGCACATTTCGTGTTTTCCAAAACGAAATGTACTCCCATGTGGACGATGTCGATCCGACGAATGGAACTTTAAGCAGCTGTATTGGGCACGAGACTGATGGACACCGTTAAACAGGAACACGATGTAGCGTTAGTAGCTGCACACTGTGGACCGACTCTAAGACCGTGCTGTATTGGATTACTAGCACTCACCGGAGATACAAACAATTTGTTGGAAATCGGGTGGCCGAAATCTTAGAGTCCACGGAGGCTTCCCAATAGAGATGGCTATCATCTGCCGAAAACGTGGCGGAACCAGGTCGCAACGCGGTTAGTAAGAGCAGTACCGTATGACGCTCGCCGCCCGATCATTCTGCCCCATAAAAGTGATCGTTCGTCACAAACACGAGAGGATGTGCCACCAAAACGTGGAGGCCACCATCGGCGAGATTCATCGAAAGTTTTGGAAAACTAATGTGAGAAGGCTGTTACGAAAGGTGGTGGCTAATTGCATCGTATGCAAGTTGCGGAAGGCACGACCAACGCAACCAGAGATGCCCCATTGCCGGAGGACTGGCTTGAAGCAAATGGATGGCCATTTAAGTATACTGGCATGGACTATTTCGGACTATTACTTGTTTCAATTGGGCGCCGAACAGAGAAGAGGTGGGTTGCGCTGTTCACCTGCCTAACTACGAGAGCCATCCACTTGGCTCCTGATTTGTCAACGGATTCATGCATCTTCGCTATGAGAAACTTCATGTGTCGCCGTGGACCGGTGGTTAGGATAAGGAGCGATAATGTAAAGAACTTCGTGGGAGCCGAAAAAGAGGCCAGAAGAATCAGCGACGTATTTGAGCCAGCGAAGATACAAGACGAGTTGTCATCCAAAGGAATCGAAAGGATCTTTAACTGTCCAGCAAACCGAGCTGGTGTCTGGGAAGGGATAGTCCAGTGTGTGAAAAAGGTTTTGACACACACGATGAGGGAACTTGCGCCCAAGGAGCACGTGCTGGAGAACTTGTTAATTGAGGCGAACATAGTGAATTCTCGCCCACTCACGCACTTGCCGATCACAGTGGATCAAGGGGCTCCACAGACACCCAACGACCAGCTGAATGGAACGCCCGACATGCCGGTTCTTCCTGGAGATCATGGATTGGCTTCTGAGAGATGCACACTGAAATTGGTGGCAGCGTTGCTCAGTGCGAAGGTGCGCTTTATTATTACTTGGCCAACTTCAAAGGAGCGTGGTTTGGCCCTCAGGTAATAGCTACGTTGATTCTGCTCGAACGCCTTGAGAAGATTTTTTTTATCGAATTCCGAGCCAATAAACTGCAGACTATCCGGCCTTGCTACGTTCATTTCGGCATCGCCAAGTATGCTGAGCTCTCTCAGCAACTGGTAATCAGATCCATGCGACATCATGTGTTGCCCAAAGACAACCAGATATGGTGACATACCGATGGACTGATGCAAAGTTTTTCGTAGCGACGAATTGATACTACTAAGGTCTACGTCCCATTCCCTTTGATCACCCTGCACATAAGTTCTCAGAGCCGCATTGATTGAGCGATTCACCCGTTCCGCTGCGTTCAAATGCGGAGCATACGCACCCGTTCAGATGTGACGGACTCTGAATTTCGTCAGAAATGTCGATAACTCAAGGTGACTGGAGAAGACCATAGAGAACTAGGAGCCTCTTCGATCACGTCCATAGTCTGCATTCTATCGATCTCAGCGCACAGAAGACTCTCCTTCGCCGGAGACAAGGGGTAAAACCTTTGCTTTATTGGCTATGCGGCTGCTGTATCGAAAGTATGCTGAATGAGTGTCGTCAGTCCCAGGCCATTCTTCTCGAAGGATGGAAATAAGTTAATTACGCCATCAAGCTTTGATTTTTGGACGTGAATCAAATCAAGCTGAGGCGAATCTGGATCAGATTTGCAGAAGACTTCATTTATGGATGCTGGAACGATGGAGATGTTGAATCGTTTTCAGAAGTCCATTCCACAAGTGAGGTCCTGTCTAATAGTTGGAACAATCAAAAATTCAAACTCGGTTTTCACCGAGTGATACGTCAAGGGAACAACAATTAACGCAACTATCTCCAGCGTCTGCCCATCCGCTGTGTGCACGACGTTCGTCGTCTTACCTAACATACATCCCTTGTCAACTAACTTCTGTGCCAACTTGACACCGATAACGCTTTTGTTAGCACCGCTATCAAGTAGTGCCAGGTGATCCTCACCGAAGACGTTGACTTGGGTGAAAGGGCGTATGTCACCGCTTTGATGGACGATAGAGGAGATAGTATACCGTTTCAAGCCCCGTATGCGTCGCCAAAATTCACGCATACGGGTCGCAGATCTGGATGTACTTGAAACGGTAACGTCAACATATCTCGGCTCTACGCTTCAAATATTCACGTAGACGAATGTGATATGGTTTGAAATACTGTGGAATTGTCAAATCCGGAATTTTGGGAATGTCTGATGAAATGGAAAGTCTGGTAGGACAAAGTGACGCTGCAGGTTCCGAGATTATCGGGTATCGCATTTCGGAAGTCTGCGAGCATCCTGCGTGGGGTTTTCCGACCTGGACTTGCAACGATCGCAATTCGGCCTGTAAACATCGACCTCCCCACATCCGTAGCAAAAAACGCGCCTCGGCTGAAGACAGTCATGGTAACGATGCCCTATCTCTTCACAATTCCAACATTTGGAATTGTCGACAGAGCGAACAGCGCATACCTCTGCTTCAGACACCTCTTCTGTCTCCGTCTCGGACTTCTCTTCCACTTGAATAGAGTTCACGAGGGTTCTTTTAAAGTTTGAGCGGAATTGGGGCCGAATGCTTTGGAAAAACTCCTCGTGTCGATGGCATTCCCTACGTAAGCTAGCTAAATCCGAGGTGTCTACATGCAACAGCTCATGTTGCAGCTCCGAACGCAAATTGTTACGAACCTCAACCGCGATCTCGCTAACCGACATAGGTTCTAGGAAGGAATCAGCGATAGCCAGTAGAGCATCTAGAAAATCGTCGAAGCTTTCGTTGCTACCTTGCTTACGACGACGCATAGCATTCTTGATGGCCCTTTCCGTTCTCTGGTCCTGGTAACGCTCTTGCGACTACACAACTCGTACCAGTCCAGATCGCGAACCGTGCGATGCACTCTCCAATAAAACGCGAGTGCTGGGCCAGAGAACAAAAGATCAGCACATGGGGATAACAATTAGAAGTTGCCATTAAGGCTCTGGGTAGTCATGCAATTGACTCGAAATATAAAGTCTTCGAGAGGAAGGTCATTGGGTGATTCAGTGAATTTAATGCGCCAGTTCGAGATAGTATTGCATATTCTATCTGGGTGATCAATCTCCGACCAACCGAAGGATGCACGGACGCCATGTTGCCCACCCCCAAAACTATTGTCGCGCCTCGAAGCGTGGCTCGTGCGGCGAACTGATGGTGCTGCCTCACCTTCCTCCCCGTAACGAGGATCATCTCGAGTATCTCAAACAGATTGGGTCACATTAAGATTGCGGGACGCGGCGGAGATCTTTTCGGCAATCACGGCCGACATGCTATCTCTATAACTCGCCATCGAGCTAGAGATGAGCCCATTAATTCACTCTTCTGCGAGCGCAGCTGAATCAGGGGCTTTAGTCTCACGTCGGGTATTTCCCCGAGTTGGAAGTGGGAGTGAGGAGCTGGCATGGGCCATGCACGCCCCTGAGAACGAGTATTCACGCGGCTCTTTGGAATTGCTCCCGGATGAGCCGGAGCGCTCAAAGGTTCTTGCTCAGTTGGCGGGTTCAAGGGAGCCCTTCGCTCAACTGCAGCAAAAATTCTTCTTCTACATACAGCTTACTCGCTCGCACTCACACATTGACGCGCGTAAAGAGTAAAGCGACACGACGCAAAGTCGACGTCGGCGTCAACTGCTGAAAGCAGCGCGCAAGCTGCTGCTCGTACCGAACATTTGTACTAAAAACGTTGACTTGAATAACTTCTGTGTTATTGGTCCGGTCGTATTGCAATTCGAAGGATATGTTTATATTGCATTCAGTTTATACAAACCGAAGGAGAAGTTATAAGTTCAATACTTTACTTAATAATCGTAAATTACCGATTTGCGGGGGCGATGGGCGTGGCATTAAACATTTGATATAAACTTCATCTGTCCCGGATATATAGGAAACTTCATGCCAAATTTGGTGTCTCTAGCTTTTTATACCCTTGCAGAGGGTATATTAATTTTAGCCAGAAGTTTGCAACGCACCTTAGGAGACATCTCCGACCCTATAAAGTATATATATTCTGAATCAGCATCACCAGAGGAGTCGAAAAATGGATGTCCGTCTGTCCGTCTGTCCGTCCGTCCGTCTGTCCGTCTGTCCGTCCGTCCGTCCGTCCGTCCGCCCGTCCGTCCGTCCGTCCCTCCGTCCGTCCATCCGTCCGCCCGTCCGTCCGTCCGCCCGTCCGTCCGTCCGTCCCTCCGTCCGTCCGTCCGTCCGTCCGTCCGTCCACCCGTCCGTCCGTCAGTCCGTCCGTCCGTCTGTTGCAACGCAAACTAGTCTCTCAGTTTTGAGCTATCTTCATGAAACTTGGCACACAAGGTTCTTATTGCTGCACGCTGTAAATAAGTCGCAACGAGCCAGATCGGACCGATATATCGTATAGCTGTCATAGAAGCTATCGGCCGATTTTTATTGTTTTTCAAGATATTGCAACAAGATTTGGCAAATCTTATTCTTATTACGTTCTTAATGTGCTGTCAAAATTGTATCAAAATCGGACAACTATAACATATAGCTGCCATAGGAACAATCGGCTAAAAACAGGGTTTTTGTATGCAAACCTGTTTTGTTTTTGGAAATATCGCACATTATCAATACTTTTTAATGTTATACAGTAACTCGCCCTTAGTTTTTCCATTTAAATATCTCAGACATTTACATTCTATAGCTGTTATAGGAACAATCAGTCAGAACAATCAGTCAGGATCACTAGCCGAGTCGATTGAGCCATGTCCGTCTATCTGTCCGTCAGTCCGGCTGTCCGTCTGTCCGTCTGTCTGTTTGAGACAACAGATCTCAGCTATTAAACAAGAAAGCAAGGCTACCTTCGACTTGCCGAAGGTTTTATACCCTTACAGTTATACAAAATAGTTATAAAATTTCGATTTTGATAAAACTTTATATCTTGCTATATCTTGAAATATAACGAAAATCGGCCGATAGGCTCCATGACAGCTATACGATATATCAGTCCGATCTGGCCCGTTCCGACTTATTTAAAGAGGGCAGAAATGAGAAGCTTGTGAGCAAAGTTTCATGAAGATAGCTCAATAACTGGGGGACTAATTTGCGTTGCAACAGACAGACGGACTGACTGATTGTTCCTATAACAGCTATAGAATATAAACGTCTGAGATATTTAAATGGAAAAACTAAGGGCGGGTTACTGTGTAACATTAATAAGTATTGATAATGTGCGGTATTTCCAAAAATAAAACAGGTTTGCATACACAAACCCTGATTTCAGCCGATTGTTCCTATGGCAGCTATATGTTATAGTGGTCCGATTTTGATACAATTTTGACAGCACATTAAGAACGTAATAAGAATAAGATTTGCCAAATCTTGTTGCAATATCTTGAAAAACAACAAAAATCGGCCGATAGCTTCTATGACAGCTATACGATATATCGGTCCGATCTGGCTCGTTCCGACTTATTTACAGCCTACAGCAATAAGAAGCTTGTGTGCCAAGTTTCATGAAGATAGCTCAAAAACTGAGAGACTAGTTTGCGTTGCAACAGACGGACGGACGGACGGACGGACGGACGGACGGACAGACGGACGGACGGACGGACAGACGGACATCCATTTTTCGACTCCTCTGGTGATGCTGATTCAGAATATATATACTTTATAGGGTCGGAGATGTCTCCTAAGGTGCGTTGCAAACTTCTGGCTAAAATTAATATACCCTCTGCAAGGGTATAAAAAAAGGTAATGAAAAAAAAAGAAATTGATATCAAAAAGGATGAACAAATTAATTGAAATGAAAGCAAAAACAAGAAAGCAAGGCTACCTTCGGCTTGCCGAAGGGTTCATACCCTTGCAGTTATACAAAATATAAAATATCTTTGGATTGCTGCTGGTTTCTGTCGAATTAATTGAACAATTGTAACAGTACATTGATTATATCATCATCTTATAATTTCACATACTCAGCCTCCTCACCACGACAAGGTCGCAATCCTCGAGGTGGAATATTTACAATACCTTAAACAACATTGCACATATATTCCTTATTAACAATAATAAAATAATCTAATTAACTTAATATTTAAAAATAAATTATTAAATTAGTGATTATAGCTAAGGAACACGCCGTCATGGTGACTATATGGAGTTTGATAAGAGATTGCGGCAGCACCGCTTACTGTGTTATCACAAAATATCCAATCAATTTGAGTTAAATGTTTTGTTGTTGGCACATTTAACAATTCAAAGTAGACTCGAGCTGATCAGTGGTTGTTGATCGGCAAATGTTAAAATCTCCTAATATTACCAATTTTGTATTATTTTCAGCTGACGTTAGCCTTTCAACATCATTTCTGATTTCATTTCGAAACCTTGTAATAGGAAAAGCTGGATTCCTATAAACAACTATAAATATTGTATGCAAGTATTTAAATGTTATGGACTGGTGTATATTTCTTACATTATCAACTGTAACTGTTTCATATAAGAATGTTATGTTTTCCGATATATTTTGTTTCGCATATATCAGTATACCATTCTTAGAAACAGCATTTGGTCCAATGTCTTTATGTTGTAAAGGATCTGTTGGTCATAAAATCTAAATTTGGAAAGTTATCATTGAAAAATGCGTTTGAATAACAGCTATATGATTTTTTGTTTAACAGCTACATGTAATAGTACTCAGATTTCCATAAAACTGCAACATGAACCTTCATTAGGCCGATCGTTGATCGTTATAAGTTAAAAAAGTTCGATTTCGAACTTTATTATTAGGGACACACTTAGATTTGGATGTGGTAAGCCTGATAGCTATATCTTGATATATAACGAAAATCGGCCGATAGGCTCCATGACAGTTATACGATATATCAGTCCGATCTGGCCCCTTCCGACATATTTACAGAGGGCAGAAATAAGAACCTTGTGAGCAAAGTTTCATGAAGATAGCTCAATAACTGGGGGACTAATTTGCGTTGCAACAGACAGACGGACTGACTGATTGTTCCTATAACAGCTATAGAATATAAACGTCTGAGATATTTAAATGGAAAAACTAAGGGCGGGTTACTGTGTAACATTAATAAGTATTGATAATGTGCGGTATTTCCAAAAATAAAACAGGTTTGCATACAAAAACCCTGATTTCCGCCGATTGTTCCTATGGCAGCTATATGTTATAGTGGTCCGATTTTGATACAATTTTGACAGCACATTAAGAACTTAATAAGAATAAGATTTGCCAAATCTTGTTGCAATATCTTGAAAAACAACAAAAATCGGCCGATAGCTTCTATGACAGCTATACGATATATCGGTCCGATCTGGCTCGTTCCGACGGACGGACTGACGGACGGACAGACGGACGGACGGACAGACGGACAGACGGACGGACGGACGGACAGACGGACGGACGGACGGACAGACGGACATCCATTTTTCGACTCCTCTGGTGATGCTGATTCAGAATATATATATACTTTATAGGGTCGGAGATGTCTCCTAAGGTGCGTTGCAAACTTCTGGCTAAAATTAATATACCCTCTGCAAGGGTATAAAAAGGTTAAATCAAAAAGGACTAAAAACAAGAAAGCAAGGCTACCTTCGGCTTGCCGAAGGTTTCATACCCTTGCAGTTATACAAAATATAAAATATCTTTGGATTGCTGCTGGTTTCCGTGGTATTTATTGAAGAATTATAACAGTACATCGATTATATGAACCTCTTATAATTTCGAATACTCAGCCTCCTCACCACGGCAAGGTCGCAATCCTCGAGGAGGAATATTTACAATACATTAAACAACATTGCACATATATTCTTTTTTTACAATAATAAAATAAATTAATTAACTAAATATTTAAAAATAAATTATTAAATTAGTGATTATAGCTAAGGAACACGCCGTCATGGTGACTATATGGAGTTTGATAAGTGATTGCGGCAGCACCGCTTACTGTGTTATCACAAAATATCCAATCAATTTGAGTTAAATGTTTTGTTGTTGGCACATTTTGTTGTTATTATTTAAAGTAGACTCGAGCTGATCAGTGGTTGTTGATCGGCAAATGTTAAAATCTCCTAATATTACCAATTTTGTATTATTTTCAGCTGACGTTAGCCTTTCAACATAATTTCTGATTTTATTTCGAAACCTTGTAATAGGAAAAGCTGGATTCCTATAAACAACTATGACTATTGTATGCAAGTATTTAAATGTTATGGACTGGTATATATTTCTTACATTATCAACTGTAACTGTTTCATATAAGAATGTTATGTTTTCCGATATATTTTGTTTTTCATATATCAGTATACAATTCTTAGAAACAGCATTTGGTCGAATGTCTTTGTGTTGTAAAGGATCTGTTGGTCATAAAATGAATAACAGCTATATAATTTTTTTTTTAACAGCTACATGTAATAGTACTCAGATTTCCATAAAATTGCAACAAGAACCTTCATTAGGCCGATCGTTGATCGTTATAAGTTATAAAAGTTCGATTTGGATGTGGTAAGCCTGATAGCTATATCTTGAAATATAACGAAAATCGGCCGATAGGCTCCATAACAGCTATACGATATATCAGTCCGATCTGGCCCGTTCCGACTTATTTAAAGAGGGCAGAAATAAGAAGCTTGTGAGCAAAGTTTCATGATGATAGCTCAATAACTGGGGGACTAATTTGCGTTGCAACAGACAGACGGACTGACTGATTGTTCCTATAACAGCTATAGAATATAAACCTCTGAGATATTTATATGGAAAAACAAAGGGCGGGTTACTGTATAACATTAAAAGGTATTGATAATGTGCGGTATTTCCAAAAACAAAACAGGTTTGCATACAAAACTCTGATTTCAGCCGATTGTTCCTATGGCAGCTATATGTTATAGTGGTCCGATTTTGATACAATTTTGACAGCACATTAAGAACGTAATAAGAATAAGATTTGCCAAATCTTGTTGCAATATCTTGAAAAACAACAAAAATCGGCCGATAGCTTCTATGACAGCTATACGATATATCGGTCCGATCTGGCTCGTTCCGACTTATTTACAGCCTACAGCAATAAGAAGCTTGTGTGCCAAGTTTCATGAAGATAGCTCAAAAACTGAGAGACTAGTTTGCGTTGCAACAGACGGACGGACGGACGGACGGACGGACGGACGGACGGACGGACGGACGGACGGACAGACGGACATCCATTTTTCGACTCCTCTGGTGATGCTGATTCAGAATATATATACTTTATAGGGTCGGAGATGTCTCCTAAGGTGCGTTGCAAACTTCTGGCTAAAATTAATATACCCTCTGCAAGGGTATAATTAAGGAAGTAAAGTTAGAGTTCATTAATTCGTTGTGCATACACGAAGCTGCATGCGCTA
>JAEIFM010000395.1:0-35564 GCA_018901885.1 Zaprionus kolodkinae | reverse complement strand
AATCTTCACTTGTTGCAATTTTTAATAGTCGAATTATAGAATAGACGCTGTGTACATGTAGATGTGTAAGAATGGTAAAGAATGTAATGATCAATGCTAGAGCAACTAGCTTTTTAAGGGCATGTACATAACAGAGTCATAACAGAGTTGCAGTCAAAACAAACAGTGGCGCGAAGCATTTACATTTAAATATAAACTAAGCATAAAGTTCGGGTTCTGCTCCCGACATACTCCCCCGTTGGAAGTGATCACTTTCAACCGATATGGTCCGAAAGAGGCAGAACTGCATGCTTGGTTACAGCTCGCTTGATCAGGCCAACCGAGGTTTGAACCATGGCTACCCTGGGAACGCCATCATCGCCTGGTATCGTGGACTCCACCTTGCCGAGCCTCCATTTTAGTGCAGGAAGATTTTCATCCTTGAGCAGCACTAAGGAGCCAGCCTTGAGGGCCGTTCGCGAAGTTTTCCATTTGCTGCGCTCCTGAAGAATCGTCAGATATTCGGTACTCCATTTGCGCCAGAAATTTTGACGCATTTGGCATACGCGTTGCCAGCGATTGAGACGCCCTTCCTTCAAATGGGTGATGTCAGGCTCATCTATAGCTGTGAACGTAGACCCAATGAGAAAGTGTGCAGGCGTTAGAAAGCTTGAGTCGTCTGGGCTTTCTGAAATTGCATAGAGGGGCAAAAAAATTGAAAAAAAAATTGCCGAAATTTCATAGACTAGAGTACGAAGTTCATCGAGAGCTAAAACAGAAGACCCAGCAGCACGAAAGAAGTGATATTTGGCAGACTTGACTGCCGCCTCCCATAATCCACCAAAATGTGGAGATCGGGGCGGTATAAAGTTCCAATCAATTCCATTAGCTAGACAAACTTCCGATACAGCGCTGTTGTGCGGGTCGCTTAAGAATAATTCTCTCAGTTCAGCTAATTCGTTTTTAGCGCCAACGAAGTTTGTTCCGTTGTCTGTCCAGATAACGCGTGGTTTGCCCCTGATACTTATAAAGCGTCTCAGAGCAGCAATAAATGATGCTGTCGTTAGGTCCTTGACGACTTCGAGATGAGTAGCTTTAGGTACGGAAGCAGATAAAAATGGATATGTAGCACTTTTCAGGTGCCTTATTCCTGGTCTCTGGCTTGTAAAGAAAAGGTCCACAGTAATCGATTCCTGTTGTGTGGAACGCTGGATTTGGACGAACGCGATCTGCTGGCAGCCTGCCCCATAACATGCTCGGCATATCGTGGCTTCAGGCGAAAGCATCTCAAGCACTTATTGATGACGCTGGCCACAGTTTTGATTCCTCCAATTGGCCAATATGCCTGCCTTATTGTTGCGAGAAGACTTCTTGGGCCTGCATGCAGCAACTTTTGGTGATAATGCACGATGATTGCATTTGTGACCGGGTGCCCTTTAGGAAGCAAAATAGGATGACGCGCGTCGTAATCCAGTTGCGATGTAGCCTGCCCTCCAACTCTGATGAGTCCATTTCCGTCGATGAATGGGTAGAGAGAAAGCAAATTGCTTTTGGCTGGAAGCGACTTCTTTGAGGAAAGCATCGCATAGTCTATGGCAAAGGCGACTTCTTGTATGTTTTTAACAAAGAGATATGTGCCCATGCGCAGATCCTCGACGGTCAAATTGAGCGTAGCTGGAGTGCATTTCTTCGATAAAGTGAGCCAAAATTTGCGAACATAAGCAAAAATTCGTTGCAAAGAAGTGAACGAGTTTTGATATTTGCAAAAACTGGTTAAATCGTATTTTGTTGTGGTGATCAGCACCTTGCGACGGCGTTCTGGCAAGTCGACATCTGGCAGCACGTTTGTAGGCCACTTGGATTTGGGCTCGTTAAGAAACTGAGGACCATGTTTCCACAGCTTGTCATTCATCAATTCCTTTGGTGTGCATCCTCGAGATAGTATGTCAGATGGGTTACAGGCTGTTGGCACGTGATGCCAAGTCATTTCCTGAGTTAACTCCTGTATTCTACTGACGCGATTTGAAACAAATACGTTGAATTCCGATGGCGATGATCGAATCCATGAGAGCGTTATTGTAGAGTCGGACCAGCAATGGTATTCACATTGAAATGGAACAATGCGAGCGAGATTAGCGACCAATTCAGCTAGAACCAATGCAGCTGACAATTCCAACTTTGGTATCGTAAGAGTTTTCAAAGGGGCGACTCTAGATTTTGAGCATAAAAGATGTGTTGATATTGAGTCCTGTGATTCCGAACGAAGGTAAATACAAGCGCCGTATGCCAGGCTGCTTGCATCACAAAATGCATGAATTTGAAATGATGCTGCAGGAATCATCGCGTACCGTGGAAATTTGAGTGCACTGACAATGGAAAGTTGAGAGAAAAGCTGGCTCCATGCTGATTGTAGCTCTGCTGGCATTGCGTCGTCCCAGTTGAGTTGATGTTTCCATAATGTTTGGATAAATATTTTGGCCTTTGTAATGATAGGCGCAATTAAGCCAAGCGGATCGTAAGTTCTGGCGACTGTGGATAGAACAGCGCGCTTGGTGGCTGGTCCATCCGGCAAAATTTTTGAAAAATTGAATAAGAAGTTGTCAGAACTGACGTTCCATACCAGCCCCAAGGCTTTCGCGATTCCATTTCGATCATCAAATGTTAGCAGCTTCTCCTTATCCACTTCGAGTTCACCATCGAGCACGGCTGATTCATTAGAGCACCATTTGCGAATGGGGGAATTGGCCACGGCTGAGCAGCCCTTTGACCTGGCGTTTAATTTCCACTACGTCTTCAATGCTGTCTCCACCAGACATAAGGTCGTCTACGTAGAAGTCTCTCTGAACGATCCTCGAGCCAATAGGGAACGTTTCCTCCTCATCAAGTGCTAGCTGATGCATAGTCCTTATTGCCAGAAACGCTGCGGATTTGGTACCATATGTGAGTGTGTCCAATTTGTATGCTTTTATGTCATCTTCTGAGTTATCGCGCCATAAAATTATCTGTAAGTATTCATCAGGATGAGAAACTTTGACACATCTGTACATTTTGCATATATCTCCGCATAGAGCTATTTTGAAAAATCGAAATCTGAGCAATGTGGTGAATATTGTGGCTTGAATTGTGGGTCCCGCCAGCAATAGATCATTCAGAGAGTAGCCAGAGGTCGATTTTGCCGATCCATCGAAGACAACCCGAAGTTTTGTAGTTGTGCTATCGAGCTTCTGGACGCAGTGGTGCGGCAAGTAAAATTTGGGTGCCTTGCACTTATCAGAAACAAGAGACATGTGACCTAAGCTGAGGTATTCTTGAATAAATGCAGCGTATTGCGATTTGATGTTGGGATCCTTGGCCAGCTTTGTCTCCAAGCCCCTGAATCTGCGCAAAGCACGATGGTAAGAATTTCCGAGCATGCAAACATCTGTTTTAAATGGAAGCTTGACCGAGTATTGTCCATTTTCAAGACGAGTGTGATTTTGCTTGAAGAAATCCTCACAAAAAGAGTCCTCTTCAGACATCGAAGCTGAAGAAGCATAGTTTTCGATCTCCCAAAACCGTTTGACTAAATCCTCGAGCGAAGAGTCTTGAATTTGTTGAGTTGTCGCCTTGGTAAGAGAAACTAGCGATGAACGTTTAATGTTTGAATGTGAGATTCCGCCAGATACCGTCCAACCCAGTTTGGTTTCCTGCAGAATCAGTTTGCTGTCCAAAATGCGTATTTGCCCAGTGCAAATTAAGTCGAAGAACAGGCCTGCTCCGATGAGCAAGTCGATGCGTTGAGATTTGTGAAAATTCGGATCAGCAAGAATGACGTTGGCAGGTATCTGGAAAGTACTTTTGTTGAAATCATGTTGCGGCTGGTAGTCCGTGATGGTTCGTGTCACGACGGCTACAAATGAGGCTCCATAGCCAGCGTTTTGCGACTTGACAACGATGTCTACTGCCTTATCAGAGTCTAGCGCAGATTCTCCGATTCCCGAGATTGCTACATGTGATCGACGAGTTTTTAGCTGTAGTTGATTTGCGAAACGAGTAGTGATAAAATTCAGCTGAGAAGCAGAATCTAAAATTGCACGGCATTGAATGTGCTCTCCAAAACGATTTTGCACCAAAACTATGGCCGTAGCCAGCAACACGTAGTCATCAGGCATATCATTTGAGGCTTGGTGTGGAGGGCATGAAACCGAACTAGATATTAGCGAGGATGAGGCCTGACTTGAATCTGCCAGGGAGGAGCTGGGTGCAGAGTTGGCTGATATATGCAAGAGCGTGTGATGCCTCAATTGACACTGTCTGCAGCTACCTGATCTGCACTGTTGCAGCGTGTGCCCCTTGCGCAAACAATTTAAGCATAAGTGCATTTTCTTAGCTTCCTTATAGCGCAAATTGGGCGAGAGGTTCAAAAATCGAGTACATTTTGAAATATAATGCTCCCCAGAATCACAAAATACGCATGTTGCCTTTGTGTTCGATGTTGAGGACGAAGACAAAGTGATAAGAGAGTTTTTCGTAGATTTATGTGATGATTTTCCCACCTGGTTGCTAGGTGTTAGTGTTACCATAGCATTTTCGACGTTTTCCATAGCTCTGCATCTTTTTTCCAAAAACGAGGCCATTGTTTTCCATGCTGGAAGTTCGTTGGGTCCAATTGACTCCTCCCATCGCTCACGCGTGCGTTGATCAAGTTTCTGAGCGACGACATGAATCAAAAATCCATCCAAGATTTGAACAGGATCTGCTAACGTGTTGATGGCTCTTAAATGTGAGTTCATTTTGTCACTGAGCGTCCGCAAGCAAATAGCCGAGCCCTTCTCCACACCATTTAGCCCAAAAATTGCCTTTACGTGTGCCTGGAAATGAAACAACTTATTATCGAATCGATTACGAAGCAGATTAAGAGCAGTAGTATAGTTGTCTTCAGTCGGCTCAATTGAGCGTATGGTCTCCAATGCGACTCCCTCTAAGCAAGATAAGAGATGTTGGAATTTTTCAACCTTACTCATTTCCAAGTCGTCTTCGATAACTGTGGAGAAGATGGCGTAAAAGTGTGGCCAATCCATGTACGAGCCACTGAATTTGGCCAGTTGCAGCTGCGGAAGCCTTGATGATCGAACCGCGACGATGCTTGGCGTGTCGCTTGTAAAGTTACGCACTGGAGTAGAATTTAGAACGGGTGATTTGCGCTGCAACGACACGAGTTCACGAGACAGTGCAGACTTAACCTCAATGTATGCATCGTTGAAGTCAGCCCGCGTGTTTGAGGTTAACTCCGAAAGATCCATTTTTTCCAAGGCGACTTGCGCATCATTGAATTCCGTTTTCATCGTTTCCAGATACTCCAATCGAACTGAAAAGTCTGACTCGTCCATTCCAGCGATTTTCTCAGCAGTAAGATTGGCATTCCAAGCATCCAATTGACGTTTCACAGAATCTGCTTTCGCCTTGTAGAAATATTTCTGATTGTCCGCGTCGGTCATTGCAATGCCGAATAGATGAGACTGCCTTTTGAACAAAAAAGAACACCCTGTTTATACGCGCCGTTATGTGCAAAGACCCGTATGTATGTATGTACGAGTATAACTGCACAACAATATGTGCAAAGCAGATGCACCAAATAACTGTTATTAGTTTGCCTTGATATATGTATATATGCACCCACGACGATTATAGGCTTTTACATATATTTTTACTGTACAACGATATGTACAGATGCTCACAAGATATATTGTTAACTGTATGAATTTATATGTTTAATTGTCTGCACAACGATATGCACAGAGCGAAAGCACGCACAAGTATGTGTATGTATGCACACGAAACTGGGCACAGCAAGTCGAAAGAAATGAGTGTATGTGTGTCACCGAATTTTCGCGCGCGAATCAAAGAGTACACCGATATGTACAAATCTTTAGGTTTTATATTTGTTACCGACATGCAACAATTAACCATGAGCGAACGAATGTCTATATACTGATTTGCCACCGAATTGTAACAAATCAAACGACCACGAAAATTGCAATAAACGACCGACAAACTAAAAAAAAAATCACGTCGGGGTCACCAAATGTTTAGAGGAAAACCGAATGTCCACCTTTGCACTAATTGCCAACAAAAAGTTCTTGCTTGTTCAATTGTTTATTTTAGTTAATCTTCACTTGTTGCAATTTTAATAGTCGAATTATAGAATAGACGCGTGTGTACATGACCAGTAGATGTGTAAGAATGGTAAAGAATGTAATGATCAATGCTAGAGCAACTAGCTTTTTTAAGCATGTACATAACAGAGTCATAACAGAGTTGCAGTCAAAACAAACAGTGGCGCGAAGCATTTACATTTAAATATAAACTAAGCATAAAGTTCGGGTTCTGCTCCCGACAGTGACCAAAGTTAAAAAAAAAAGTGAAAAGGACCTGTAAAAAGTTAAAACCAGGAAGCAAGGATACAAATAAAGGACAATGGACAGGGACCCTGTAGAAGAAGAAACGAGGTAAGCAGTGCAAAGAAACAAAAGAAGAAAGCAAAGTAAAAAGAAGCAACGTATGGTGCGAAGTAGGTAGGGACACAGAGAGGCAGGGACAGTTAAGTGAATATTTTGTAATAGAATAAGGAAACGAAACTTGTGAAGAAAAGGAAATAAACAATCAATAATGCATAGGCGTTTTAACTAAAACTCGCGTTCAATATTTTTGGAAACTTTCCTTCGAAAACGTGTTCGCAGGAAATTTCGCGTGTGCGCCCGTATGTGTCTGTGTGCTGTGAGTGATCGCTAGTTGACAAGCGTATACGGGAACTTGTGTTCAGAGACGAGTTGCGGTGTGGTGCAATACACCACCGAGGCGACTTGTGGGAGCACAGGCGAAGGTATTTGCGGTCACGGGCGTTCCGTAACGGTGGAAACGACCAATCGTGGGCGAGAGTGGACGTTAGTTGACAAGCGGGTACAAGAGCGTGTTCTAACGGGCTGCGGGCTGGTGCAATTCACCATCGAGCGACCTGTGGGAACATAAGCGAAAGTACCTGCGGTCACGGACGTTCCGTACGATTAACGGTCAGTCGCAGGTCGTGTCGTGAGTGAACGATAGTTGACGCGGGGTACAGGAGCGTGCGTTCACAAGTGTGGCGTGGTGCAATACACCACCGAGCGATTTGTGAGAGTGCAGGCGGCAGTACCCGTAGTCACGAGCGTTCCCCCACGGCCTGCAGCCGACCAGATGCACAGCGAAAACGCGGCCAAAGTGTCAGGTACGGTGAAAACACTCTTCTGCGTCATTCACGAGTACACGTGGAAGACACGGGCCACGTGTACGCGTGAAAAGGGCGTGTTCGCTGTGTCCGACATTTGTCTCAGCTTTTCTAATCTGCCAGTGACCCCCTCTCTCTCTCTTTCTAAACGTCTTAGTGGTCCTAGTCATTTATAAATTTTGCTGTAAAGACCCTGGCTAGACTGAGAGTTGTACCCCAGCCCGAGAAAACATCTTTACATCAGTAAATCACTTACTTCTTCTTCATAAGCAGTCATCTTGGGCCTTTTCTCTTTAACCTATTTTTAAACGATCTACCCTCTGTTCTACTCTATTTAAATATTCTAATGTATGCTGATGATGTGAAACTGTGCTTAACATACGATGAACTGACCGCTAATTCACTTCAAGTCGATATTGAATCATTTTTTACTTGGTGTTGCCGTAATATATTTAAACTGTTCGAAGTGCAAGGTAATGTCTTTTTATAGAAGTAATTCTCACGTTGTCAACTATACCCTTGATCAATTTTCACTTCACAGAATTTTTGAGGTAATGGATCTTGGAATTCTATATATTTATTATAATATAACACACATTGTCAATAAGGCGTATCGGGCTCTTGGCTTCGTTAAAAGATGGGCTAAAGAATTCGAGAACCCTTATACGACAAAGTTGTTATATACTTCTCTTGTTCGCCCGATCTTGGAATATGGATCCTGTGTATGGTCTCCTCAATACCAGGTCCATCAAGACAAAATTGAGTCTGTCCAAAAACAATGTTTGCTCTTTGCTTTGCGTCGCTTTAACTTGGTTTCTAGCGTAGATTTACCACCTTACTCAAGCAAACTCCTGCTATTAACCTACTCTCCTTAATTAACCGTCGTAGTATGCTGGGTGTTATGGTCATAATAAAACTAATAAAATACGACATCGACTCTCCTTTCCTGCTTTACCAACTAAACTTTTGTGTTCCTTCTAGGGTTACACGAAATTGTTTACCACTTTCTTTGAGCTTTTGTACTAATAACTATAGCTTGCATGATTCATTTAGAGTTATCTGTGCCGATTACAATAAGCTTTTTAGAATAATCAACACGGAATCCTCCCTCTCATCTATTAAATTATCTATATTAAATTACCTAACCTTTTCTCCTAACAACAATTAACTATACCTCCTAACAAAAAATACTAATCTACCGATCTGATTTGGTTTTACTGGGTTTTCCTCAATCCTTTGCAGCAAATGCTGGATCATTGGTTAAATTCTTAATTTTAAAATACAAATATATTTTTAATTAATTTATATTTTTTTTTAAAAAAATTCAATTTTATAATCAAAATTTTAAACATTAATTATTTTCTTTTTTAATTTTAATTATAACTTATTTTAATTTAAACTTAAAAATTAATTATAATTTCAAGTCGACTGCCTTAGTTGACGTTAAAGAAATAAATAAAAAAAAAAAAAAACAATAAACTACCATATCTGGACTTAACTATTAATAGAGTAGGAGGAAAATTAAAACTAAAATGGTATAAGAAACCGATGGCATCTGGAAGACTCATTAACTATAATTCTAAACATCCAAGGACAATGATAATCAATACAACAAGAGGCTGTATAAAACGAATGTTTGACATATCTGACAAAATGTACCATAAAGAGATTATGAAGGGAATAACAGAAATTCTTACTGACAACGACTTTCCAAAAACTTTAATAAAACCGCCTATTAAACTAGTCGAAAAGGCTATAGTCACGCGGTGACTGTAAAAGGCCATGGATTTTCAGTTTATGTTTATATACCATAAAATATATATATATCGAAATATTAATTTTAATATAATGAAACAAAAACAAGTGCGCAAGGCTACAGACGGGCGCGCTCGACAGACAGATACCCTTTAACATCCGGACCAAACATGTAAGCAAGCACACTCATGACTTCTGACAGAGAATTCTTCCCAACTTATTCTAATATATATGACTCGCTCACACACACACAGATACGCGCGTAAAAAGTAAAGCGACGTCGACGTCTACTACTCAAAGCAGCACGCTGGCTGCTGCTCGTACCAAACAATTGTACTGAAAACGTTGACTCGAATATCTTTTGTTTTATAAGTTCGATCGGATTGTTATTCAGAGGATATATTTCTATTGTATTTAGCTTTATGCATACCGAAGCAGAACGTTATGAGTTTAATACTTTGCTTAATAATCACAAATTACTGATTTACGGGGGCGGTGGGCGTGGTACTAGAAATTTGAAAACAACGTTTACTGACTAGGATATACAGGAACCCTAATGCCAAATTTTGAGTCTCTAGCTTTCTTAATAGCTGAGAATCAGACGCTCATACAGACGGACAGACAGAAAGACGGACATACAGACATGGCTGGATCGATTCGGTTAGTGATCCTGAGCAAGAATATATATACTTTATGGGGTCGCAGATGTCTCCTTCTGCCTGTTACGCACATTCCGACAAACCTAATAGACCATGTATTTTTTTAAAATCCATGGCCTAAAAACATCAAGAAACACCAGGAAATAGTAAAGATAGAGAACTGAAGTCATATAAATCATTAATAACAATAATACAACAAGTGGGTAAAGCTACAGTCGGGCGCCCGACAGTAAGATACCCTTCTCCCAATTTTAAAATCCGTTACAAACGTGTAACCACACTCATAATTTCAAACAGAGAATTCTGCACAAATACTTCTAGTACATATAGTTTACTCGCTCGCACTCACACAGCGACGCGCGTAAAGAGTAAAGCGACACGACGCAACGTCGACGTCGGCGTCAACTGCTCAAAGCAGCGCGTCGGCTGCTGCTCGTACCAAACATTTGTACTGAAAACGTTGACTTAAATAACTTCTGTGTTATTGGTCCGATCAGATTGTAATTTGGAGTATATATTCATATTGCATTTAGCTTTATACAAACCGAAGCAGAACGTTATGCGTATAATACTTTGCTTAATAATCGCAAATAACCGATTTGCGGGGGCGGTGGGCGTGGCATCAAACATTTGACATAAACCTTATCTGCCTATGGAACCTTCATGCCTAATTTGGTATCTCTAGCTTTGTTAATAGCTGAGATCTGTTGTCTCATACAGACGGACAGACGGACAGACAGACCGACATGTCTCAATCGACTCGGCTAGTGATCCTGAACAGAATATATATACTTTATGGGGGCTTTCCAATATCATTAATTACATCACTTTATTTGGCATTTTTTCCATCATCATTATTGTTTCATCACGCTGATTTTTTGAGTTGTCAGCGTGTGTGTGTTAATTGTTTCATTACAATAGCGGCGCTTATAATAGTAATTATTATGGTTCGGCAGCTCGTAACAATAGGTCGCGGAAGTTAGTTTCTTAATATTTCTTATCTTGACTAGCAGTCGATCTGCCAATTAATTGGCTTTGTGCACTTTTTAAGCCAAGTCGCGATTGTAGAAATTTATGTACTTTGCTTAGCGTGGAGCTGGCATGTCTGCATCGCACGAGCGAACCATCAAGCCTGTCTCATTACTCTATTATATGGCAACATTTTACTAGGCTTAACAGGGGCGGTCCTGGAGAAATTCGGAAAAGAGAGAAAAATATTACCGCTAGGGGAGAGAAAAATCTCTCGACAAGAGTCTACAGGACAGAAGAGTATTATATAGGCGTAGGAATGGAGTTTCCTTAACGTTTGAGGCGCCTACGATGAGATCACACTTACAATATTCTATGTATATGTGTCTTTAAGGGGGGAGAAAGCAAGACAGAGTTGACTTGCTAAGGATGTGTGTATTGGATTCAAATGGCCTCTAGATCCGGAGATTTACACGTGTGTGTATGTTGTGTGTGCTAAAACTGTGCTAACACTGCTCTCAAGAAGTGTTGTGTTCGTTACGTTATGTTATGTTATGTATATGCATGTATGTCGGTGTGGGTGCTTAGCTTGGCACAGACTTAACAGTCTGTTGCGCGTCATTATGTATGCATATACATATGTAAGTGGCTTTTGTGAGAGAGAGCATGCTGGAGAGAGCTAAACAGCGTTGCATTTCATTAATTTGGCGTTTTTCTATATTCAGCATATGCTGGAGACTTGTCGGATTTGTGTCTTTCTTTTGGCGGTGTCCATGCTTTTGCTGATACTGTGATCGTTGATGCTTCTCTTGTGTCATCTGTCGTGTCTGTCCTCTGTGTGATTGTTGGTGGAGTTGTTTTTGTTGTTTCCGTTGTCCTTGGCGGCGTTCCATGGCTCCAAAGCGATTCCGTCGGAGTTTGAAGGTTTTTGAGGGTTGGGTAACCCTTGTAACTGCTGATGTGGTCGCCGCCACAATTTGCACATTTCCCCGGTAAGGTATTTGGCTTTTTGCATTCGTTGGACGGATGCCTTTCTGCATACTTCATGCCCGTTTGCACGAATTGTGGGTGTGTCCAAACGCCTTGCATCGAAAACATTGCACTGGGTCCCGTGCAATGTGAAGTCTTTCAATTCTTACGGCCGGATTTGCACGTATCTTAGTGATAAGTCCGTTAAAGTCTTTTACAACGGGAATATAGAAAGTGCGAGCTTGGTTGGGCTCGTGCCGTATTTCCCGCTGTTTTTATTGTGGTTTATTCTGTTGGCGTTGTTGTTGTTGTTGCTCTTGCTGAACCCGTAGTTGTTGTTGCTGCTGCTGCTCTCTTATTTTCCTCAAAATATCTCAATTTTCTTGGTCCTTTTTCTTGAGCAGTTCCCTTTGTTTTTGCTCTTGCTGTTTTGTCCTCTCACTATCGTCAACATGATTTTTTGATGGGCAAAGGAGGCATTGAGGGACTGCAATGAGTTCAGCGATTAGTTTCTGTTCCTGGCGCTTCTCATCGTCGTTTAGGGCCAGCATAATAGCACTGGCGGAGTCACTTCGCGCACGAAGTGATTTTTGAGGCGGAGCAGTCGCACCGGGGCTGTCATCGCTGAACGGTAGATCCATTTTAATGTTCCTTCGTTTGCCACTGGGAGGATGACGCAGGTTAGAGGGAGCGAATGGCATTGGCGTCGTACAGCAATAGAGTATCTTCATTGCGATTTTTCCGTAATTTTCATTGGCTTTGGAGGAGAAAGAGATCTTTTAGACTTGAAATTTAAAATTCAAAGTTCTTTTTGACCTAATGCCGAAATTCTGACGTGTTGCGGTTGTAATCGATCATAGAGGCGCGAGGAGATGGTGAATTGTCATTGCTGGTGTATACCTGTCTCCTTGTTGTTGTTGTTGTTGTTGCCATTGCTGCATCTGGTTGTTGCATTTGTTGTCTTTCTTGTTGTAGCTGTTGTTGTTGCAAGTTCTGTAGTCGCTGTTGATGTTGTTGGAGCGGCATATCCACACCGGCTCGTTTGTCAACAGAAGTGTGGGGGGGAATCGCAGGAAATACGATCTGGGATAGAATCGTCGACTTCTCCCTGGCACCCGTCATAGATCCTATTCCCGAAACATGGCTGGCAGTATCAAGGTCTATTTCGGTGATTGCATCCCAAGACATGGCCATAATGGAGGAGAGGCTATCCACAAAATGGATCGACATATTGCTGTGCGTATGCGTGTATGAGTGTGTGCATGTGTGTGTGTGTGTATGATGAAGAAGATGTCCACTAGGATTAGGCGCGCGCGTTTATGTTTTGGTGCATTTTTTGGTGCTTGTGCGTATAAATTACATGTTGATTTAATTAAGAGTTCTTTATTATTTCGGTTTTGATTTTGAACCAACCTAACACAAAAAAGGTTTATCATAAGAAAGCTGCTGCTGTTGAGAGCCGAAGCCGTCGCTGCCGCTGTTGTCGCTGGTGCTGTCGCTGCCGCTGCTGGTGTTGTAGCTGCTAGTGTCGGGTTCCAGCAGCTGGCCGCGGCTTGGAATTTGCTAACCAAAGGCACGGATGTTTAGGCTACGCTGGCCAGTAGTCCCACGGTTTTGGGAATGCTGACCAAGTGCACGTTGTTTATGTAACCTTGCGTCGTGAGAGGTTGCGCTTTTCGTTCATGTGCAACAGGAGTGTTGTTAACTCCTCGCGATGTATAGCCTCTTTTGTGTTGTGGTTGGCTTAAGGTGTTCTTTAGGGGCTGCTGTTTCTTCATTGGTAACTTTGAGGGTTACTTGGCGACTTTTTTTTTTTTTTAACTGCATGCTAAACGTAAAAATATGTTTATATATTTTTTATTTTCTGTATAAATATATATGTTTATACATTTTTTATTTTCTGTATAGGTTGGTTTTTGCATGGTTTAAAAGCTCCTGCCAATAGGGAGATGCGGTCGCTTTTACTTTTTCATGCCGACTGATTACACAGCCCCACAAAATTTTTTTTTTGTCATGATTCAAACCAAAAACCCAGTTTTTGTAAAATTTTTGAAAAAATTTTTAGGTTATGTCGAAAAGTATACGTCCTGAAAATATTTTGACTTCAGATTCGGATTAAAGAGGTCCAAAAACATATGAAAACATATATCACATATATATTTTTGGCGCTTTAAAGATTTTTCATGTTTTTTGAGGTTCAGTCGAAACTTAGACGTGCAGGAGACATTTTGATTGAAGAATCGGACTTAGAAAGTCAAAATACATGAGAAAACATATATCGCATGACCAAATCATGATTCTATATCTTTTTGGGGAAATTTTAAAATTTTTCAGTTTTGTGAGGTTATGTCAAAATCCAGACGTGATGACGTAATTTCGACCCTAGATTCGGATTCAGCGACCCAAAATACATATGACTGCATATGCCGCATGCCTAGATCATGACAAAAAAAAATTTTGTGGGGCTGTGTTATGAATCGTGCTAGCAGTACTACCAGTAGAACTGTGAGTGTTGCTGACATTGTGAGGATTCCTGTTATGCTGATGTTGTGACTTCCATTCAACCGTTCCAGCTCCTTTGTATTATTTATATTGACTTTCCCTTAACATTTGTAGAGATAATACTTCATCTACTTTTGTTTTCTCTGCCATTAATTGAGATATAGGTGTCATCTCCAACTCTTATAGTTGCGTTTTAAAACTGTATGAGGAACGTCCCCTCTTATAGTTGCGTTTTCAAACTGTATGAGGAACGTCCCCTTCAGGTCCATCTTTTCCATGTCTATTACCATTGTTCCCACGAAGTCGTTCATCTCCTACTTTTACAGTTTTTAGTTACATTGGGACACATAACTCATTTATTTTTATTGTTAGTCGCTATTAAGGCCATGGATTTTAAAAAAATACATGGTCTATTAAGTTTGTCGGAATATGCGTAACAGGCAGATGGAGACATTTGCGACCTCATAAAGTATATACAATATATTCCTGCTCAGGATCACTAGCCGAGTCGATCTAGCCATGTCTGTCTGTCCGTCTTTCTTTCTGTCCGTATGTATGAACGTCTGATTTTCAGCTATCAAGAAAACTAGATACTCCAAATTTGGCTTAAAGATTCCTGTATATCCTAGGCAGTAAACGTTGTTTTCAAATTTCTAGTACCACGCCCACCGCCCCCGTAAATCAGTAATTTGTGATTAATAAGCAAAGTATTATAGTATACGTAAAGCTAAATACAATATGAACATATCCTCTGAATTACAATCCGATCAGACTTATAAAACAAAAGATATTCAAGTCAACGTTTTCAGTACAAATGTTTGGTACGAGCAGCAGCCTGCGCACTGCTTTGACGCAGTTGACGCCGACATCGACGTTGCGTCGTGTCGCTTTACTCTTTACGCGCGTCGCTGTGTGAGTGCGAGCGAGTAAGCTATATGTAATAGAAGAATTTGTGCAGAATTTTTTGTTTGAAATTATGAGTTCAGTTACACGCTTGTAACGGATTTTAAAAAATTGGGAGAAGGGTATCTTACTGTCGGGCGCCCGACTGTAGCCTTACCTAATTGTTTTGTTTTGGTTTTTTCTGTTGGCGTTGTTGTTGTTGTTGTTTCTCTTGCTGAAGCCAGCATCGGTGTTGGCGGACGGAGACGGCGTACGCTTCCGGGTACGCATCAACGGCCGAGGAGCGGTGACCGTCACCGAGCGGGGCCAGTGAGACATAACGGCGGAAGCCACATAATATTAGAAGGCTGGACCTTCATTTTCTCTTTCTTTTTTTATATATTTACCTCAACCCCCGGTGAAGTAAGGGGGGGGTGGTGTGACGACGTATGAAACGCGTCACAATAGTTATTTAGTTAAGTTTAAATGAAATAAAATACCTTTAAGTTTATAATACCCCATGGGTTTGCATGTAATGGGTAGCAAGCAAAGGCAAAGACATAGACAAGGCATAAGCAAAGACATAGACAAGGCATAGGCAAAGACATAGACAAAGCATAGGCGAGACATAGGCAGGGGCTTAGGCAAGTGCAAGCCCGCGGGGTGCAGACTACAAGCAAACGCCCGTTGGTCGGCGCCCATGCACACAAGTAACGGCGTCGCGACAAATTTTGCGACGCATGTGTAACGGCGCCCGAAAAATTCCAGAAGCAGACCGAAGCGAGCAAAAGCAGACGAGCAGAGCGAAGCGAGCAGAGCGAGGCGAGCAGAAGCATGCAGGCAGCACGAAGCCGACGCAGCAGAAACGCACGAACAGATCGATGCAGGCGACAAGTCGCAAGCCCAACTAGGCAAAGCTACAAGTCGCGTGCCGATCTAGGCATGCAGGGCGCCAGGCTAGGCAAAACGGCAAGTTCGCAAGCAAAGCGACACGAGCCGAAGCATGATCGGCCGAGCATAGGCAGCGACCGCGGGTAGCGACCGCGGGCAGCGCCGCCCAGGCAGCGACCGCGGACAGCGCCGGGCAGCAGCGGACGGAAAGCGTCGAAATCGAGGCTGCAAAATTAGGCCACGACACAGAAGTGCCAGGCGACTGGACGAGGCCAGTCAGAACCTCTCTTAAAACAAAAAAGGAAGAAAATAAAAGTGACCAAAGTTAAAAAAAAAAGTGAAAAGGACCTGTAAAAAGTTAAAACCAGGAAGCAAGGATACAAATAAAGGACAATGGACAGGGACCCTGTAGAAGAAGAAACGAGGTAGGCAGTGCAAAGAAACAAAAGAAGAAAGCAAAGTAAAAAGAAGCAACGAATGGTGCGAAGTAGGTAGGGACACAGAGAGGCAGGGACAGTTAAGTGAATATTTTGTAATAGAATAAGGAAACGAAACTTGTGAAGAAAAGGAAATAAACAATCAATAATGCATAGGCGTTTTAACTAAAACTCGCGTTCAATATTTTTGGAAACTTTCCTTCGAAAACGTGTTCGCAGGAAATTTCGCGTGTGCGCCCGTATGTGTCTGTGTGCTGTGAGTGATCGCTAGTTGACAAGCGTATACGGGAACTTGTGTTCAGAGACGAGTTGCGGTGTGGTGCAATACACCACCGAGGCGACTTGTGGGAGCACAGGCGAAGGTATTTGCGGTCACGGGCGTTCCGTAACGGCGGATACGACCAATCGTGGGCGAGAGTGGACGTTAGTTGACAAGCGGGTACAAGAGCGTGTTCTAACGGGCTGCGGGCTGGTGCAATTCACCATCGAGCGACCTGTGGGAACATAAGCGAAAGTACCTGCGGTCACGGACGTTCCGTACGATGAACGGTCAATCGCAGGTCGTGTCGTGAGTGAACGATAGTTGACGCGGGGTACAGGAGCGTGCGTTCACAAGTGTGGCGTGGTGCAATACACCACCGAGCGATTTGTGAGAGTGCAGGCGGCAGTACCCGTAGTCACGAGCGTTCCCCCACGGCCTGCAGCCGACCAGATGCACAGCGAAAACGCGGCCAAAGTGTCAGGTACGGTGAAAACACTCTTCTGCGTCATTCACGAGTACACGTGGAAGACACGGGCCACGTGTACGCGTGAAAAGGGCGTGTTCGCTGTGTCCGACATTTGTCTCAGCTTTTCTAATCTGCCAGTGACCCCCTCTCTCTCTCTTTCTAAACGTCTTAGTGGTCCTAGTCATTTATAAATTTTGCTGTAAAGACCCTGGCTAGACTGAGAGTTGTACCCTAGCCCGAGAAAACAATTTACAGATGGCGCCCGAGCAGGGACTACTAAGACTAGACATTTAGAAATGGGAAATTTTAACATCTTTAAGTGGATTAAAGACCCACATAAGTAAATTGGCAGATTATATCAGACAAGCACAGAGAACCGCAGAACTAGGCAAGGGGTAGAGCATGTTTTAAATAGGGTATCATGGCAAGCATAGGGAACATTGATTTTTTTAAAAAGTTTGTAGGACAGGCTGTACACGTGTTTTCTAGAAAACTAGTACAACGAAGCAAGCATAGGGAACGTAGATAATTTCTTAAAGTCTGGGGTACAGACGGTACACGTTTTATAAACTACAGCGCACGCGGGCGTTTGCGCCAACTTTAGCTTTTTTTTTCCTCCTCACTGCTTGACGTTTTTTTCCTTGCGCCGGCGCAACCTGGCTGGTGACACCACCGAGACCAGGTACTATAAGACTCGGTGCCGAATACCGAGGATGTCAGTTGAGTGCGGACACTCGAACGAGTAACATCGGTCGCGACTTAAAGTAAAGCAAGGGAAGAATCCTTAAAAGAAATTCAAAAGGATTTCTTCATTGCTTAAATAAAAATTTTTAAATAAAACTTCTCGAGCAACGTGCAAAATAAATATTTTTGCGAAAAAAAAAAACGACATGGGAACACAGTGGATCGCCTTTCGTCGCAAGAGTGAGCTGCAGGCAATCTTAAAGGAACTAGGATTGGACAACAGCGGTACAGTGGAGGAGATGCGCAGTCGCCTGGTAGCAGTCATAAACCAGGGCGACTTGTCAAAGGAGCAGCTGCAGCGTATGCTAGACCTGGAGACTAGCCTAGGCACCGCGCCCACCTCTGACGTCAAGGAGGTTCGGTCCCGTGGCCCGTCACCAGTGCCCAAGGACCCGAACACAGAGGACGTATCCCCGATGCCCGGAGCGGATACGCGCCGCGCTACAAACACAGCGGCCGTAACCACGTTGCCCGTTCCAAACTTCGCGGCGAGAGCCTCGGCCACGAGCGGTATGACTGGAGCCGGCTACAGGAGGATGGAGCCTTACGAACTGGCAGACCGTGTCCACCGCTGGGGCGTGTCGTTTAGTGGGGCGGCAGCGGATCCGTGGCGGTTCATTGAGCATCTGGAAGAGAAGGCTGAAATGTACCAAATCAACGTACAACAGCTGCCACAGGCGATCGCGAACACGCTGTCGGGACAGGCAGAGGACTGGTTCCGAGTGAACCGCCTTTACCGAGCCACGTGGGAAGAATTCAAACAAGAATTCATGGATTTTTTCTTACCCCCGCGTTATTTCCAACGACTGGAGGACGGGATACGAAGTCGCGTACAACGACAAGGCGAGCCGTTCCGCGATTACATCCTGGAGTTACGAACCATGATGCAACGCGCCAAATACACTCTGGAGCAGGAGCTAGAGAGGATCTACGACAACCTGCTGCCCGAGTACCAGCTGTTTACACGGCGCCACGAGTTCGAGACTCTGGCCCAGCTGAGCCAGTTGATTACGACCTACGAGACTACCAAGGGATTACAACGGCAGCGAGGACCCAGATATCCAGAGCAACGGAGGAGCGATCAGCAACCGAGATCGACACCAATTCCGGCCGCGAGCGAGGATGGAACCACGTGCAGACAAACTGCCGCAACGACAGGGTCCTCTTCTGCTGGGACTGTGGACGGCGTGACGTGCGCACTATGGACTGCTGCCGGCGGGACCAGGCGGGAAATGCTTCGCGTCTTCAACCGATGGGGAACCAGTTGGAGACGCAGCCTCAAGGTCCCCAGAAGTAGTACCGATGCGGTGCGGCAGTGGTCGTGTCATCGCATTCGTCAAAATTGAAGATTTGACGACGGATGCCACGATCGACACCGGAGCTACACGCAGCTTCATAAGTGAGCGTATGGCTACCCGGCTGAGTACCCCCGATAACGACCGGACGGCGCTGGTCCGCATCAAGTTGGCTGACGGATCGTCGAGGGAAGTAACACGAGCGTTACGAGTGCGTGTCCAGCTCGGACAGAAGGAGACGATCATACCGATGCTGGTTCTACCGGTCATCTTGGATGACGTAATCCTCGGCATGGACTTCCTGTGCGGCATCGAGGCAACCCTCGAGTGCGGGCAAGCACGATTGCGCCTCCAAAGTACACCGGAGGAGACAACCCCGACAGCCGGAACAACTCGCCGGGCAACGGAGGAAGCAGTAGCGCAAGCAAATAGTAAGGCCGCGGTCGTACCACCGGTTTGTCCCACCGCGCGGCGGCTGAACGTTCCGACAACCCAGGAATACAGATGGACAGAGCAGCGAACATGACAGAGAGTATCAACAAAGGAAACGACAAAAGACGCAAGAAAAATTGCAGGAACAATGCGAAGGAAATCAAAGCGAAGTACAAGACGAACAGAGCGTAGAGAAGCAGCCGGATGTTCAAAACGTGGCGAACAACCCGGGAACAGAGGAAGGCACGAGGGAACCAGGCGAAGACGAGAGCCGAGTTACCCTAGCAGCTCGAGGCAAGCGTAGGCGCCGTAGAAGACGGCCTACGCCTAGCCACGCTGCATTGCGAGGCGCCGCGGCGCAGGAAACTGGAGAAGCGTCCGACGAGGAACAGGTGGAGGCCTTCCTACAGTCTGAGCTGGCCAAATTTGATGGGCTGATAGGGGTGTCGCACATCGCGGAGCACACCATCACTATGAGGGATGCGTACCCTATCAAGCAGAGGTACTACCCGAAGAATCCGGCCATGCAGAAGATCATCAACGAGCAAGTTGATGAGCTTTTTGCGAGATGGTAGGATTGAGCCATCCTGGAGCCCATACAGTGCACCGAGTGCGGCCGAGGTCTCTTCCACTGGAAGGTGATGCCGTTTGGGTTGCATTCAGCCCCGGCCACATTTCAACGCGCGTTGGACGGAGTCATCGGACCGGACATGGAGCCGCATGCGTTCGCGTACCTCGACGATATCATCGTCGTAGGGCAATCGTTCAAGGAACACTTGGACAACCTTCGAGAGGTGTTCCGGAGACTGCGAAATGCGAACTTGCGCCTGAACAAGGCCAAGTGCAGCTTTTTCCAGGAAAGCATCGTCTACTTGGGACACCAGGTCAGCGAAGGTGGGATTCACACGGATCCCAACAAGATTGCCGCGAGCAAAGAGCTGCAACCGCCCACGACCGTCAAGGAACTAAGGAGATGTCTTGGAATCGCCTCCTGGTACCGAGGATTTGTGCCAAATTTCGCCACTATGGTGCAACCGATGTCAGCACTGCTGAAAAAGGGTTGCCGATGGACGTGGAGCGAGGATCAGCAGAGGGCATTCGAGGCGTTGAAGACGAGCCTCACGGAAGCACCGGTACTGGCCTGCCCGGACTTTAGCGAGCGATTCACGCTCCAAACGGACGCAAGCGACGTTGGACTTGGCGCGGTACTAACTCAGCAGATACAAGGCACCGAACGAGTCATTGCTTACGCGAGTCGACGCCTTTCCGGAGCCGAGAGCCGTTAATCCACCACAGAGAAGGAGTGCTTGGCTATCGTGTGGGCAATTCGGAAGTTGCGGTGTTACCTCGAGGGATACGAGTTCGATGTCATCACGGACCACCTGGCACTCAAGTGGCTGAACAGCATCGAGAATCCCACCGGAAGGATTGCGCGCTGGGCGTTAGAACTTCAGCAGTTCCGCTTTAACGTGCATTACCGTCGGGGAGATCAGAACGTGGTGGCGGACGCGTTGTCCAGACGTCCATTAGAAACGCTACAGCAAGCAGCAAGCGAATGCTGGACCTTCTGGAGAAGGAACCCGAGAAATACCCAGAATTTATCAAGGAACATGACCAGCTTTACAGACGAGGAGGATTTCGACCTGACGAGGAGGACTACACGCCGTGGAAGCTTTGCGTACCCAAGCCATTACGCCAGCGAGTGCTTAGCGAGTGTCACGACCAACCCGCCGCCGGACATCAGGGAGTACGGAAAACCCTGAACCCTGACGTAGCCCGATACGTTCAGAAATGCGAGACCTGCCAGAAATTCAAGATGAGCCAACTGAAACCTCCAGGGCGGATGCACACCCGGCAGGTACAGGCACCTTTCGACGTTCTGTGCGCGGATTTCGTGGGACCACTCTCACGCTCTACCCACGGGAATACCATGCTCTTGGTATTTTTCGACGCGTTCTCGAAGTGGGTGGAACTGGTTCCATTACGGAAGGCAACGGCGATTCACCTGATGCGCTCGTTCCGGGAACGAATTTTGGCCAGGTTCGGCGTGCCCCAAACCTTCGTCTGCGACAATGGGACACAGTTCACGAGTCGGATCTTCGTGAATTTCTGCAAACAACTGGGCATGGACTTACAACACACCGCACCGTACACACCACAGCAAAATCCTACCGAGAGGGCGAACCGCACCATTAAAACCATGGTGGCGCAATATTTAGGCGAGGAACAGCGGACGTGGGACGAGCACCTGCCCGAAATTAGCGTGGCGATAAATACCAGTGCCTCGGACACCACTGGATTTAGTCCGGCGTATTTAGTGCAGGGTCGCGAGCCGCGGTTGCCTGGAGCACTTTACGAGGAAGTGACTCCAATCATCCGAACGGAATCTAGAACACCGGAGGACAAGGAACGACACCTACAGGAAGTACACAAGACCGTGGCCGAGAATGCGCAGCAAGCGAGTGCGATCCAAGGACGGCACTATAACCTGCGTCGCCGAGAATGGAAGCCAGCCATCGGCGATCTCGTCCTGCTGCGACAACATCACTTGTCGAAAGCAGTCGACGGATTTGCCGCCAAACTCGCACCTCGTTATGACGGTCCTTACCGAGTGCTGATGTATACTTCGCCTACAATCTTACGGCTGCAGGAGGTCAAGACGAAGCAACGACGCAACGCCGGATTGAACGACCTGAAGGCGTACTTCGAAGGAGAACACACCAGCGAAGGTCACCAGGTATCTGGGGGGCAAGGGGAGACTTAAATAAGCGGATAGGCAGGTTAGATATTAGGACATAGACGTAGGCCTTAGACGCAACCATGTTAGGTTGGGACCTTTTAACTTTGCACACACCATGACCTATCAGGTGAACACTCCTGAAATAACTCGTTTGTAATTCCTAGCCTCGAACTGGTCCGCGACTGGTTCTCACCAGAGCAGCGACCGGCGGATGAGGGGGTTCTCGACATCATGTTCGAGGGATGGGACCTGGAAGGCATGCCACCACTCGTGCCGCAGCCTGGGACCACCAGCGCCGATTCCACCGAAACCGAGGTGTGGTTCCCGGACTGGTTGGCGCCTAGCACCGAGCAGCCACCCGCCTACGACCCCAACGACGTCTTGGAGACGGAGGAGTGGTTTGTGCGTGAGAACGACCTATTCGCGGCTCGAGGATTTGTGGGTCACTGCTTCGCCGGTGTCGCCGAAACGCCAGGAGTCGAGAGTTACCCCGAAGAGTTGGGCCGGTTCAGCCCAATCAGCGAGGCGAGCAGCTATGGCATACCGCCTGCGCCGACCGTTCGCAAGACAGAGTCGGGTGGGCCGCCCGAAGAGGAAGGACCCACTACAAGCCGGGCTTGTGCGATGGGAGACGGGCCGGTCTTCCCCCCAGCACGTATTTGGCGCATCCTTACACCGCCCCCCCTAAAGGGCATACTCAAAGGGGAGAGTGCTTACATGAAGGTGCGGGCCGGACCGTTCCCATCGTCCTCTGAGGAGGAGGAGGAGGATTCGGTGTGGCCACCCGCGCGTCCCATTATTGACCACCGGGCGGAGGTCGGAGAGGCCTTATTAGCAATGTTGCGGGCCGAGAGGTTGCCCATTACCGGGCGGAAGCACCCGGAGCAGCGGGTCCTCGCGCCACGAGAATGGCGAGTGCCCACCTTCGACCACCGTTTGCCTCGCCGGGTGGTAGAGCGGGTGCAAAAGCAGTTGGAGCGACACCCCCGCAAGCCAGCATCGGTGTTGGCGGACGGAGACGGCGTACGCTTCCGGGTACGCATCAACGGCCGAGGAGCGGTGACCGTCACCGAGCGGGGCCAGTGAGACGTAACGGCGGAAGCCACATAATATTAGAAGGCTGGACCTTCATTTTCTCTTTCCTTTTTTTTATATATTTACCTCAACCCCCGGTGAAGTAAGGGGGGGTGTGACGACGTATGAAACGCGTCGCAATAGTTATTTAGTTAAGTTTAAAATGAAATAAAATACCTTTAAGTTTATAATACCCCATGGGTTTCCATATAATGGGTAGCAAGACATAGACGTAGGCAAAGACATAGACAAAGCATAGGCGAGACATAGGCAGGGGCATAGGCAAGTGCAAGCCCGCGGGGTGCAGACTACACGCAAACGCCCGTTGGTCGGCGCCCATGCACACAAGTAACGGCGTCTCGACAAATTTTGCGACGCATGTGTAACGGCGCCCGAAAAATTCCAGAAGCAGACCGAAGCGAGCAAAAGCAGACGAGCAGAACGAAGCGAGCAGAGCGAAGCGAGCAGAGCGAGGCGAGCAGAAGCATGCAGGCAGCACGAAGCCGACGCAGCAGAAACGCATGAACAGATCGATGCAGGCGACAAGTCGCAAGCCGAACTAGGCAAAGCTACAAGTCGCGTGCCGATCTAGGCATGCAGGGCGCCAGGCTAGGCAAAACGGCAAGTTCGCAAGCAAAGCGACACGAGCCGAAGCATGATCGGCCGAGCATAGGCAGCGACCGCGGGTAGCGACCGCGGGCAGCGCCGCCCAGGCAGCAGCGGACGGAAAGCGTCGAAATCGAGGCTGCAAAATTAGGCCACGACACAGAAGTGCCAGGCGACTGGACGAGGCCAGTCAGAACCTCTCTTAAGCAAAAAAAGGAAGAAAATAAAAGTGACCAAAGTTAAAAAAAAAGTGAAAAGGACCTGTAAAAAGTTAAAACCAGGAAGCAAGGATACAAATAAAGGACAATGGACAGGGACCCTGTAGAAGAAGAAACGAGGTAGGCAGTGCAAAGAAACAAAAGAAGAAAGCAAAGTAAAAAAGAAGCAACGTATGGTGCGAAGTAGGTAGGGACACAGAGAGGCAGGGACAGTTAAGTGAATATTTTGTAATAGAATAAGGAAACGAAACTTGTGAAGAAAAGGAAATAAACAATCAATAATGCATAGGCGTTTTAACTAAAACTCGCGTTCAATATTTTTGGAAACTTTCCTTCGAAAACGTGTTCGCAGGAAATTTCGCGTGTGCGCCCGTATGTGTCTGTGTGCTGTGAGTGATCGCTAGTTGACAAGCGTATACGGGAACTTGTGTTCAGAGACGAGTTGCGGTGTGGTGCAATACACCACCGAGGCGACTTGTGGGAGCACAGGCGAAGGTATTTGCGGTCACGGGCGTTCCGTAACGGCGGAAACAACCAATCGTGGGCGAGAGTGGACGTTAGTTGACAAGCGGGTACAAGAGCGTGTTCTAACGGGCTGCGGGCTGGTGCAATTCACCACCGAGCGACCTGTGGGAACATAAGCGAAAGTACCTGCGGTCACGGACGTTCCGTACGATGAACGGTCAGTCGCAGGTCGTGTCGTGAGTGAACGATAGTTGACGCGGGGTACAGGAGCGTGCGTTCACAAGTGTGGCGTGGTGCAATACACCACCGAGCGATTTGTGAGAGTGCAGGCGGCAGTACCCGTAGTCACGAGCGTTCCCCCACGGCCTGCAGCCGACCAGATGCACAGCGAAAACGCGGCCAAAGTGTCAGGTACGGTGAAAACACTCTTCTGCGTCGTTCACGAGTACACGTGGAAGACACGGGCCACGTGTACGCGTGAAAAGGGCGTGTTCGCTGTGTCCGACATTTGTCTCAGCTTTTCTAATCTGCCAGTGACCCCCTCTCTCTCTCTTTCTAAACGTCTTAGTGGTCCTAGTCATTTGAGACTGAGAGTTGTACCCTAGCCCGAGAAAACATCTTTACAGTACATAAAACTGAATTAAATATTAACATATCCCCTAAATTACAATTCGATCGAACTAATAACACAAAAGATATTCAAGTCAACGTTTTCAGTACAAATGTTCGGTAGGAGCAGCAGCCCGCGCGCTGAATTGAGTAGTTGACGTCGACGTCGAAGAATTCTCTGTCAGAAGTCATGAGTGTGTTTACATGTTTGGTACAGATGTTAAAGGGTATCTTACTGCCGAGCGCGCCAGTTTGTAGCCTTTCGCACTTGTTTTTGTTTCATTAATTAATTAATTAAAATTTGTATTCCAATATATATAAACATACACTGAAAATCCATGGCCTCTAACAGTCACCGCGTGAGTTTATATTGCAGTCAGCTTAATACCTATTAAAGTAGAACTTTATAGGTTCATTACTTTGCTTAATAATCGTAAATTACCGATTTGCGGGGGCGGTGGGCGTGGCATCAAATATTTGACATAAATTGCTTCTGCCCCGGATATATAGGAACCTTAATACCAAATTTCGTGTCTCTACCTTTTTTAATAGCTGAGATCTGTTGTATTAAACAAACAGACGGACAGACGGTCAGACAGACGGGCATGGCTCAATCGACTCGGCTAGTGATCCTGAGCAAGAATATATATACTTTATGGGGTCTACGACTGTGTTATTGGTCCGATCGGATTGTAATTTGGAGGATATGTTCATATTGCATTCAGCTTAATACATATTGAAGCAGAACTTTATAGGTTCAATACTTTACTTAATAATCGTAAATTACCGAAAAAAAGAAAATTTTAATAAAGCGCCATGTATAGTTAAAGTTTGTATGTCTACTTATCCGGGATGTTGCCAAAGATCTTGAGGCACGAAGAGAGCGAGGTTAACATGGCAGGTCATCGTTCGCTGGGTTCCAAGCGGTACTCTGATATTTTTTTTTTTCCAAAGTCAGTCGTTCCGAGTCAGCCATTTGGGAGTGCAAGTTTAATCTGGAAGTTATAAAGAAAGTGTAGTGACCAGTTCTAGTGTTTTTGAAGAAAAAATCTAATTGAATACTTACCTGTATCCATTGCTGGTGAGTCCTCCAGATAAGATATGGAATAGAAGAACAAATTTGCTATGTTAAAATTCTGACAAAATCAGGGTAGCAGAAGTGGACCCAGGAGTCCGAAGGTCACGCCACTTGGACTGCCAAAGGTCACGCCACTTGGACTGCCAGGAGACAAAGGGCAGCCGATTATACTACATCTGGTCGAGCGGTGTCTATTGGCCGCGACTTCGTGCATTATTTCGGCAGCAAGAAATTTTTCATCACACCCCTGTTCCCATCAGCTATCACGGCGGCTAGGAAAATTCTTGACTGGCACATTTTAAACCACCAGCACCAACAAAAAAATAATTTTTATTGTACAATAACTCCCACCAAAATCATAGCGGCCAATACGTCAGATAATAGAAAAACGAACAAAAGGAGGAAACATCTTTTTGGGAATTTAATAACAATTTAAGCAAATTAAAATTAAAATTTATTTTCTTATTTTTATGAGTTTTTCCACACGATTTAAATAAATTATTAAAAGATTCTTTAGTATTTGTCCCTCAAAGTTATATTTGTTCTGTTGCAAATTGTCAGCTGTTTTATTAAGGGCACGAAATATAAGTCAATGATTTGAGTTGAGTGAATTGAGTTTGCATCGCGAGAAAATAATACAGACCAAAGCACTCAGAAGACAAATAAGAAAATTTAGAGAGCGAAAGAGGAAACAGAATTAAAACATACAACTTTATGTAGCTATGTACGTATATGCAAGCGCATAGGCATACATAATTACATATGGTTTTAGTTTCGTGGGTATTTCAAGGTTGGTTTGTGTATGTGCATATCTTTGAAAGTGCTTTCGTCGCGGGATGTGGAAAACAAAGTCAGTAAACAGCACACATAAACACTTTTATGGCCAATATATGTTTGTATATGCATTTAATTTTTTTGTAACCAAATCACAATCATCACAAAACAAAAAAAAATAACCTTTGAAATATCCACATAACTAAACTATGCTCCGCCACCAATATAACTATTACTTACTTTTTTTATTTATCACACCCGAGCGAAAATTAAAAAATCAATTTGCGAACACATTACACGCACTTTTTAAAGTTTTACGCGACTCTGAATCACTCAATTGCAATTCTCTCTCTCCATTCAGTCAATTTGAGTGAAACATATAAGTGTGCCCATGTCACATGCTTTGACCCTCAGTTGTTTTAGCCCGTAGACCGAATAAAAATTTGAGTGAAATCAAAACAAAACAAATATAAAAAAGAAGCGTGTAGTTTTTTTTGTGGGAAACATTTTATTTAAAGTTTATATTTTATTTACATATTTTTCTATGTTCATTGCTAGACCTTATTTTTAAATTATTTATTTATACAATTTCGTTTAATATTTCAGTGTCATGTCAGGTTATAATTTTAAATTGTTTAAATGTTAGGTGTATTATTTAATAATGGAATAAATTAATTATAATGATTGAGCCCGAACTAATGTAATCTCTGTAAGGGGTCGCCATTCAAGATGCACCCACAGGAATTGGCGACCACAGGCAGGGCGGGTTAAACTGGCCACGTAACATCTGTGTGCCAAACATATACTCCAGTTTGCCAATATTATCCATGCAAAGTGAAGGGTTGCAGATATCTCTCCGATGTCTTAGTTCGTCATCGTCAGCACGTTTTATTATATAATTATATTGTAGGCCTTGGACTTGGCCATTTCAAGCATCATAATACTTCCTGCATTTTCCTAGTGAACGGACGTGTTTTTTTTTGCGCTTCGATTTTTCGGCTTTTTTTATTAAAAACAACCGGTGTTTTTATTTAAATTTTCTTTGAAACCGAAGTTTTAACTTTAGCCCGTTCACGACGCGTGTGCATGTTCTTAAAATTTGCCAAACTAATCTGTGTTTGCAAATTTTAGATCTCTATTGTTTTGTGCATTGGTTCTGCCTCTTTCGGTGCATTTCTTATTTTTCTTTATTCTCTTTTGGGTAAGCGACGTAGTTGTTAGTGTTGTTAGTCACCGCTAATTTCTCTCTCTACTTACCTCTCCTAATTCTTTGAGCGCGCCTAAGCAGCTCTCACGCTTTGCCGCTCTCGAACTTATCTTTTTTATTATTTTTGCTCTCTCTGCTCTCTGCCCTTTACGCGCGTTAAGTTCTTTCTCTTGCGCTCATCCCTTTTCTTGTTTTGATTTTGTTTTGCTTTGGCTGTTTTTATTTTAACAGTAGGTGTCCCATATAATGGACGCTTTAGTTTGTTTCAAGAAATCCTGCCTTAAGCAGGTGACTGCCGCCCAGGCAAGCATCTCGTGTTGGCTATGTGACAACGTAGTACACGCGAAGTGTGCTGGATATACCGGCCCGACGGCTGACGCCGTAGCCAAGCGCACGGGGTTGCGTTATTGCTGTGATGTGTGTAGGGAGGTGGAGAACGAAATGTGTTCGTTTATGCGTCAAACGAAGACTGGTTTTAGGGAACTGTTTGGAAGTTTTCGCAAACTTTCCGACCAGTTCTCAGCGCTTGATTCGTCTTTCAATAACCTTAAGTTATTGAATGAATCGCCAAAGCGCAAGAAAACCTCGCGAATTCAAAAATCTTCAGTTAGCGCCACCCAGCTCCCTCTAATTGATCAGCCAGGCACGCCAGTGACCCAGCCGTTGATCTCGTTCACCAATCCCCCAATAGTAACGAGGTCTTCGGCTCAATCGGTTTCGCTTCCCGATAATGTCATTGAGTGTGAGCAACCTGTGACGCCCATGATTTCTGACAAGTCTGCTGTGGTATCGTTGCCCGTGCCACAGTTAATAGTTTTACCGAAGGCGTGTTCAAGTTCCGGTTTACCAGAAGAGAACCTATGCTCTGGAGTTACACCCGAGGCGCCTAAAAAGATTATAGGTGTTCCACAAAGGAAACAAATTTTTGTTTCCAGGCTTGCCCTGACCTCACATCAAATGATGTAACAGCCTATATCCAAGGAAATACTCATGCCTTGGATATAAAAGTGGAAAAATTTAAATTTTCTTATGAGAGGGACATATCATCCTTCAAAATAAGTGTCCCCAACGAACTCATGGGCATTATATGCTCGGCTCAATTTTGGCCGGAGCATGTAATGGTCAAAGAGTTCGAAACAAAGAAGAAGAAAAATCGCCCTCCGATTAATCTTCCTTTGCCGTCTCTAGCTTCAGCCCAAATAAAAACAACCTTAAACAAAAAAAACTAACATGCTCCTTAACTCTTTCATATCAAAATGTTAGAGGTCTAAATACTAAACTTTCAACTTTATATTTAAACAGTCTTTCTTTTTCTTCTCAAATTTTTGTGTTTACTGAGACTTGGTTAAAACCGGATATTCTAAACTCCGAAGTTTTTCCAAGCAAGTTCACAACCTACAGGTGTGATCGACCTGACCGTCGTGGTGGTGGAGTCCTTATTGCAGTCGATTCCACCATCAATTCGGAACTTTTACAGCCGGAGATTCAACTTGCTATTGAATTCCTCTGTGTAAAATTACACTTTCCCGGTTTTTTTCATTATATAACCTGTTCCTATATTCCGCCGTCATCGGATGTATCTGTCTATTTGCAACATTTGTCTGCAATAAAGACTATTTTTAATCTGTTATCAGACAGAGATCACCTTTCAGTCCTTGGGGACTTTAATATACCAGATTGCAATTGGACAACAAGTGTTGATTCAAATTCTCTGCTGCCCTCACGGCACCACGACCTTTTTGACGGTCTGTTTGATATGTTATTGTCGCAGGTCAATCATATCTTAAACTGTAGTAACAGATCGTTAGACTTATGCTTTGTCTCCGATCCATCTAGAGTAAATTTAGTCAAGACTGAACCACTTTCTTTCCCAGAAGATCCTTACCATCCTACTCTGGAAGTGTCTTTCGATTTTGGTGCTTGTATGGATAATCATGAAAAATTGTGTAAGCGCGTACGCTGCTTTAGAAAAGCAGATTTTAATTTATTAAACTCTTTAATTTCACAGTTTGATTGGTCGGAATTATATTTGTCTACTGATATATCAGTAGCGACCAATATTTTTTATAAAAATATTAATTCATTTTTCGATATCATCATCCTCGAGTAAGCCGCCATGGTTTACAAGAGAGTTGTCACGGTTAAAAAATTTAAAGTCAAGCCTTTACAAAAAATTTAAATTTAGTAACTTAGAGGTATCTCTAAATTGTCGGCAATACCTAAATTTTTCGAGAATGTTATAACTCCTCACTTGCAACATTTATGCAGATCCGTTATTTCACCTTTTCAACACGGATTTATTAAACGTCGTTCAACTACGACAAATTTGCTTGAGCTGACATCCTTTGTGGTAAAAGGATTTCAGGAAAATCTTCAAACTGATGTCATTTATACTGATTTCAGTAAAGCTTTTGACTCAGTGAATCATTCCCTTTTGGCACATAAGCTTGACCTTCTAGGTTTTTCACCAAAACTACTTAGTTGAATTGTAAGCTATCTGACTGACAGAACTCAAAGAGTCCTCTTTAAAACCAGCCTCTCAATTCCACTTCACGCCACATCTGGCGTTCCTCAAGGGAGTCATCTTGGCCCCCTACTTTTTACGCTTTTCATCAATGACCTGCCTTCGGTCATACATAACTCTCGTACTCTTATGTACGCGGATGATGTAAAGCTTTGTTATCAATTTAAAGACGACCACTGTCAGTCACACTTACAAGCTGACCTAAATAGTTTTCATTCGTGGTGTTGTGCCAATTTTTTAAACCTGAACAGCTCCAAATGCAAGCTGATGACATTCTCTCGAGCCAGTCCAATGTATACTTCTTATTCTCTTTGTGGTTCTGTCTTGGAAAGAATTACCCTAGTTGATGATTTGGGGGTCCGTTTGGACCGAAAACTAAAGTTTTCCAATCATATTTCTAATATGGTCAATAAAGCCATGGGTGTTCTAGGCTTTATTAAGAGATGGTCTAAGGAATTTGACGATCCTTATCTTACAAAGACCCTCTACATCTCACTTGTTCGTCCTATTCTTGAATATGGTTCATGCGTATGGTGTCCCCAGTACACTATTCATAAAGAACGCATCGAGTCCGTACAAAAGAACTTTTTATTGTTTGCGTTACGCGGCCTTAACTGGGAGGAAAATTTAAGACTGCCTTCCTATAACAATAGACTCTTATTATTAAATTTGCCTTCCCTAACTAATCGCAGAACCATGCTAGGGGTATTATTTATTAACAACCTTATGCAAGGTGACATTGACAGTGAGGCCCTTGTAATGCAGCTTCACTTCTCTGTCCCTTGCAGAAGTACTCGTAACTATCTTCCACTAACTCTTCCTTATTGTAGATCGAACTATGCACTGCACAATCCGTTCAGGGTATTATGTTCGGACTACAATAAACTTCAACATGTCATAGCTGGCACTAACTCTATTGCCACTATGAAGTCTTTAATTCTTCTCTATCTAGCACGTAATTAGTAATATTATTTCCTCGATATTCTTTTTTATTATTTATTTAATTTTGCATGCTCCTATCCTATCTCCTATCCGCGTTTTCTTTCTTTATCGCGTTAGTTTCTTCTCGTGTGTCTATTCGCATTTTTATCGCGTTTCCGTGTCGTCCGTTACGCGACGGTGCCTCTCGGTCGGTTAGGCGGGAGGTGGACTTCGTCTGGGTTCCGCGCGCAACAAGCATCGGCTTGGTGTCGTTGGACCACTTGCTAATACATTCATTGTATTCAACGTCCAATAAAATCCCCACCCCTTAGCCGACGAGCTGGAGCCGGAAATTGAAACGTGCGGTCAAGTCCATAAAGTCTATTGGGAATGGCAACCAATTGCCAACCGTTACAAATATAATTTATTTTGGCGCCCAACGTGGGGCTCAACTTTGGTAGGACTCACTAATGCAACCCAAAACTTTTCTATAATTTTAAATTTTCTGTCCATTGCCACTGTCACAAATAGATGGAATGCATTTAATTTGCAGCATGCGGAAAATGCCCGCTGTTGATGGAAAGGTATTGGTCTCTCTTCAAGCTGAAATTTGATACGGCCAATTTGGATTCTCGATACAAAGATGAAGGATTTGTCGAGCCAGTTGGGTTAAATTGTCAGTGTTGAATATTATCGCTTCGAGTTGTAGATCGGACCTGAAGGATGGTGTTCCTGTATATCCTAGGCAGTAAACGTTGTTTTCAAATTTCTAGTACCACGCCCACCGCCCCCCCGTAAATCAGTAATTTGTGATTATTAAGCAAAGCATTAAACTCATAACGTTCTGCTTCGGTATACGTAAAGCTAAATACAATATGAACATATCCTCTGAATTACAATCCGATCGGACTTATAAAACAAAAGATATTGGAGTCAACGTTTTCAGTACAAATGTTTGGTACGAGCAGCAGCCAGTGTGCTGCTTTGAGTAGTTGACGTCGACGTTGCGTCGTGTCGCTTTTCTTTTTACGCGCGTATCTGTGTGTGTGTGAGCGAATCATATATATTAGAATAAGTTGGGAAGAATTCTCTGTCAGAAGTCATGAGTGTGCTTGCTTACATGTTTGGTACGGATGTTAAAGGGTATCTGTCTGTCGAGTGCGCCCGTCTGTAGCCTTGCGCACTTCTTTTGTTTCATTATATTAAAATTTATATTTCGATATATATGTATTTTATGGTATATAAACATAAACTGAAAATCCATGGCCTTTTACAGTCACCGCGTGATTGTAGCCTTTTCGACTAGTTTTAAAGTCAGGGAAGCGTTGATTGAGATGGCATCCTTTCCGGGCATATGGTAATTGCTGTTGTGACGTAGTGCGTTAGTTAGCTGACTGTTAATCGCTAAGACTGCGGTTTGACACCCGGATAGGGAAAATATTATTTATATTTTTAGGCCATGGATTTTACAAAATTCATGGTTTTTTAGGTTTGTCGGAATGTGCGTAACTAGCAGAATGACTCATTTGCAACCTCATTAAGTACATATATTCTTGCTCAGAATCACTAGCCGAGCCGGTTTAGCGATGTCTGTCTGTCCGTCTGTCTGTCTGCATGCGCGTCTTATTCTCAGCTATTATAAAAGATAGAGACTTTAAAGTTGTCACCAAGGTTCTTGCAAGGTTAAACGCAATTTTCGTCCGGATATAATTTGTGATAATTAAGCAATGTATTCAAAATTCACCATCCTGATTTGCAATCACAAAGAACAACCATTTGGATAATAAACATATAAGTCATGCAGTTAACTTTTCCTATTGCACTTTGGAGCGTTGCTGAGCTCATAACGTATTGCTTTGGTATACAAGTTAACAAACAATCGAGTTCTTATTCCCTTAGCAACTAAGTAGCTTCGCATAAACAATGCCGACGCGCCATAATTGAGTTCAGCGCTCTGTGCTGAGACCGTTCGGCGCTGGAGATCCGACACTTCCCATTTGGAGTGTTGCGATGCGCCGCAAGGAATGCTGAGTCGCCTTGCCGCTCATGTCTTGATGGCGCGATGCATTGTCGCGTAGGGTAAACTAAGCAAGAATATTGTCTGTACTTTAGTTCTAAAATAGCTGCTCAAAAAACCACAGCTCCACTCCGGCACATAGCCGTAAAATAACCCTTTTCTTATTAAAACAACATTGCTACGCCACAAGGCTAGTAATACAACTAAGGGGGCGAAGTCAAGCCCTCCAACGTAATCCTCCTAAATAAGTGTCAAGGCGAACGTCTACGCAGAAGGAAGACCCCCTGGACACTGGCAAGGAGACTCAGATAACTGGCGCCCAACTTTACCAAGAACCACAGTCTAGTTGACAGGGTAGTTAAGCTACAAAACATGTAAGTTTGACAAGTTGTTTCTACGGCATCCCATCAAGTGTCTCTAGCAAAACCAAATGCAAAAAAACAAGTTTAAAAAAAAACAAGAAAGCAAGGCTACCTTCGGCTTGCCAAATACCCTTTCATACCCTTGCAGTTATACTTAATATAAAATACATTTGGATTGCTGCTGGTTTCTGTTTGCATACAAAAACCCTGATTTCAGCCGATTGTTCCTATGGCAGCCATATGTTATAGTAGTCCGATTTTGACAACACATTCAGAACGTAATAAGAATAAGATTTGACAAATCTTGTTGCAATATCTTGAAAAACAACAAAAATCGGCCGATAGCTTCTATGACAGCAATACGATATATCGGTCCGATCTGGCTCGTTCCGACTTATTTTCATGAAGATAGCTCAAAAACTGAGAGACTAGTTTGTGTTGCAACAGACGGACGGACGGGCGGACGGACGGACGGACGGACGGACGTGCGGACGGACGGACATCCATTTTTCGACTCCTCTGGTGATGCTGATTCAGAATATATATACTTTATAGGGTCGCAGATGTCTCCTAAGGTGCGTTGCAAATTTCTGGCTAAAATTAATATACCCTCTGCAAGGGTATAAAAAAAAACACAAATTCATTGTTGGCCACGTAAAGGTTGTGAAATTCGGTTTGACCAATTTTTCGTTGCATACTTTCGGCACATGCAATTTTTATTGAATATCCCTTTAGGGAAATAAACATTGCATACTTTTTATTGCCTAGCTTATAAAATAAACATTGCATACTTTTTATTGCCTAACTTATAAAATAAATATTGCATACCTTGACGAAATAAATTTTCGTTGCATACCCAACAAAAACTTATTATATTGCATACTTCTTCCTGCCATATTTAATAAGCCGATCGCTTGTGCTCGGCGAAAGTACATATTTGTTTGTGTCGTGTCAACCAACCAATGAGTTGGGCGGGTACTTACAGAGACATAAAAGTTGAATACGAGAGTGAGGACAGTTGGGAGCATCATGGACCCCAAGATCCAAGCACTTGGCGAAAATGCCGTCAGACAGGCATTAGCACAAAAACAGTCTAAGTTTCAAACTCAGATAAACTCCCTAGCTGATCGGGTACAAAGTTTGCAGGTGGAAGCACCGCAAATTGTCACGTACGAAAAGGTTACTGTGAATCCTGAGGTTAGGTGTGACTTACCACTAGACATAATCAAGTCCGTGCCAGAGTGTTGTGGCACCCAAGATGAATATGTAGCCTGGAGGCAATCGGCCATATACGCTTACGACCTGTTCAAGCCCTATAACGGCAGCAGTGCTCACTACCAAGCTGTAGCCATTCTACGAAACAAAATTTGAGGCGCAGCTGGAGCCTTACTCGTATCTCACAATACTGTGTTGAATTTCGATGCCATTTTGGCTAGGTTAGACTGCAGTCTACTCGGACAAGACATCCCTACGCCTACTGAGGC
>JAEIFM010000393.1:0-52925 GCA_018901885.1 Zaprionus kolodkinae | reverse complement strand
TACAATGGGCCTCTATCCTCGAAAAATTGCACAAAAACACCTTACGCATGCTAACTAACAAAAAATGCTGTCTGTATATAGACACTTCACTTTTAGCAAACTTTCCTCCTGGTCCTCGCTTTTACGGCATATACGCTAATGTACTCTCGAATTGTAAGGTATAATGAGCAACTACAATAATTCATTCTCTTTCAAAGTGAACGGACGCGTTTTTTTCTTGCTCTCCGTAGCTTAGTTTAATTATAAAGCAATACGTTTCTATTTTTAGAAACATTGTTATTGCTTCTGCAAAATAATTTCTTTTACATCGACTTTCGTGAGCGAATTCGACTCTCTCGGGCTCTCACTAACTCTTTTTTTTATCTTTGTTGTTGTGCACTGCAGCACAAACTCTCTTACCGCGCTCTTCTTATCACAGTTTCTGTGTGTGCCTAACCTTTCCTCTCTGTTGTGTGCATTTTTGACAGTGGTCACCCCTAATAATGGAAGGAGGAATTGTATGTTTTAAGAAAACCTGCCAAAAGCAGATTACATCTGCTCAGGCAAGTATTTGTTGTTGGATCTGCAACAATGTAGCTCATGCAAAATGTGCGGGTTTCAGTGGCCCAACAGCCGATGCTGTAGCCAAGCGAAACGGGCTGCACTATTGTTGTGATGCGTGTCATGAGGTTGAGAACGATTTTGTATCGTTCATGCGCCAAACTAGGACGGGATTTAGGGAACTGTTTGGTAGTTTTCGCAAACTTGCCGATCAGTTCTCCGCTCTGGACACTTCATTAAATAGCCTTAAGCTACTAAATGAGTCTCCCAAGCGCAAAAAATCAGCTCAAAAGGAGCAGCCGTCAACTTGTGCCTATCAGCCTCAGAACGTTGACCAACTCAGCACACCAGTGACGTTGCCGCTGCTATCGTTTACTACACCTGTAGTTACGAGATCAGCAGCACAGAAAAATGTCTCTGTTGAGCCCGTGGAGCTCATTTCCCCTTTGCCCAATACTTCATCTGCGATTTCTATTCCTGTGAAACCGCAAATACTAATTACCCAACCGATAGTCCCTCAGGCAAGCTCGCCTTTGGGATTATCGGCAGAACCTGCTCCCACTGGTCCTGTATCTGTGGGACCTAAGCCTGTCACCGGAATTCCACCGAAGAGGCACATTTTTGTCTCGAGGCTAGCCCCTGATCTCACGTCTTCAGATGTTATGGCTTATATCCAAGCCAAATCTCAAGCCCAAGATTTAAAGGTGGAACAATTTAAATTTTCATATGAAAGGGATATATCATCCTTTAAAATTAGTGTTTCTAACGATTTATTTAACCAAATATGCTCAGCTAACTTTTGGCCCGATCATATTGTGGTTAAAGAATTCGAAGCAAAGAAAAAAAAGAATCGTTAACCGATTAGACTACCTTTGCCAAACCAGGCCACCACTTCCAAAAATGCGACTTCAAAAAACTAATACAATTTTTAACATTAACTTACCAAAACGTAAGGGGCCTGCGTAGCAAGCTACCTACGTTATTCTTAAATAGCCTTTCGTTTGAATCCCATGTGCTTGTGTTCACTGAGACTTGGTTAAAACCTGAGATTTTATGCTCTGAAATTTTTCCAAGCAAGTTCACAACTTAAAGGTTTGATCGTCATGATCGGCGGGGCGGCGGTGTTCTTATTGCGGTAAATTCTGATATCGCGTCAGAACATATACACCCGGAGATTCAATATGATATTGAATTCATTTGTGTAAAATTACACCTTCCCGGCTTCCAGGTTTTTATAACCTACTCGTACATCCCACCTTTGTCGGATATTCTTATCTACACTCAACATTTGCTTGCAATAAAGTATGTCTTCAATTTGTTATCTAACAAAGACCACCTCATAGTCCTTGGCGACTTTAACATACCTGAGTGTACTTGGACACCAAGTGATGACGCAAATTTCCTGATGCCCTCACAATAACACGATCTTATTGACGGCCTGCATGACATTTCTCTGCTGCAGCTCAACCACGTACAAAATTCTCTAAATAGAACACTCGATTTATGCTTTGTCTCCGATCAGAGTATGGTAACTCTGACTAGAGTCCACCCACTTACCCAACCAGAAGATCCCTATCATCCAACGTTCGAGGTTGTTTTTGAAACTGGTTTGAACGTATTGGATAAAAAATTTACGTCGTGTAAGAGAGCGCGTTGTTTTCGTAAAGCCGATTTTGATAAAATTAATTATTTAATTTCAAATTATGACTGGTCTAATTTTTACAAATGTAACAATATGGATATGGCTCTTAATTTATTTTATAAAACATTATATAACTTTTTTGACATTTGTGTGCCTTTTTTTATCCGAGGCATTCGAGTAAACCCCCATGGTTTACTAAAGAACTATCCAGTCTTCAAAATCTAAAGTCGTGTAAGAGAGCGCGTTGTTTTCGTAAAGCCGATTTTGATAAAATTAATTATTTAATTTCAAATTATGACCGGTCTAATTTTTACAAATGTAACAATATGGATATGGCTCTTAATTTATTTTATAAAACATTAAATAACTTTTTTGACATTTGTGTTAAAATATACTTGATGTTATTCCTCGTCTATTTTTTCAAGATATCTTATTGTTCGGTCAAATTTTGTTGCTCTCAACGCTACATGCTACAAACATTATTTGACTCGTTGCGGGATTCAGTTCCGGCAGAATCCCAGACAGTTCTATAATTTTGTTAACATGAAGCGTAAGTCATCTGCCTATCCATCTAAGATATCGTTTGAAGGTGCAAATGCAAATACTGACCAGGACATGGCTGATCTGTTTCAGTTTCAACACGCGATGTAAATTCCTCTCCTTTCACCATTCCCAGTTCAACTGGCATTTTCGCCCCACAATTAAACGAAAGTTCGATTTTCAGGGATTTATGTTTGATAAAACCAGTTTTCTCTCCTGGTCCTGACGGAGTTCCTAGTTGCGTACTTCGATACTGTGCCGATCCTCTATCTAAGCTATTGCTCAAACTTTTCTCGCTGTCCCTGAAAACTTCCACCTTTCCTTCCATATGGAAGGAATCTTTCATTTTTCCGCTTCAAAGAAGGGCAGCAAGTTTAAACTATAGAGGTATCTCAAAATTGTCGGCTATTCCCAAACTCTTCGAGAATGTCATAACTCCTCACATGCAGCATTTCTGTAGATCCGTCATTTCTCCTTGTCAGCACGGATTTTTAAAACGTCGTTCATCATCGACAAATTTACTTGAGCTTACATCCTTAATAATAAAGGGCTTTCAGAAAAATGTTCAAACTGACGTCATTTATACTAATTTCAGTAAAGCATTTGACTCAGTAAATCACTCCCTTCTTGCACATAAAGTAAACATTATTGGTTTCTCACCAAATCTTTTAAGCTAGCTTATAAGTTATTTGGCCAACAGAACACAAAGAGTCTTCTTTAAAAATGCTCTTTCTGACCCTATTCAAGTTACTTCTGGTGTTCCTCAGGGAAGCCATTTAGGTCCCCTTCTTTTTACGCTTTTCATCAATGATCTTCCTTCGGCCATACATAATTCGCGTACTCTTATGTATGCAGATGATGTAAAGCTTTGATTTCAATTTAAAGACGCCTCCTGTCATTCATCCCTTCAAGCCGACCTCAATAGTTTTAACAGTTGGTGTGGTGCAAACCTATTAAATCTGAACAGCTCAAAATGCAAGATGACATTCTCTCGTGCCAGTCCTAAGTACGAATCTTACACTTTATGTGGTTGTCCTCTGGAAAGAATTACCTCTGTGGACGACCTTGGAGTACGCCTGGACGCTAAACTCAAGTTCTCTGAGCACATTTCTTCCATAGTCAATAAGGCTATGAGTGTACTCGGATTTATTAAGAGGTGGGCTAAGGAATTTAACGATCCTTATATAACTAAAACCCTTTATACCTCACTTGTGCGTCCTATTCTTGAGTATGGATCATGTGTTTGGTGTCCTCAGTTTTCAACCTATAAGGACCGCATTCAATCCGTTCAAAATAACTTTTTGATTTTCGCATTGCGTGGACTTAATTGGGATTCCAACTTTAGACTACCTTCCTATACTAACAGACTTCTTCTACTAAATCTACCTTCTTTAGCCATTTTTATCAATAACCTTGTTAAAGGCGACATTGACAGTGATGACTTGGTTAGCCGGTTACACTTCTCTGTCCCTTGCCGACTAACAAGAAATTATATTCCACTAACTATTCCTAGTTGTAGGTCGAACTATGCCTTGCACGAACCGTTCAGGGTATTATGTTCGGACTACAACAAATACTACTTTATTATATCTAATAGCCAATCGACCAATAATCTTAAACTATCACTACTTTCCCACCTGGCTAGAAGTTAACGATCTCGCGACCTTTCTATTCGTTAACTACGCTCCTCGGGCGTTACGAGCGCTTTAATCCATTAACACTCTTCTTTTGATCTGATTGGGTTTTCTGGGTTTCCCCAATCCTTTGCAACAAATGTTGGATCAACTAAAATTATCTTTTTACTCCCAGATTTAATTAAATAAATTAAATAAATAATTTAATGATTAATTAATAATAACATATTTTAAAACAAAAAAAAAATATTTTTTAATACAATACTTACCTTCAACTTAAATTATACTTATATTTTTTATTTAAATTTACACTTGTGATTTTATTATATTTTAGTCTTTGAGTCGACTGCTCTTAGTTGACGTTAAATAAATAAATAAATAAATAAATAAATACTTACATTAACAAAACAGCCACTACTGCATGCAATCACCCCATTGTACATTGCGGCTAATCCCATCACCTGCTCTCTCATTCCTCATCTACTCATAATGCACAATGGGCCACAGGACTTGAAAAACTGCAAATAATAGCCAAGGCATGCAAATCAAATAGTAAACGCAGTCGGCCCATGGTGCATTACCGTCACTCCACAAGCTCTCCTAACCACCTCCCCTCCCTCTGCCCAATGGCAAGACCTCACTCAGGTGGCAGGCTACTCCCATGCTTGGTTGACAGAAATTCGTCCTTTAATTCTCAAGTGGTTCTTGCAAAACATGAACATAAGGAACTTGCTGAGAGGGAGTAAGCTGCCAGTCTGGTATGAGGTGTAGCTTGGGCAGTCGCAGACCCAGAGACTTTTTTAAAGGCTGGTGCATATAAAAAAACACAATCCCGTTGACCAAGATAACTGACATCGCACTGTTTGCAGGAGATCATGTCCCTGCAATAGGTGAAGAGTCATACATAATGGGAGTCCGGGAGGCTAGATGAAGCCACAGTAATCATTGTAGAAGTCATCCACCCTCACAGATGCCACCATTATTAAAAAAAAAAAATGCACAAATTAAATAAATGCACTGTCAAATTAAGAATGAGATCACCGCAAACAATTAAAATATCCTACGTCTGACTCATATTAAAACAGATTATTACCAATTAACTATGAAGAAATAAAAATAAAATAAGCAACAACAAAAAAAGAAAGAGAAAAGAAAAAAACAAAGTCCTGCTAACCTGCCGTGGCAGATCAAATTAATCAAATTGATACTTTCACTTACTCCCTGGAACAATTGCTACTATTCCTTTGCATTATTAGCAAGAATCAATCAATTAATAAAAACTCTGTAATCAAAAACGCAAGCAAACTCCCTAGCAAATAACCAGGCCTGCTAACATAGTGTTATGTAGTGTTAATATCTAAAGCTAAGAAGATAACAACAAATTTGTACAATCTGTTAATTATGATTCAAACAACTAACATAGCAAATAGTTAGGTCTGCTAAAATAGTATTAATATACAAGGCTAGGGGAATAACAACCGCAGGTTAGGGACTATAATATATTATATATATATATATATATATATATTATTATTATTATTATATATATTATTCCATATATTTATCTATATATGGAAGTCAACCTTAACAGTCGCAACAACAGCAGTCCTTGCTACAAGTGCCAACAACATCTATCGCCATCGGGGTCGCAGCAGTACTACTGCCCATTAAAGATCGCTAGCAGCATCACCAACAGCGAACAGCCTCACCATTGTCAGTCTTAACAGCAAAAAGCAGCCACTCTTGACATCAACAACAGTAACCTCTACTGGCTGAACAACAACAACAGATGCCAGCGAAGTTACAAGAGCATTAGCAGCCGCTTTAATGACAGAGCCCACCAAAACCAAGGTGACACCATCTTAAAACACCATTTCTCGCCAAAAGCAGCAGCAACAACAACCATCACCAGTTGGGTCACAAGCAGTACTGCAGCCTTACATCGATCGCCAGCAGCACCTCAGACAGCGCAGCAACCTCACCAGCGTCAGTCATAACAGTCAAAAGCAGTCTTCTCGGCAACAAAAACAATACAACAGCGGCAACAACTTTCGTCAGCGGGGATACAAACAGCACTGCAGCTTTCTAACGATCGCCAGTAGCATCACCAACAGCGAGCAGCCTCACCATTGTCAGTCTTAACAGCAAAAAGCAGCCACTCTCGACATCAATAACAGCAGCCTCCACTGGCTGAACAACAACAACAGATACCAGCGAATTACAAGAGCATCAGCAACCACTTTAATGACAGAGCCCACCAAAACCAAGGTGACACCATCTCAAAACACCTCTTCTCGCCAAAAGCAGCAGCAACAACAACCATCACCAGTTGGGTCACAAACAGAACTGCAGCCTTACAACGATCGCAGCGTCAGCAGCCTATAACCCCAGGGCTCATCAACATCAAGATGACGCTAGCTTAATGCACTTTTTTTCGCCAGCAACTACGACATCGCAGGCAGTACAACAGCCCTGTCACAAAGAGCAACAACAACAACTATCCTTAGCGACCGAACTTGGCAGTGCGTGTAGCTTTACTTATCATAAACTCAGCAACAAAAACAAATAATGCAATGGCATCATACATCACGTTGGGACACACGGCAAACAACAGCAACTCCAGCCAAAGAACAACAATTCAAGGCGCAAGTAACGACCTCAGCAGCAATACATCACCAGCGACAACAAATATCTCCCAGCCAGCAACACTAACAACGGCTTTACTCTTATTGTATATATATTAAATTAAATTTAAAAAAAATAACCTAAATTAAGATTTCTATTGCCCCCTGGGTAATAGAAATAAATATCAAATTTTATCAAAAACAAGTATATAAGGCTACAGTCGGGCGCCCGACAGTAAGATACCCTTCTCCCAATTTTTAAAATCCGTTACAAGCGTGTAACTATACTCATAATTTCAAACAAAAGTTCTGCAGAAATTCTTCTACTACATATAGCTTACTAGCTCGCACTCACACAGCGACGCGCGTAAAGAGTAAAGCGACACGACGCAACGTCGACGTCGGCGTCAACTGCTCAAAGCAGCGCGCAAGCTGCTGCCCGTACCGAACATTTGTACTGAAAACGTTGACTTGAATAACTTCTGTGTTATTGATCCGATCGGATTGTAATTTAGAGGATATGTTCACATTGCATTCAGCTTTATACATACCGAAGCAGAACTTTAAAGGTTCAATACTTTGCTTAATAATCGTAAATTACCGATTTGCGGGGGCGGTGGGCGTGGCAGCAAATATTTGACATAAACTTCACCTGCCCCGAATATATAGGAACCTTGAAACCAAATTTGGTGTCTCTAGCTTTTTTAATAGCTGAGATCTGTTGTCTCAAACAAACAGACGGACAGACGGACAGACGGACAGACGGACAGACGGACGGACGGACAGACGGACAGACGGACAGACAGACGGACATGTCTCAATCAACTCGGCTAGTGATCCTGAGCAAGAATATATATACTTTATGGGGTCTGCCACGCCTCCTTATGCCTGTTACATACATTTTGCACAAAGTTAGTATACCCTTTTTTGACCATTTTCAATGGTCGAAGGGTATAAAAAAAAAAATTCAGACACGTTTGAACGACATATGGCAGTTCTTAAGACCATTGCATTATGTTTAGAGAACGCTGGTCTTACTATTAATGTGCAAAAAAGCAAATTTTGCATGCGAGAGGTAGGGTACTTAGGGCATATTATTGGAAACGGTACCATTGCAATGGATCTCGATAAAATATCGGCAATTATGGAATATCCACCGCCACGGTCCGTTAAACAACTACGCAGATTCCTTGGAATGACTGGGTGGTACTGTGACGCCGCATGAAGCGACGCCACATTTATAATTTAAGTTAATATATATTAGAAATAAAAGAAAAGATATCTTTAAGCCCGGCATACACATAAGAAACCCCCAGTCACTCGGCATCCATACCTAGTAACGGTGCCTCGGTACCCAGAGCTTGTGCACACACAAGTAACGGTGGCTCGGTACCCAGAGCTCACGCATTTAGCAGGCAACCGTCGAACACTTGCACTAGTAACGGTGCCTCGGTACCCAGAGCTCACGCATTTAGCAGGCAACCGTCGAACACTTGCACTAGTAACGGTGCCTCGGTACCCAGAGCTCGCGCATTTAGGCAGGCAACCGTCGAACACTTGCACTAGTAACGGTGCCTCGGTACCCAGAGCTCGCGGACACACAAAGTAACGGTGCCTCGGTACCCAGAGCGCGTGCAAAATTAGGCCAAGGGCAGTTGATCCCGAGCAGCCAGCAAAGTAGGCAGCAAGTAAAACAAAGTGAAACAAAAGTAAATAAAAGTGCCAAGTCCTGTCAAGTGCCAGCCCAAGGACCCCAAAGGACGAAAACAACAACATGAATCCTGTCGCAGGAGAGTCAAGGTGAGCTGAAGTAAAAATAAAAACAATGAGAGCGCAGTTTTTAGAGCTAGCGTGAATGGTGCGAAGTAGGAAGTAGGCAGGGACTAATTAAAATAAGGACTAGTGCTTAGAGATCGAAGAAAACCCAGTGAATAAAAAACCATGTTAAATATTTAACGAAATTCCTCTGCAGTGATTATTTAAAACAATATACCCGGTGTTACATTCTTCCCCTCTAGGGTAGGAAAAGTGTCGTGTCCGTGTGTGTGCCGTTGTGAGTGTGTATTAGCAGAGTCGCGCTTTCTGGTATGCCGGTGCTCCGCTGGCCAGTAAGCGAGTCTGCGCGTACACACGCATAGTTCGTGTCGTGAGTGAACGTCAGTTGGCGAGTGGGTGCGTGAGCGTGTGCTTCAACGAGTTGCGGCGTGGTGGAATACACCACCGAGCGACTTGTGGGAGCGCAGGCGAGAGTACCTGCGGTCACGGGTGTTCTGCACGACCAACGGCCGATTATGAGTGTCGTGCGTGAAACGTTAGTTGGCAAATGGGTGTGAAACGTGTACCCTAACGAGTTTGCGGCGTGGTGCAATACACTACTGAGCGGCTCGTGGGGGTACAGGCAAGAACACCTGCGGTCACGGGCGTTCTGTACGACCACCGATCGACCGTGAAAGGCGCCATGTGCGAGCGATAGTTGGCAAGCGAGGTGCGAAGGGCGTGCACTTTACCTAGTTGCGGATGGGAGAATACACCAACGAGCGACTTAGGGAGTGCAGGCGAAAAGCACCCGCGGCCACGTGCGTTCCTCGCGATAGGCCACCAGCCCGGCACGCGTGACACGCGGCACGTGCCCTTAAGCCTCGGAAGGACCGCGTGGTGGCGGAGACTACTACCACGTGGTTAGCAAACGAGCACACGTACATGATGTGGGCCATGCCCACCACCTATACCCTGTAAACGACCCATTCAGGTATGACCTGCTAATAACTCTCTTACTAATGTCAAAGAAAGTCCTAAATTTTCTGTAAAGACCCTGGCTAGACTGAGATATGTACCCCAGCCTAAGAAAACATCATTACAGTACCAAAAGTTTATTAAAAACTATGCTTCCCTTGCTACATCTTAAACGGATGCTCTAAAGGGAAAACAAAAGTTTCTATGGTCTGAAGTAGCCAACGAAGCGTTCAATGAGCTAAAGCAGGCGATCATTACTGCACCAGTGTTGCACACACCGGATTTTTCACGTTCCTTTTATATACACTGTGATGCAAGTCATACTGGTGTTGGCGGCGTGCTAATTCAGTTGACTGATAGTGGGGAGGCAGTTCCGATTCTATATGTCGAAGAAACTTAACCTGTGTCAGCGTAACCACTCAGTAACCGAAAAGGAATGTCTGGCAGCTATTTTGTGCATCAAGAAATTCCGTGCCTCTGTCGAAGGACAGTCGTTCACGGTCATAACAGATCACGCAACATTAAAGTGGCTTATGTCCCAATCTGATCTTAGAAGTCGATTGGCTAGGTGGGCCTTAAAACTACAAGGAAATGATTTTCAGATCCAACATCGAAAAAGCCTACAGAATATTGTGCCCGATGCTCTGTCCCGTGTCTTCACGGATGATCTTTCCGCACTTGATCATGATCTGGGTGTTGACCTGCAGTCACCTCAATTTAACTCACAAGAGTATCAAACTCTTAAAGACGAGGTGAAACGAGTAGTGGTAGCCTCAAGGGATCGCCGAATATATTGTTGCAACTGGTGATCATGGAAGGGTGGGGATCTGGTTTCTCCAAGTATTGGAGAGAGCCAAAAAGGCTGCCGTAATTTTTGTTATTGGGATGACTGACTAACCAGCCTCTTCTACCTTTTCGTTGTTGTTGTTCTTCAGATCTTATTTAGTTGACCGGCGATATAGCACGCGAATTTCTTTTAATTGTATTTGTATTAATGTCTTGAGCACCTCTTGTTGCGGTTTTCATTTGGACTCCCATTGCCGACACATCTGAGCCGGATACCAGCGCGTGCTAGCGACCCAACAATACTCTAACATCTGCTCAACAGTAAGGCAAGGAATTTCGATTAGTTGTATGTTACAAAACTTACCACAATTAAATCGACGTCTCCTCCCCCAATGAAATAAAACTAATTATTATTATTATTAACAAAATTAATATAACACAAAATTGAATAATATCCACATTATACATTACAATTTTGCGACGTCAATCATGTGCCCATAAAAAACAAAATAAAAACAGCTGTGCTTATTAGAGCTGGCAACTGTTGAAATTAAAAACCAGGGTAGCACTTTCTATGGCACTAAAACAACATCATATTTAACCAATAAATGGCGACACGATGCGAAACAACTGAGTCAACATTTACAAACTTCAAACAAACTACAGAGGTCACCGACCAATCTGTCTTCATGTTAAAATATTATACAATTACTAAAATAACTAAATAACTAACTTTTAACTCTACTATTTCACGTTCCATAAATAACTACAAAAACAGAAACTTATCAATAAGCATATAAAAATACATTATCCCACCACTGCACGTATCAAATTTAATCAAATAATTGCTAATAAACATATTTATATTCACAAATTACACGTCCCATAAATAATTACAAATATTAAAACAACTTGAAAATAATCAACAAACAAACACTACTGCACGTTTTTTTATACCCTTCGACCATGGTCAAAAAAGGGTATACTAACTTTATGCAAAATGTATGTAACAGGCATAAGGAGGCGTGGCAGACCCCATACAGTATATATATTCTTGCTCAGGATCACTAGCCGAGTCGATTGAGACATGTCCGTCTGTCTGTCCGTCTGTCCGTCTGTTTGTTTGAGACAACAGATCTCAGCTATTAAAAAAGCTAGAGACACCAAATTTGGTATGAAGGTTCCTATATATTCGTGGCAGGTGAAGTTTATGTCAAATGTTTGATGCCACGCCCACCGCCCCTGCAAATCGGTAATTTACGATAATTAAGCAAAGTATTAAACTTATAAAGTTCTGCTTTGGTATGTATAAAGCTGAATGCAATATGAACATATCCTCCAAATTACAATCCAATCGGAACAATAACACAGTAGTTATTAAAGTCAACGTTTTCAGTACAAATGTTCGGTACGAGCGGCAGCGCGCTGCTTTGAGCAGTTGACGCCGACGTCGACGTCGTGTCGTGTCGTGTCGCTTTACTCTTTACGCGCGTCGCTGTGTAAGTGCGAGCGAGTAAGCTATATCTAGTAGAAGTATTTGTGCAGAATTCTCTGTTTGAAACTATGAAAGTGGTTACACGTTTGTAACGGATTTAGAAAATTGGGAGAAGGGTATCTTACTGTCGGGCGCCCGACTGCAGCCTTACCTACTTGTTTTTTCTATACCTACCTATGTGTCTATTAATAGAACAGAAGTAGAAGGGGTAACCCAAAAACGCACTAGCAGAAAGGGAAAACCGAACGTTCTCGAACAAATTTGTATGCCCCGACCCTTATGCTGCTGTCTCTACCTACCGAGCCTACCGAGCCTTTGGGCATGCGTCTCTTGTCTTTTTTGCCAAAATGTTCCTGTCTAACTAGTGTTTTTTGCCAAAACGTTCCTGCCTTTTGCGGCTCCTGCCTTTTGCGTCTCTTGCTTTTAGAGTCTCCCGCTATTACAGGCTTGCGCGGCTTGAGGCGCGTGCTATGTGCGGCCTGTGCAAAATGAAGATCGAGTGGCAAAAATCTCATTCATTTTTGAGAGCAGTTCTCTGAAATGTACATCCTTATGCCTATACATCCAACCAGATTTGTCGTTTATGTTCTGGTGCTGCGAAATATCACTATAGATTTTAAATGTCTTTAAATACAGTAAAAACTTCGTTAATATCGATTTTAAAAGAAGATATAGTGTAATGCAAAAAAATAAGAATAAGATCAGAAAAAAACAAAAAAAAAATTTATCGTCGTGAGGACTTGAACCATGAATCTCCAAGAAAATTTTAGCTATGTAGACTGCAACTATAACCGCTCTGCCATTAACGCATTCTGAATTGGGCCGGCAAAGTCGCATTATGAGTCCATTCAGCTTGTCATACAGGGCAAACATAAATTATTATTGTGTCGTCGTGCGTGTAGACAATACCAACTCACTCCCCTTAAAATTATGTTTAATTAAAATACTAAACCTAAAATATTTTAAATGCTTGGAAAAAAAGCAAGTCCCCCAAAAACCCACTTGCATCGCGTAGGATTCGAACTCGCAAACTTTTGCTCGACAGTCAACGACCACATCCACTCAGCCACCAAGTCCATTACGCAATCACCAACAAATTGCAATTATGATAAAAGCAAATTATATTGGTACATATAATTGAAAAAAAGGTGCTTACCGCCGGAGTTGAACCGGGATCTTTCATATCTAACATAACAAAACAGACAAAAACACGTGGTCACATGGCACTACTATTTCCTTAATATCTTCCATATTTATTGTCCAATCTTACTGAAATTTTCACGAAACATCCGCAAAAGATTGTAACGTATATATAAAACTCTTGCTGTAAAGCTAATATTGCGGCCGTAATCAATTTTTTTATATTTATGGGGGCGGGTGGGGGCGTGGCTGAAATCCAAAGTAAACTAGATCAGCCTGCAGTAATAACACATATTGTCACCAAATTTGGAAACTCTAGCTCTTTAAATAGCTCAGATCCAGGTGTTCACACGGACGGACAGACAGACAGACGGACGGACGGACAGACGGACAGATGGACAGACGGACATGGCTATATCGACTCTGCTGTTGATACTGATTCAGAATATATATACTTTATGGGGTCGGAGATGTCTCCTTCTGCCTGTTTCATACATTTTCTGTTCGAACAAAGTTATAATACCCTACTACTCTATGAGTAGCTATAACAAGCAGTAACTAAGCTAAACCCTGAGACATTGGCGACTTCGGCAAGTGTCCACAACTTTCATAATCCTGCCACCTGAAATAAACGAAATAAACAATTATTAAATACGCATTAAATACAAACACAAACTCACAAAAAGATTAGGGTGGAAAGCACTAGGGCCAACAACATATGAGTAACATGTCAACCTGGAAACAAAATAAAACAGGAAAGCAAGGCTACCTTCGACTTGCCTTAGGTTTCATATAGTTATACAAAATATAAAATATATTTGGATTGCTGCTGGTTTCTGTAACAGACAGACGGACCGACTGATTGTACCTATAACAGCAATAGAATATAAACGTCTGCGATATTTAAATGGAAAAACTAAGGGCGGGTTACTGTATAACATTAAAAAGTATTGATAATGTGCTGTAGTTCCTATAACAAAACAAGTTTGCATACAAAAACCCTGATTTCAGCCGATTGTTCCTATGGCAGCTATATGTTATAGTGGTCCGATACAAATTTGACAGCACATTAAGAACGTAATAAGAATAAGATTTGCCAATACTTGTTGCAATATCTAGAAAAACAACTAAAATCGGCCGATATTAAAGCAATACGATATATCGGTCTGATCTGGCTCATTCCGACTTATTTACAGCGTAAAGCAATACGAAGCTTGTCTGCCAAGTTTCATGAAGATAGCTCAAAAACTGAGAGACTAGTGTGCGTTGCAACAGACTAACAGACGGACGGACGGACGGACGGACGGACGGACGGACGGACGGACGAACGGGCGGACAGACGGACATCCATTTTTCGACTCCTCTGGTGATGCTGATTCAGAATATATATATTTTATAGGGTCGGAGATGTCTCCTAAGGTGCGTTGCAAACTTCTGGCTAAAATTAATATACCCTCTGCAAGGGTATAAATATAATCTATTAAAACGCACACACACCAACATAAATGCAAACTTACTACAAGCCTAGGATACTAGAAGAGAGGACCACTAAATTTGTATGCAGCAAAATCGTCGCCTCCTTTCTTTAAATTAACGTTGCTAAAATAAATATAAAATGAAATCAATGCACAATTATAAATACATTATAATTTTGCGGCGTCCTTCACGTTTTCCAAAGCCACCATAGAAATAATAAAACAGCAGCACAACAGAGCTATAAGCTTGAAGCCAGTCGTCCTAAAACTATCAGTCATGGTTCTAGGTTGTCCCGCCATAACGAGTTAAAAATACTCTATCTGCTGTCCCTAGGGCAAGCTACAGCCCATCCAGAAGCATCAACCGAATAACATCCAATGCAACAGCGAATCAACATTAAATCAATACTATCACTTAAAAAAAAGCAACAAAATTGTAAATCTGAAATTGTACATTCGCATCAAACACAAACGCTATGCTATCACATTGCTACCGCTAAAACATAAAAATGCTATAAGCCATCACAGTTACATATCTTGGGGAAGGATGATTAACACCACACACACATAGATACAACATAATTCATACAGCACACAATGTTATTTACAACCCTTTATTAACTTACTCTTAATCACGTAAAACTTCACATGTTAAAACAATTGTATAATTTATTTTAATTCACAATAAGCCTCTTTGTTCAAACCTAATCTACATATCCACTAAATCAAAACAAAACTGTCAGCGTCAATAACACTAAACTAAATTTCGAATAATCATATTCACATTCAGCCGTATGTATGTTCACAAACAAAAATTACCCACCAAGTATAAGAATTACTAAAAAATTACTTAAGCTTAATCTTAAAATTTGTCACAAATATTTATAAGTTGCCTGCATGGGTAATATAAATAAATATAAAAATATTTAAAAAAAAAAACTGGCTGAACAACAACAACAGCAACTTCCACTGGCTGAACAACAACAGCAACTTCTACTGGCTGACCAACAACAACCGATACCAGCGAAGTTACAAGCATCGTCAGCAGCCGCTCTTACGCCAGGGTTCGTCAACATTAAAGTACTTTTCTTGCCAGAAACAACAGCAACAACAACTATCGCAAACGGGTTCGCAAGCAGTACTGCAGCCTCTTAGCGATCACCATTAGCATCACCAACAGCGCAGCAGCCTCACCAAGTCTTAACATCAAAAAGCTGTCACTCTCGACAACAACAACAGCAACCTCCACTGGCTGACCAACAACAACCGATGTCAGCGAAGTTACAAGGAGCGTCAGCAGCATCTTTAACGCCAAGGCTCATCAACATCAAGGTGACACTAGCTTAAGGCACTTATCTTCGCCAGCAACTGCGGCATCGCAGGCAATACAGCAGCCCTTTCGCAAAGAGCAACAACAACAACATCCCTAGTGATCAAACTGGCAGCGCGTACAGCTTCGCTTATCATAAACTCAGCAACAAAAATAAATATTGCAATGGCCTCATACATCCAGTTGGGACACACGGCAAAAAGCAGCAATACTAGTCAAAAATCAACGACTCCAGGCACAAGTAGCGTCAACAACCTCAGCAGCGATGAATCACCAGAGACAACAAATATCTCTCAGCCAGCAACACTAACAACGGCCTAACCTATATTGTATATACCAGAGAACTGCAACATGCATGCATGCACAACAAGCCACTCAAAAATGAATGAGACTTTTGCCACTCGGTGTTCATTTTGCACAGGCCGCACATAGCACAAGCCTCAAGCCACTTAAGCCTCTAAAAGCGGGAGACTCTAAAAGCAAGAGACGCAAAAGGCAGGAGACGCAAAAGGCTTGTACGTTTTGGCAAAAAACACTAGTAGTGCGGTACGTTTTGGCAAAAAACACTTGTAGTGGTGGTACGTTTTGGCAAAAAACACTTGTAGTGCAAGAACATTTTGGCAAAAAAGACAAGAGACGCTTGTCCAAAGGCTCGGTAGGCTCGGTAGGTAGAGACAGCAGCATAAGGGTCGGGGCATACAAATTTGTTCGAGAACGTTCGGTTTTCCCTTTCTCTAGCGCGTGCCTCGCTTATTTTGTGGAAGGGGTAAAGGAACAAGTAGAAATTGAAATGCATCGGCCTCGGGTTTTTTTTTTCTATACCTACTTATGTGTCTATTAATAGAACAGAAGTAGAAGGGGTAACCCAAAAACGCACTAGCAGAAAGGGAAAACCGAACGTTCTCGAACAAATTTGTAAATGGCAAATAATTAAAAAATGCATATTCTTTATAAATATAAATGTAAACAAATATGAAATGCAGCACATAAAAAAATTAAAATAGTTAAATTCTCTTTTTCGCCGTGGGAAATCGAACCCTGGCCGTTTCCTAACAACTAGACTACCGTCGCTGCGCTCTGCGCCCGTTAAAATTGCATTTTTAGACCAAAAATAAAAACAAACCGCCTTCCCGAGGGATTGAAACTCCATTCTTTTGTTTGATTGCCTGCTGCTCTACACATTTGACCATCGCCGCTTTGACTCGCTGTGCGGCTAAGTAAGTATTTCCTTCTCATACACACACATAACCATTTTCGCATTAACAAGATCGAAAAAGCACGTGGCTGGTAGCAGTTTGCAGACATCACAAGTCAATAGAAAATGGTAACTCGCGTAACTTTTATGTTTATTATCCGATCGGGATAAATAAGTTCACATCGCATTTATCTATATGTATGCCAAAGCAGAAAGTTAAAACTTCAATACTTTGCTTAATAATCACAAATAACTGATTTACGGGGCCGGTGGGCGTGGTACCCAAAATTTGAAAACGACGTTTACTGCCTAGGATATACAGGAATCTTGATGCCAAATTTGGAGGGTCTAGCTTCCTTAATAGCTGAGAATCAGACGCTCATACAGACAGACAGACAGACACATATGGTATATAAAACTTTAATTTGTATTTATCACATAGCAATTGTACTCTTCTACTCTATGAGTAGCGGGTATAATAAACACAGACAATTCATTACCTTTAACAGTCACCGTAATTGTAGCCTTTTCAACTAGTTGTAAATTTTCAATAAGACGGTTGGAAACTAACCTCATCAATTTTCACTATAACATAAATGTTAAAACTTTAGCGAATGAGACGGAACAAAGTTAGCTATAGACCATTAAAAACAGAAGAAAAAATATATAATTGCTGAAAACACTTCTAATTAGCTTTCGTTCAGCCGTCAAAAATACAAAGCTTACTTCTAAACTTCAGTATTAGCGGAAAATGTATGTTACAGGTATTAGGAGGCATGTCAAACCGCATGAAGCGAGATCGATTGTGCAATGTGAATCGCGATTAAACGTCGATTTCAAGTCGTCAGTTTCTTGTCTCCCATACTAATTCATTGCGAACAGTGATGCATCCATTTATTTTAAAGACATTTTCGAATTTTTGTATCGTTACAATTGTTGTTAAAATACAATGCACTTAATTTATGATTTTTAAATATGTATATATAGGACTTCATTGCTTAACAAGGGCCACAAGGTCCGCACGAAACTTGGGGACCACATGGCCCAACTGGTCCACAATGAGTATTCCATGGCGTAGGTGCACAAGGGTAACAAGGCCCACTTTCGGGGGATTCATAGGGACAGGGCGGAGAGCAAGGTCCACATGGTCCACCTGGTCCACAAGGTGTGTTTGCCAATGGTCCACATCCAGTTCCACATGGACCACATGGTGCGGGAATATAAGGACCTGATGGCATAGTCAAACCACACGGTCCACAGTTGGGTACAGCGCAAGGTCCACCGCAAGGTCCACATGGTCCACAACGTCCTGGTCCACAGGGTCCACAACGTCCTGGTCCACAGGGACCACACGGTCCACAAGGGCCAGAGGGACCACAAGGACCACAAGGCCCACATCGAGTCTCACAAACTGGATACTGGTTAGTGGAAAAACAAGGTAGCGGGCAACATGCGCCACCTGGAGCACACGGTCCTATTGGGCAAGGAGGGCAAGCAGCACTTGGCTTGTAGTTTATTGGCCCATTCGGGTAACAACAATATTCCCGTGGAGGGGGAATATCAATTGTTTGCGGCTTTGGTTGGCACAGTATGGATTGACAGACTTCTCTGGGTTCACAAACACGTTTAGGATAACAGACGACATAGGGATCCGGAATCATAGATGGATAATATATGACTCTGGGCTCGCGAACCATTTGTGAAACCCATATTAACTTTGGCACCTTGATAACTCTAGTAGTATCTACAACCTTTGGCACTGTAATTTGTCTACAGCGATTAACAACCATGGGCTCCGGAACAATCTTCTCAGTAAAAACAACCCGTTTTTTGCATATAAGACGTGGAGGCTGCTGCACAGTTATACACTTTGGAAACGGTGGCGGGATACGGGGTGCACATTGTGGCAAGGCTTCCAATTGTGCGGCATTGTAACACTTTGGTGAGCACTCAAAAGGACCACAGCAAGGATCACATGGGCTACACGGACCGCATGGAGAACACATATTTATTTAGAAAGAAAAAATATTGCCGCAACTTTTAGAAAATTGAAAATATTTTTGTTAATTTTTTGCTACAATTTAGATGCTGGTCGAATTGAAAATGAAAATAAATTTAGGGGTTGTTGTAAAGGTACCATTGTTATTGCTTGACAAAACATAGCCTACTGAAATAAATAAAAATTGTTTTTAAACAGTTTCGGAAAAAGCCTTTGAAGGCAGTTGGAGAATTGTGTACAGCACTTTGATTGGACACATATATATTACGAATCGATTTTGTTACCTATTATATTTAACTAAAAGACTAATAATAGAAGGTTTTTAAAACTTGAACCACTTAAAATTAAAGGAAACAGAAAGAGGCAGTAATCTGTGTCCATATAAAGGATTTCTAATATAGATTTGTATCAAAAGTCGAAATGAATTGCAATAACCGTCTGTTCATCTGTTTGTCTGTCCTAATAGGAACCTATATATATTTAAGTTAGAATTTAGAAAAATCTGCCATATTCTTTTGACAAGATCAGGTTTGTTGTGCAATTAAGCAATTCAATTATCCATTATTACCACCCAAATGATAACTATATATTTGTATACCCGGATTATAACCAGTCGAAAAGGCTACATTCACGCGGTGACTCACAGTGTTTATTATACCCGCTACTCATGGAGTGGAAGGGTGCAACAGATTTTACGAAACTATGTGCTAATGGCGTAGCAATTCTAGTTGCAGACTACAAATTTCAAGTTTTTGGAGATGCATGGTTCAAGTCCACGGTGTTCCAATTCTAAATGTTTTGATACTTTATTAATTTTTCTGTTCATAGTTAGATTTTATTGCTTTTATGCGATAATTTCAGCAAACAGTGTTATATGATTTGTTTTGCAATGTGTGGCAAAAAACAAAAATCAAAGTTTTTACTATAAATTTGTCCAGTTAGCATCGTAAATTATATTAAGCAATCTAAAACAGAAACGACAAATCTGGTTGGATATATTTAATTTCTATCATAATGATAGATAGCCGTCTCTTTTTTACATTCATCATTAGTAGTGCTCTGCTAAGTTCTTCCTGCAAAGCATTAAACACAACGCAGCAACATTCAATAAGAACCACGTGCAACAAAATACATGAAATAATAGGCTATCTCAAAGTCGTTCGGGCTGGACTGTAACGCACATTCCGACAATAGACCATGCATTTTTAGGCCATGGATTTTAAAAAAATAATTGGTCTATTAAGTTTGTCGGAATGTGCGTAACAGGCAGAAGGAGACATCTGCGACCCCATAAAGTATATATATTCTTGCTCAGGATCACTAGCCGAGTCGATCTAGCCATGTCTGTCTGTCCGTCTGTCCGTCTGTCTGTCCGTCCGTCTGTATGAGCGTCTGATTCTCAGCTATTAAGAAAGCTAGAGACTCAAAATTTGGCATTAGGATTCCTGTATATCCTAGGCAGTAAACGTTGTTTTCAAATTTCTAGTACCACGCCCACCGCCCCCGTAAATCAGTAATTTGTGATTATTAAGCAAATATTAAAATCATAACGTTCTGCTTCGGTATGCATAAAGCTAAATACAATAGAAACATATCCTCTGAATAACAATCCGATCGGACTTATAAAACAAAAGATATTCGAGTCAACGTTTGCAGTACAATTGTTTGGTACGAGCAGCAGCCAACGTGCTGCTTTGAGTAGTTGACGTCGACGTCGACGTTGCGTCGCTTTACTTTTTACGCGTGTGTGTGTGTGTGAGCGAGTCATATATATTAGAATAAGTTGGGAAGAATTCTCTGTCAGAAGTCATGAGTGTGCTTGCTTACATGATTGGTACGGATGTTAAAGAAATCTGTCTGTCGAGCGCGCCCGTCTGTATCCTTGCGCACTTCTTTTTGTTTCATTATATTAAAATTTATATTTCGATATATATATATTTTATGGTATATAAACATAAACAGAAAATCCATGGCCTTTTACAGTCACCGCGTGATTGTCGCCTTTTCGACTAGTTTTATATTATTTTTATTATGAACCACTTTGCTGAACGAGTTTTAAAGGTTGTGCTTTATGTACTAGAAGTATTTGTGCAGAATTCTCTGTTTGAAATTATGAGTGTGGTTACACGTTTGTAACGGATTTTAAAATTGGGAGAAGGGTATCTTACTGTCGGGCGCCCGACTGTAGCCTTACCCACTTGTTTTTATTATGAACCACTTTGCTGAACGAGTTTTAAAGGTTGTGTTTCTGTGTTCTGCAACTATTTCATTCTTGTATTTTGGCGACAATTTGGAACCTAACCTTTCTTCGATCCTAATATAGACTACGTCACCTTCGTTGTATGGGTTTATGGGAGATTTCTTTTGGTTGTGGTATAGAATAGTTTCTTCCTGTTTATTTTTCAAATTTTGAATGACCTCTTGGCGTGCCGAATCTTTGGAGGTCTGTGATTTGTCGGTGGCCGAAAAATTGTCTATTGGTTTTGTTTTAGTGGTTGAGTGGACAGATGCATTGTACTCTTGAACGGCTTTGAAGATTATATCTTCGAATGTGTCTTTGCTTAAACATCTCATAATTTCTGTTAGAGTCGAGTGGAATCTCTCGACTTGGCCGTTACTGGTAGAGGTGTCGTGTAGACAGATGCTTTTAGCTGTTCTTGCAGCAAAAATTTTATGTTGGTGGAGTTAAATGTTTTCTCGTTGTCTATAATGATCAAGTTAGGCATACCGAAGGCTATCATCATTTCTCTTAGCGGGTGTTTCAAGCCTCTGAGACTTTTGATTTAAGCAGTTTAATTTGGGCGTACTTAGAAAATTTGTCTATGGCTATGAGAACCAATTGCTTTTGTGTGATGTAAATGTCTATATGGATAATCTGGCCGGGATAAGTAGGTATGGGAGTTGGTTAGATTTCTCCGTTGTTCGGGTGTCAGTAATACTTGGATAATTTGCAAGTTTTGCATGCTTTCGCTGTCGCTTCAATTTTTTCAAGAGACTTGGAAAAAATAACTTGCTTATTATTTGTAATTTGTTTTCCGCTTCGTTCCTATGTGCCCTCATACACGTATGTTCTTTCGCTACTATGTCGTCCTGTTCGTTTATCTCAGTTATGTCTTTCACCTGTTTTCGAATGTACCTGACCTTATTCCCACTGAAATGAATCGGATAGATGTTCTGTATTTTTCCCATGATTCTTTCTGCGGTAAATAAGCCATTTATAGTCTGATCGCTGTGAATTGTGGCTGTTGTGGAATTCACTTACGTCCCTACTGGAATTCTAGACAGGGCGTCTGCCACTACGTTGGAGGTGCCTGGTTTGTATCTTAGCTCGTGGTTGTACTCTTCTAGGTGGCTCTTCCACTGTTTCAGTTTCGCATTAATATTTTTTTGCGTTCAGAGCAAAGGTTAGGGGCTAATGGTCGGTGTATATCACCACCTTGGTAGTACCGTATAGGTTCATATGCAAACTCTGCTAACATACTATTGCTAACATTTATTATAACCCTTCGACCATTGAAAATGGTCAAAAAAGGGTATACTAACTTTGTGCAAAATGTATGTAACAGGCATAAGGAGGCGTGGCAGACCCCATAAAGTATATAAATTTTTGCTCAGGATCACTAGCCGAGTCGATTGAGACATGTCCGTCTGTCTGTCCGTCTGTCCGTCTGTATGAGACAACAGATCTCAGCTATTAAAAAAGCTAGGGATACCAAATTTGGCATGAAAGTTCCTATAAATCATAGGCAGATCAAATTTATATCAAACGTTTGATGCCACGCCCACCGCCCCCGCAAATCGGTTATTTGCGATTATCAGGCAAAAACCCATATCGTTTTGCTTTGGTATGTATAAATCTTAATGCAATATGAACATATTCTTCAAACTACAATCCGATCGGACCAATAACACAGAAGTTATTCAAGTCAACGTTTTCAGTACAATTGTTCGGTACGGGCAGCAGCCGACGCGCTGCTTTGAGCAGTTGACGTCGACGTCGAAGTTGCGTCGTGTCGCTTTACTCTTTACGCGCGTCGCTGTGTAAGTGCGAGCGAGTAAGCTATATGTACTAGAAGTATTTGTGCAGAATTCTCTGTTTGAAATTATGAGTGTGGTTACACGTTTGAAACGGATTTAGAAAATTGGGAGAAGGGTATCTTACTGTCGGGCGCCCGACTGTAGCCTTACCCACTTGTTTTTCTTTTACAGCGTAGTGTTCTTCGGTCTTCTGTTGTGGCAACGTGTGATAAGTCAGCTGACTGTTAATTAAGTCTTAACGACTGCGGTTCGTCTTCCGGGTGGGAACGTTATTATAAAATTTGTTTTTTGTTTTTATAGCCTTCGACCATTGAAAATGGTCAAAAAAGGGTATACTAACTTTGTGCAAAATGTATGTAACAGGCATAAGGAGGCGTGGCAGACCCCATAAAATATATATATTCTTGCTCAGGATCACTAGCCGAGTCGATTGAGACATGTCCGTCTGTATGAAACAACAGATCTCAGCTATTAAAAAAGCTAGAGATACCAAATTTGGCATGAAGGTTCCAATAAATCATAAGCAGATCAAGTTTATATCAAATGTTTGATGCCACGCACACCGCCCCCGCAAATCGGTAATTTACGATTATTTAGCAAAGTATTGAACTTAAGTTCTGTTTCGGTATGTATAAAGCTGAATGCAATATGAACATATCCTCCAAATTACAATCCGATCGGACCAATAACACAGAAGTTATTAGAGTCAACGTTTTCAGTACAAATGTTCGGTATGGGCAGCAGCCTGCGCGCTGCTTTGACGCAGTTGACGCCGACGTCGACGTTGCGTCGTGTCGCTTTACTCTTTACGCGCGTCGCTGTGTGAGTGCGAGCGAGTAAGCTATATGTAATAGAAGAATTTGTACAGAATTTTTGTTTGAAATTATGAGTATAGTTACACGCTTGTAACGGATTTTAAAAATTGGGAGAAGGGAATCTTACTGTGGGGCGCCCGACTGTAGCCTTACCTAATTGTTTTGTTTTGGTTTTTTCTGTTGGCGTTGCTGCTGTTGTTGTTGTTGCTCTTGCTGAACCCGTAGTTGTTGTTGTTGTTGCTGCTGCTCCTTTATTTTCCTCAAAATATCCAAATTATCTTGGTCCTTTTTCTTAAGCAGTTCCCTCTGTTTTTGATGGGCAAAGGAGGCATTGAGGGACTGCAGTGAGTTCAGCGATTAGTTTCTGTTCCTGGCGCTTCTCATCGTCGTTTAATGCCAGCATAATGGCACTGGCGGAGGCACTTCGCGCACGAAGTGATTTTTGAGGCGTAGCAGTCGCACCGGGGCTGTCATCGCTGAACGGTAGATCCATTTCAATGTTCCTTCGTTTGCCACTGGGAGGATGACGCAGGGCAGAGGGAGCGAATGGCATTCGTCATCTTCATTGGCTTTGGAGGAGAAAGAGATCTTTTAGACTTGAAATTTAAAATTCAAAGTTATTTTTGGCCTAATGCCGAAATTCTGGCGTGTTGCGGTTGTAATCGATCATAGAGGCGCGAGGAGATGGTGAATTGTCATTGCTGCTGTATACAGTCACCGCGTGATTGTCGCCTTTTCGACTAGTTTTATATTATTTTTATTATGAACCACTTTGCTGAACGAGTTTTAAAGGTGGTGTTTCTGTCTTCTGTAACTATTTCTTTCTTGTATTTTGGCGACAATTTGGAACCTAACCTTTCTTCGATCCTAATATAGACTACGTCACCTTCGTAGAATAGTTTCTTCCTGTTTATTTTTCAAATTTTGAATGACCTCTTGGCGTGCCGAATTTTTGGAGGTCTGTGATTTGTCGGTGGCCGAAAAATTGTCTATTGGTTTTGTTTTAGTGGTTGAGTGGACAGATGCATTGTACTCTTGAACGGCTTTGAAGATTATATCTTCGAATGTGTCTTTGCTTAAACATCTCATAATTTCTGTTAGAGTCGAGTGGAATCTCTCGACTTGGCCGTTACTGGTAGAGGTGTCGTGTAGACAGATGCTTTTAGCTGTTCTTGCAGCAAAAATTTTATGTTGGTGGAGTTAAATGTTTTCTCGTTGTCTATAATGATCAAGTTAGGCATACCGAAGGCTATCATCATTTCTCTTAGCGGGTGTTTCAAGCCTCTGAGACTTTTGATTTAAGCAGTTTAATTTGGGCGTATTTAGAAAATTTGTCTATGGCTATGAGAACCAATTGCTTTTGTGTGATGTAAATGTCTATATGGATAATCTGGCCGGGATAAGTAGGTATGGGAGTTGGTTAGATTTCTCCGTTGTTCGGGTGTCAGTAATACTTGGATAATTTGCAAGTTTTGCATGCTTTCGCTGTCGCTTCAATTTTTTCAAGAGACTTGGAAAAAATAACTTGCTTATTATTTGTAATTTGTTTTCCGCTTCGTTCCTATGTGCCCTCATACACGTATGTTCTTTCGCTACTATGTCGTCCTGTTCGTTTATCTCAGTTATGTCTTTCACCTGTTTTCGAATGTACCTGACCTTATTCCCACTGAAATGAATCGGATAGATGTTCTGTATTTTTCCCATGATTCTTTCTGCGGTAAATAAGCCATTTATAGTCTGATCGCTGTGAATTGTGGCTGTTGTGGAATTCACTTACGTCCCTACTGGAATTCTAGACAGGGCGTCTGCCACTACGTTGGAGGTGCCTGGTTTGTATCTTAGCTCGTGGTTGTACTCTTCTAGGTGGCTCTTCCAATGTTTCAGTTTCGCATTAATATTTTTTTGCGTTCAGAGCAAAGGTTAGGGGCTTATGGTCGGTGTATATCACCACCTTGGTAGTACCGTATAGGTTCATATGCAAACTCTCCTAACATACTATTGCTTACATTTATTATAACCCTTCGACCATTGAAAATGGTCAAAAAAGGGTATACTAACTTTGTGCAAAATGTATGTAACAGGCATAAGGAGGCGTGGCAGACCCCATAAAGTATATAAATTTTTGCTCAGGATCACTAGCCGAGTCGATTGAGACATGTCCGTCTGTCTGTCCGTCTGTCCGTCTGTATGAGACAACAGATCTCAGCTATTAAAAAAGCTAGGGATACCAAATTTGGCATGAAAGTTCCTATAAATCATAGGCAGATCAAGTTTATATCAAACGTTTGATGCCACGCCCACCGCCCCCGCAAATCGGTTATTTGCGATTATCAGGCAAAAACCCATATCGTTTTGCTTTGGTATGTATAAATCTTAATGCAATATGAACATATTCTTCAAATTACAATCCGATCGGACCAATAACACAGAAGTTATTCAAGTCAACGTTTTCAGTACAATTGTTCGGTACGGGCAGCAGCCGACGCGCTGCTTTGAGCAGTTGACGTCGACGTCGAAGTTGCGTCGTGTCGCTTTACTCTTTACGCGCGTCGCTGTGTAAGTGCGAGCGAGTAAGCTATATGTACTAGAAGTATTTGTGCAGAATTCTCTGTTTGAAATTATGAGTGTGGTTACACGTTTGAAACGGATTTAGAAAATTGGGAGAAGGGTATCTTACTGTCGGGCGCCCGACTGTAGCCTTACCCACTTGTTTTTCTTTTACAGCGTAGTGTTCTTCGGTCTTCTGTTGTGGCAACGTGTGATAAGTCAGCTGACTGTTAATTAAGTCTTAACGACTGCGGTTCGTCTTCCGGGTGGGAACGTTATTATAAAATTTGTTTTTTGTTTTTATAGCCTTCGACCATTGAAAATGGTCAAAAAAGGGTATACTAACTTTGTGCAAAATGTATGTAACAGGCATAAGGAGGCGTGGCAGACCCCATAAAATATATATATTCTTGCTCAGGATCACTAGCCGAGTCGATTGAGACATGTCCGTCTGTATGAGACAACAGATCTCAGCTATTAAAAAAGCTAGAGATACCAAATTTGGCATGAAGGTTCCAATAAATCATAAGCAGATCAAGTTTATATCAAATGTTTGATGCCACGCACACCGCCCCCGCAAATCGGTAATTTACGATTATTTAGCAAAGTATTGAACTTAAGTTCTGTTTCGGTATGTATAAAGCTGAATGCAATATGAACATATCCTCCAAATTACAATCCGATCGGACCAATAACACAGAAGATATTAGAGTCAACGTTTTCAATACAAATGTTCGGTATGGGCAGCAGCCTGCGCGCTGCTTTGACGCAGTTGACGCCGACGTCGACGTTGCGTCGTGTCGCTTTACTCTTTACGCGCGTCGCTGTGTGAGTGCGAGCGAGTAAGCTATATGTAATAGAAGAATTTGTACAGAATTTTTGTTTGAAATTATGAGTATAGTTACACGCTTGTAACGGATTTTAAAAATTGGGAGAAGGGAATCTTACTGTCGGGCGCCCGACTGTAGCCTTACCTAATTGTTTTGTTTTGGTTTTTTCTGTTGGCGTTGCTGCTATTGTTGTTGTTGCTCTTGCTGAACCCGTAGTTGTTGTTGTTGTTGCTGCTGCTCCTTTATTTTCCTCAAAATATCCAAATTATCTTGGTCCTTTTTCTTAAGCAGTTCCCTCTGTTTTTGATGGGCAAAGGATGCATTGAGGGACTGCAGTGAGTTCAGCGATTAGTTTCTGTTCCTGGCGCTTCTCATCGTCGTTTAATGCCAGCATAATGGCACTGGCGGAGGCACTTCGCGCACGAAGTGATTTTTGAGGCGTAGCAGTCGCACCGGGGCTGTCATCGCTGAACGGTAGATCCATTTCAATGTTCCTTCGTTTGCCACTGGGAGGATGACGCAGGGCAGAGGGAGCGAATGGCATTCATCTTCATTGGCTTTGGAGGAGAAAGAGATCTTTTAGACTTGAAATTTAAAATTCAAAGTTATTTTTGGCCTAATGCCGAAATTCTGGCGTGTTGCGGTTGTAATCGATCATAGAGGCGCGAGGAGATGGTGAATTGTCATTGCTGCTGTATACCTGTCTCCTTGTTGTTGTTGTAGTTGTTGCCATTGCTGCATCTGGTTGTTGCATTTGTTGTTTTTCTTGCTGTAGCTGTTGTTGTTGCAAGTTCTGTAGTCGCTGTTGATGATGTTGGGGCGTCATATCCACACTGGCTCGTTTGTCAACAGAAGTGTGGGGGGGAATCGCAGGAAATACGATCTGGGATAGAATCGTCGACTGCTCCCTGGCACCCGTCATAGATCCTGTTCCCGAAACAAGGCTGGCAGTATCAAGGTCTATTTCGGTGATTGCATCCCACGACATGGCCATAATGGAGGAGAGGCTATCTACAAAATGGATCAACATATTGCTGTGCGTATGCGTGTATGAGTGTGTGCGTGTGTGTGTGTGTGTATGATGAAGAAGATGTCCACTAGGATTTGGAGCGCGCGTTTGTGTTTTGGTGCATTTTTTGGGCGTTTTTGGCGCGTTTTTTACGCGTTTTTTTGCACTTTGCACTTTTGCACCTACTTGTGCGTATAAATTACATGTTAATTTAATTAAGAGTTCTTTATTATTTTGGTTTTGATTTAGAACCAACTTATCACAAATAGGGTTTATCATAAGAAAGCTGCTGCTGTTGAGAGCCACCGCCGTCGCTGCCGTTGTTGTCGCTGCCACTGTTGTCGCTGGTGCTGCCGCTACCGCTGCTGCCGAATTTGCTAACCAAGGGCACGTCGCGGATGTTTAGGCTACGCTGGCCAGTAGTCCCACGGTTTTGGGAATGCTGACCAAGTGCACGTTGTTTATGTAACCTTGCCTCGTGAGAGCTTGCGCTTCTCGTTGTTGTGCAACAGGAGTGCTCGGTCGCGATGTATAGCCTCTTTTGTGTTGTGGTTGGCTTAAGGTCTTCTTTAGGGGCTGCTGTTTCTTCATTGGTCACCTTGAGGGTTACTTATCGACTTTTTTTTTTTTTAGCATGCTAAACGTAAAAATATGTTTATATATTTTCTATTTTCTGTATAAATATATATGTTTATATATTTTTTATTTTCTGTTTAGGTTGGTTTTCGCATGGCTTAACATTTGTAGAGATAATACTTCATCTACTTTTGTTTTCTCTGCCATTGATTGCAAGAGAGGTGGTGTCGCTTCGACGGGAGTCATGGTCTTTGAGATATAGGTGTCATCTCCAACTCTTATAGTTGCGTTTTAAAACTGTATGAGGAACGTCCCCTCTTATAGTTGCGTTTTCAAACTGTATGAAGAAAGTCCCCTTCAGGTCCATCTTTTCTATGTCTATTACAATTGTTCCCACGAAGTCGTTTAACAAGAGCGTGTCGGTGAACAGCTCTTCATGGTTGGGCACGTGTTGGCTATTTATTATTTTACATTGTGGTATTTGGTTTTTTAACAAGTGAGTTATACATTTGTCGTCGTTTAAATCTACTAAATTGTTTCTATTACAAATTGTCTTGTCATTGTGGGTTTCACATGATTCTTTCATTCCAAGAATTTGCTGATTGCATCTGACTATATTTTAGAATTTTATATCGTTTATTATATCTCCAACTTTTACAGTGTTTAGTTACATTGGGACATATAACTCATTTGTGTTTATTGTTAGTCGCTATTAAGGCCATGGATTTAAAAAAAAATGCATGGTCTATTAGGTTTGTCGGAATATGCGTAACAGGCAGATGGAGACATCTGTGACCCCATAAAGTATATATTCTTGCTCAGGATCACTAGCCGAGTCGATCTAGCCATGTCTGTCTGTCCGTCTGTCTGTCTGTCCGTATGTATGAACGTCTGATTTTCGGCTATCGAGAAAACTAGAGATTCCAAATTTGGCATAAAGATTCCTGTATATCCTAGGCAGTAAACGTTGTTTTTAAATTTCGGGTACCATGCCTACCGCCCCGTAAATTAGTACTTAAGCAACGTATTAAACTCATAACGTTCTGCTTCTGTGTACATAAAACTGAATAAAATATTAACATATCCCCTAAATTACAATTCGATCGAACTAATAACACAAAAGATATTCAAGTCAACGTTTTCAGTACAAATGTTCGGTACGGGCAGCAGCCGACGCGCTGCTTTGAGCAGTTGACGCCGACGTCGACGTTGCGTCGTGTCGCTTTACTCTTTACGCGCGTCGCTGTGTGAGTGCGAGCGAGTAAGCTTTATGTACTAGAAGTATTTGTGCAGAATTCTCTGTTTGAAATTATGTGGTTACACGTTTGTAACGGATTTTAAAATTGGGAGAAGGGTATCTTACTGTCGGGCGCCCGACTGTAGCCTTACCCACTTGTTTTTATTATGAACCACTTTGCTGAACGAGTTTTAAAGGTTGTGTTTCTGTGTTCTGCAACTATTTCTTTTTTTTTTTTTTTGGCGACAATTTGGAACCTAACCTTTCTTCGATCCTAATATAGACTACGTCACCTTCGTTGTATGGCTTTATGGGAGATTTCTTTTGGTTGTGGTATAGAATAGATTCTTCCTGTTTATTTTTCAAATTTTGAATGACGTGCCGAGTCTTTGGAGGTCTGTGATTTGTCGAAAAATTGTCTATTGGTTTTGTTTTAGTGGTTGAGTGGACAGATGCATTGTACTCTTGAACGGCTTTGAAGATTATTTCTTCGAAAGTGTTTTTACTTAAACATCTCATTATTTCTGTTAGAGTCGAGTGGAATCTCTCGACTTGGCCGTTACTGGTAGAGGTGTCGTGTAGACAGATGCTTTTAGCTGTTCTTGCAGCAAAAATTGTATGTTGGTGGTGTTAAATGTTTTCTCGTTGTCCATAATGATCAAGATAGGCATACCGAAGGCTATCATCGGGTGTTTCAAGTCTTCTGAGGCTTTTAAATTAAGCAGTTTAATTTGGGCGTATTAAGAAAATTTGTCTTTGGCTATGATAACCAATTGCTTTTGTGTGATGTAAATGTCTATATAGATAATCTGGCCTGGATAAGTAGGTATGGGAGTTGGCAAGATTTCTCCGTTGTTCTGGTGGCATGCTTTCGCTGTAGCTTCAATTTTTTCCAGAGGCTTGGGAAAAATAACTTGCGTATTATTTGTAATTTGTTTTCCACTGCGTTCCTATGTGCCCTCATACACGTATGTTCTTTCGCTACTATGTCGTCCTGTTCGTTTATCTCAGTTATGATTTTCACCTGTTTTTGAGTGTACCTGACCTTATTCCCACTGAAATGAATCGGATACATGTTCTTTATAGCCTTCGACCATTGAAAATGGTCAAAAAAGGGTATACTAACTTTGTGTAAAATGTATTTAACAGGCATAAGGAGGCGTGGCAGACCCCATAAAATATATATATTCTTGCTCAGGATCACTAGCCGAGTCGATTGAGACATGTCCGTCTGTCTGTCCGTCTGTATGAGACAACAGATCTCAGCTATTAAAAAAGCTAGAGATACCAAATTTGGCATGAAGGTTCCAATAAATCATAAGCAGATCAAGTTTATATCAAATGTTTGATGCCACGCACACCGCCCCCGCAAATCGGTAAGTTACGATTATTAAGCAAAGTATTGAAATTATAAAGTTCTGTTTCGGTATGTATAAAGCTGAATGCAGTATGAACATATCCTTCAAATTACAATCCGATCGGACCAATCACACAGAAGTTATTAAAGTCAACGTTTTCAGTACAAATGTTCGGTACGGGCAGCAGCCTGCGTGCTGCTTTGACGCAGTTGACGACGACGTTGACGTTGCGTCGCGTTGCTTTACTCTTTACGCGCGTCGCTGTGTGAGTGCGAGCGAGTAAGCTATATGTAATAGAAGAATTTGTGTAGAATTTTTGTTTGAAATTATGAGTATATTTACACGCTTGTAACGGATTTTAAAAATTGGGAGAAGGGTATCTTACTGTCGGGCGCCCGACTGTAGCCTTACCTAATTGTTTTGTTTTGGTTTTTTCTGTTGGCGTTGCTGTTGTTGTTGTTGTTGCTTTTGCTGAACCCGTAGTTGTTGTTGTTGTTGCTGCTGCTCCTTTATTTTCCTCAAAATATCCAAATTATCTTGGTCCTTTTTCTTAAGCAGTTCCCTCTGTTTTTGATGGGCAAAGGAGGCATTGAGGGACTGCAGTGAGTTCAGCGATTAGTTTCTGTTCCTGGCGCTTCTCATCGTCGTTTAATGCCAGCATAATGGCACTGGCGGAGTCACTTCGCGCACGAAGTGATTTTTGAGGCGTAGCAGTCGCACCGGGGCTTTCATCGCTGAACGGTAGATCCATTTCAATGTTCTTTCGTTTGCCACTGGGAGGATGACGCAGGTTAGAGGGAGCTAATGGCATTGGCGTCGAACGGCAATAGAGTATCTTCCTTGCGATTTTTTCGTCATTTTCATTGGCTTTGGAGGAGAAAGAGATCTTTTTGACTTGAAAATTTAAAATTCAAAGTTATTTTTGGCCTAATGCCGAAATTCTGGCGTGTTGCGGTTGTAATCGATCATAGAGGCACGAGGAGATGGTGAATTGTCATTACTGGTGTATACCTGTCTCCTTGTTGTTGTTGTAGTTGTTGCCATTGCTGCATCTGGTTGTTGCATTTGTTGTTTTTCTTTCTGTAGCTGTTGTTGTTGCAAGTTCTGTAGTCGCTGTTGATGATGTTGGGGCGTCATATCCACACTGGCTCGTTTGTCAACAGAAGTGTGGGGGGGAATCGCAGGAAATACGATCTGGGATAGAATCGTCGACTTCTTGGTACCCGTCATATATCCTGTTCCCGAAACAAGGCTGGCAGTATCAAGGTCTATTTCGGTGATTGCATCCCACGACATAGCCATAATGGAGGAGAGGCTATCCACAAAATGGATCGACATATTGCTGTGCGTATGCGTGTATGAGTGTGTGTGTGTGTGCTTATGATGAAGAAGATGTCCACTAGGATTTGGAGCGCGCGTTTGTGTTTTGGTGCATTTTTTGGGCGTTTTTGGAGCGTTTTTTACTTTGCACTTTGCACTTTTGCACCTACTTGTGCGTATAAATTACATGTTAATTTAATTAAGAGTTCTTTATTATTATACCCTTCGGCCATTGAAAATGGTCAAAAAAGGGTAACTAACTTTGTGCAAAATGTATGTAACAGGCATAAGGAGGCGTGGCAGACCCCTCTTCTTGCTCAGGATCACCAGCCGAGTCGATTGAGACATGTCCGTCTGTCTGTCCGTCTGTCTGTCCGTCTGTTTGTTTGAGACAACAGATCTCAGCTATTAAAAAAGCTAGAGACACCAAATTTATTATGAAGGTTCCTGTATATCCGAGGCAGGTAAAGTTTATGTCAAATGTTTGATGCCACGCCCACCGCCCCCGCAAATCGGTAATTTACGATTATTAAGCAAAGTATTGAACTTAAAAAGTCCTTCAAATTACAATCCGATCGGACAAATAACACAGAAGTTATTCAAGTCAACGTTTTCAGTACAAATGTTCGGTACGAGCAGCAGCTTGCGCGCTGCTTTGAGCAGTTGACGCCGACGTCGACGTTGCGTCGTGTCGCTTTAATCTGTACGTTCGTCGCTGTGTGAGTGCAAGTGAGAGGGCTATATGTAGTAGAAGAATTTGTGCAAACTTTTTGTTTGAAATTATGAGTATAGTTACACGGATTTTTTAAGTTGCGAGAAGGGTATCTTACTGTCGGGCGCCCGACCGTAGCCTTACCTACTTGTTTTGGTTTTGATTTAGTACCAACTTAACACAAATAGGGTTTATCATAAGAAAGCTGCTGCTGTTGAGAGCCACCGCCGTCGCTGCCGTTGTTGTCGCTGCCACTGTTGTCGCTGGTGCTGTCGCTTCCGCTGCTGCCGAATTTGCTAACCAAGGGCACGTCGCAGGCTACGCTGGCCAGTAGTCCCACGGTTTTGGGAATTCTGACCAAGTGCACGTTGTTTATGTAACCTTGCCTCGTGAGAGCTTGCGCTTCTCGTTGTTGTGCAACAGGAGTGTTGTTAACTCCTCCCCCTTTAAACGCGGACGTGCTCGGTCGCGATGTATAGCCTCTTTTGTGTTGTGGTTGGCTTAAGGTCTTCTTTAGGGGCTGCTGTTTCTTCATTGGTCACCTTGAGGGTTACTTATCCATTTTTTTTTTTTCACTGCATGCTGAACGTAAAAATATGTTTATATATTTTCTATTTTCTGTATAAATATATATGTTTATATATTTTTTATTTTCTGTTTAGGTTGGTTTTCGCATGGCTTAACATTTGTAGAGATAATACTTCATCTACTTTTGTTTTCTCTGCCATTAATTGCAAGAGAGGTGGTGTCGCTTCGACGGGAGTCATGGTCTTTGAGATATAGGTGTCATCTCCAACTCTTATAGTTGCGTTTTAAAACTGTATGAGGAACGTCCCCTCTTATAGTTGCGTTTTCAAACTGTATGAGGAACGTCACCTTCAGGTCCATCTTTTCTATGTCTATTACAATTGTTCCCACGAAGTCGTTTAACAAGAGCGTGTCGGTGAACAGCTCTTCATGGTTGGGCACGTGTTGGCTATTTATTATTTTACATTGTGGTATTTGGTTTTTTAACAAGTGAGTTATACATTTGTCGTCGTTTAAATCTACTAAATTGTTTCTATTACAAATTGTCTTGTCATTGTGGGTTTCACATGATTCTTTCATTCCAAGAATTTGCTGATTGCATCTGACTATATTTTAGAATTTTATATCGTTTATTATATCTCCTACTTTTACATTTTTTAGTTACATTGGGACATATAACTCATTTGTTTTTATTGTTAGTCGCTATTAAGGCCATGGATTTTAAAAAAATACATGGTCTATTAGGTTTGTCGGAATATGCGTAACAGGCAGATGGAGACATCTGTGACCCCATAAAGTATATATTCTTGCTCAGGATCACTAGCCGAGTCGATCTAGCCATGTCTGTCCGTCCGTCTGTCTGTCTGTCCGTATGTATGAACGTCTGATTTTCAGCTATCGAGAAAACTAATTTGGCATAAAGATTCCTGTATATCCTAGGCAGTAAACGTTGTTTTTAAATTTCGGGTACCAGGCCTACCGCCCCCGTAAATCAGTACTTAAGCAACGTATTAAACTCATAACGTTCTGCTTCTGTGTACATAAAGCTGAATAAAATATTAACATATCCCCTAAATTACAATTCGATCGAACTAATACACAAAAGATATTGAAGTCAACGTTTTCAGTACAAATGTTCGGTATGAGTAGCAGCCCGCGCGCTGATTTGAGTAGTTGAAAAATTCTCCGTCAAAAGTCATGAGTGTGTTTACATGTTTGGTAAAGATGTTAAAGGGTATCTTACTGTTTGGTACAGATGTTAAAGGGTATATTACTGGCGAGCGCGCCCGTCTGTAGCCTTTCGCACTTGTTTTTATTTCAATATATTACAATTTGTATTTCAATATATATTTTTTATGGTATATAAACATACACTGAAAATCCATAGCCTCTTACAGTCACCGCGTGACTGTAGTCTTTCCGACTAGTTATGATTGCGTTTATTATTTGAGTGATTTGGTTTAGTTCGTCGTTTAGTACCCTGTTTATTACAATCTGTTTGTTATTGTTTTCTAGTTGTTCATTTATTTTGTTTGTAATTATCTCGTGATCTCGTGGTCTGGCGTGCCGGCCAACCATTTCCAAACTGTACCCAAGATTTTTATTGACCTTGTTTTCCTTTGGAATGGCCTGAGCCTTCTAAGGTTTGCCTCTGCTTTCGAGAGTTCGAATGCGAAGAATGGGTATAATAGATTAGTTGCTTCTATTTCGTTAACTTGGTTTGATAGGTTATGGAAAGCTTTTTTATATTCTTCCACGTCAACACACATGATTGATCTTGAATGTGCCGTTTTGAATTGCTGCGATGCCTGTCTTGATGGGTATCAGCTGTGAGTGTGAAAAGTCTAGTATGGTCGTAATGCCAAAATATGTTGGCAAGAAAAGTAACCTGGAAGAATATCATGTTAAGGCCATGGATTTTAAAAAAATACATGGTCTATTAGGTTTGTCGGAATGTGCGTAACAGGCAGAAGGAGACATCTGCGACCCCATAAAGTGCTCAGGATCACAAGCCGAGTCGATCTAGCCATGTCTGTCTGTCCGTCTGTCCGTCTTTCCGTCTGTCTGTCTGTATTCAGTATTTGTTTTTATTAAGCAAAGTATTAAACTCTGCTTCGGTATGCATAAAGCTAAATACAATATAAACATATCCTCTGAATTACAATCCGATCGGACTTATAAAACAAAAGATATTCGAGTCAACGTTTTCAGTACAAATATTTGGTACGAGCAGCAGCCAGCGTGCTGCTTTGAGTAGTTGACGTCGAAGTCGACGTTGCGTCGACACTTACTTTTTTACGCGCGTATCTGTGTGTGCGTGAGCGAGTCATATATTATATATTAGAATGAGTTGGGAAGAATTCTCTGTCAGAAGTCATGAGTGTGCTTGCTTACATGTTTGGTACGGATGTTAAAGGGTTGATTTCTTTGAATTTTAAAGGTCGAGCTTCCAATGAATATACTATAGTTGCTCGCGATTTCTTTTCCGATTCTAGGGAAGTCAATTGACAGTGCTTATTTTGCGGACCGTTAAATTAATCAAAAGGATATGACAGCTAAAAATGGGTTTGATTCGGTCGAACGCTAGTTAATTACCAGCTACTATCCGCTATTCCAGAAATCAAAGTTCCATTCGCACTCTCATATATTGGTAAATTGCAGCATCCGTTTTACAAAATCGAGAATTAAGGGTTAAAGCTATTCGTGATCATGCAGGTCCATGTAGGTCGATCAATCCTTTTAGCAGAATTGTGATCGCTGTTCCAGACTATGGATACACCTGATCTATAAGCTTTAACACTCGTTTTGGTTTGTTGTTTCAAAAATGTAATTTATAGTGGATGGATTAATATACATATGTGAATATGAATATGAAGCTTTCTCACAATAGGGTCTTATTATTGCTTATGGTGTCGTTTGCTTCTCTTAAAATATTTGATACTAATTGCTTTGAGTTGGAGCCTTTGCAACGATGTTTACACCAATACCTGCTCTTCTAGGCAATAATTATTAGTATAATTGACAATGAAGATGTTGTGTCATCTAGCCTTTTGGGTTAGATGCCGATTATTCTAATAATTGAGAAAAGAGATTATCTTTGATGGTGGTAACATCTCGTTCGGGCCCCAACGTTGGGCGCCATTTTATCTTTATGTAGTATGCGCGTTGAAACGTCTTAGACTGAGTACTACTGCGTAATACTCGGGCTTCTCGTCGAAAGGAAATTCAACTTGTGTACGACTGATTAGGCTTCGTGCACTTCTTGCTCCGGGCTTTCTGCTCGCCGGATGGGGCGGGGTTCTTTCCTAATCTGGTCCTACGGCCTCATAAAAACAAAAATTAAGTGCACTTTTACTTCTCTAACTAGCTGATAAAATAAAGAGAGGTTCTATGTAAGTCGGTTTGGTCAATGAACTGGGTTATGGACGACTGATTTCGAAATAGGGTTATTGGGATGCACTCGATGTTATACTTGCTCCCTTCTTTACCCACCCTGCCTTGGTGAGGTCATTATATGGTTTGGGTCACCCCTTGTATAATCTACATATTATTTACTGTGGCTGCTGAGCTATCACATACCTATTGTTCCTGCGACGAACCATAAAGAGACGGTTAAACGAGAGTTTTGTTATACATGATGCTTACAAACTTCATTTATTACAAATGTTAATTTGGATTTCAAGATAAGACATGACTTGGGTTTACCAAGTATTTAGAATTTTAAGATATTAAGTAAATTTCTATGCGCACGGGGAACTAATTCAGACCATCATTCTTATACATGCAGTCGTAAACTATACTCTCTATCACATGACGGTACGTGGTCGTAATTGACTATCCATAATCATTATTGTTTATACATACTGGGTGTTTCAATATTTTACTCACTCACAAAATCCGCTTCATGCTGTCGTAGGGCCCTCCGATGCAGGAGCTGTTGAGCTGTCGCTGTTGCCAAAAATACTTAAATGATTATGGTAGATTCATGTGTGATTTTTATGGAAAATTATAGATGATTGTGATAATTCCTCATGCGCACATTTTTTCAATGTTTAAGCTAGTTATAGGAAATACAAATTAATTAATACTATTGTCAAACTGTAATATTTAGAGATATTTCATGTAGACGAAAGATTCTTGATTTTATGGCAATGCCATGTCACCTGGGCGTGCGTTGCACGTCGATCGAAGTCAGCGTTGAGCACTTCAACACCATAAGCAAAAAGGTTAGGTGCAGCCACAGGGTGCGAAAAATCTAGCGCCGTGATGCAAGGCAAGAATTCAACGAGGTCTCACTGTGGGAAGAGTTGCATCGCACTCATACATGAGCAAATGTAGCGATACTCCGGAAAATGTGTTTGCGTCCACTACGTTGCAGACCCACACTTATTGGGCACCAAATTGACCAATCTTACGGGTATCTGACAATGAGTGGTATTGACCGCAAGAAATCGTTGTCGCTGTAAAAACCACAACAATTATTTTTTTACAATTTGCACGTAATTAGACACAAATATCACCTTTTTTTTTAATGAAACTTTCTACACTGGCTATTACATGTATATGGTTCCGATTGTGCGATGCCCTTGGCATACATATATTATTATTTTGTCGGTGTGAATATAGGTAATTTAACAAGAATATGTGGACTTACAATTTATTTTGCCACTCGTATTTTATTTTCAATAAATATATACATATACATATATATTTTCGCTGCGTGATGCTTAGCTTCGGCGCCAATTATTGTGCAGAAATGCGCGTTCAGCATCTATTTATAGACGAAAGGTGGCGCTGTCGAAAATTCTCGAAGCAACTCTAACTGCATTAGTTAACTGTTTAACGGTATGATATTCTTGATTCTCTTTTGGCACCATTCTTCCGCGAGAGGATTTGAGAGCGCCGTTTCGCATAACAGCTGTTTTGAATTCGCCCTCTGTTAATTCTTAACAGAAAGTGTGCAGAGGAGTTTCAACGGCTGATGGTCAACTTTGGCACACTACAGCACCCAGTACCAATCCCTCGCTCTCCCGGTAAGGAGCACATGGAACGTGTGCGGGATCTTCGACCACGGACATCGGAACTGCCTCTGGAGGAACTCGAGCCTGAATATGAAATCCTCTACGGAGTTGTAGCGGTCCTCTGCGTCAAAGGACACGCCCCACCGCTCGACTGTGGTGTGCGGAATGGGCTTACGACGTTGACATAATCCGTTTCCGTATGGTCATCCATCGGCCCGTTATACGGTGATCCACGGCGTCTATCCGCATCCCTTGGCCACGGTTCCGGAATGCTGTTTCTTCTTTCCGGCACTTCTGGACGGAAGCGCGGTGGCGGCATCGGCGCGCGAAGATCTGGGCATGCGCTGCCCTTTGGGATTGCTCCGCGGAGGATTTGCGCGTCTTCCGTGGGCCTACTGTGCGCGTCTATTTGCCGTCTTTGCTCGTTCGACACTCCGACTGATCCAGATGCGGCGTTCAGCGGCCTAATTACATCATTGAGTAGCTTCATCATAGCCAGTTGGCTCTGCCGCATCTCATCATCATTCAGTGATTGCGCTACATCGATCTCGTAAAACTTACGGTATGTATTCGCCGCTTGTGCAACCGCTACGTTTACCGCCGACCTAATCACGCTGTCCAAATTTCTTTCTAGTGCGTCTGGCTGCTGCTCAAATTCGTCTTTGCCGTCGACTGGATCGTCATCCATTTGGCTTCGGATTTTGTCGATCCTGCTGGGCGTCCGTAGGAGTCCCTTATTTCCCATCGACATCTGCGGACCGACTGCACCCTCTCCATCGGTGGACCATGTTAAGTCCCACGCCTCTGGAACTGACCCCTTCGACCGTAAGTGGTGCCCACCAACATCTTTTTCCTCGTTTTTACTCATTTTTATTTTTATTTTTATTTTATTTCGTTGCAGGGTAACGTACAACCAAACCTTACCTTTACTTTACTTTTACTTTAATTTGTAAAACTTTTATGTGTGTGTGTGTGCGGAAGCAAAAATGTGTATGTGTGTATCTTAATATTAAAAATTTGTAATTTCAATGTTTATATCTAAGAATTAATATAATTATATAATTAGAAAATGTATGTAAATATTGTGAAAATTTTAATAAATAACATGAAACAAAAAAAAATGTGGACTCCGGTGGACTCCATAACGACTTTTGCGCTTATGGGCCTTGCTCTGTTGGATAAAATAAAACACACTAACTTAAAAAGGGGTTACGTATAACTGGCGCCCAACTTTACCAAGGACCACAGTCTAGTTGACAGGGTAGTTAAGCTACAAAACATGTAAGTTTGACAAGTTGTTTCTACGGCATCCCATCAAGCGTCCCTAGCAAAAAACAAAATTCATTGTTGGCCACGTAAAGGTTGTGAAATTCGGGTTGACCAGTTTTTCATTGCATACTTTCGGCACATGCAATTTTTATTGCATACCCCTTTAGGGAAAAATTAAGGAAAATTCCTACGAGAAAACTTACGTAAAGAAATTCATAGCAGGACTTAAAAACCCATTAAAGCGGACAGTTAAAGCCCAACAACCCAAAACCCCAAAACAAGCTTACGAAGTCGCAGTTGAAAGGCATCAATATAGACAAAACCAAAATTGCAGCGGACGTTATAGAAGTAATCATAATACTGGACGTAACTTTACTAACCCAAATCAACAGAAAGGGAGATACAACATCTATAACCAACAACGTGACGAAATGCATATTACGGACGCCAACAAAACAAAAGAGGTCTTTTCTTCTGAACAATCGTAAGATAAAAGTCGCCAAGGGTCAGTTAGATCGGGTACCTCAACCTCAACTCAGGCAGATCCAAAACAACTAACAACGGAAGAATAGAATATATCCCATCAAGTGTCCCTAGCAAAACCAAAAACAAAACAAGTAGGTAAGGCTACAGTCGGGCGCCCGGCAGTAAGATACCCTTCTCCCAATTTTCTTAATACGTTACAAACTAATTCCAAACAGAAATTTTTGCACAAAAACTTTTAATACATATAGCTTACTCGCTCGCACTCACACAGCGACGCGCGTAAAGAGTAATGCGACACGACGCAACGTCGGCGTCGACTGCTCAAAGCAGCGCAAAAGCTGCTGCTTGTACCGAACATTTGTACTGAAAACGTTGACTTGAATAACTTATGTCGTATTGGTCCGATCGGATTGTAATTTGGAGAATATGTTTATATTGCATTCAGCCTTAAACATTCCAAAGCATAACTTTATAGGTTCATTACTTTGCTTAATAATCGTAAATAACCGATTTGCGGGGGAGGTGGGCGTGGCATCAAACATTTGACATAAACTTTACCTGCCCCGGATATATAGGAACCTTCATACCAAATTCATACCAATACCAAGCTTTTTTAATAGCTAAGATCTGTTGTCTCAAACAAACAGACGGACAGACGGACAGACGGACAGACGGACAGACGGACAGACAGACGGACATGTCTCAGTCGACTCGGCTAGTGATCCTGAGCAAGAATATATATACTTTATGGGGTCTGACACGCCTCCTTATGCCTGTTACATACATTTTGCACAAAGTTAGTATACCCTTTTTTGACCATTTTCAATGGTCGAAGGGTATAAAAAAAGTGAAAAAACAAAATTCATTGTTGGGCACGTAAAGGTTGTGAAATTCGGTTTGACCAATTTTACGTTGCAAACTTTCGGCATATGCAATTTTTCTTGCATACCCCTTTTGTGAAATAAATATTGCATACTGTTTAGAGGAAAACCGTATGTCCACCTTTGCACTAATTGCCAACAAAAAGTTCTTGCTTGTTCAATTGTTTATTTTAGTTAATCTTCACTGGTTGCAATTTTAATAGTCGAATTATAGAATAGACGCGTGTGTACATGACCAGTAGATGTGTAAGAATGGTAAAGAATGTAATGATCAATGCTAGAGCAACTAGCTTTTTTAAGCATGTACATAACAGAGTCATAACAGAGTTGCAGTCAAAACAAACAGTGGCGCGAAGCATTTACATTTAAATATAAACTAAGCATAAAGTTCGGGTTCTGCTCCCGACATACTCCCCCCGTTGGAAGTGATCACTTTCAACCGATATGGTCCGAAAGAGGCAGAACTGCAAGCTTGGTTACAGCTCGCTTGATCAGGCCAACCGAGGTTTGAACCATGGCTACCCTGGGAACGCCATCATCGCCTGGTATCGTGGACTCCACCTTGCCGAGCCTCCATTTTAGTGCAGGAAGATTTTCATCCTTGAGCAGCACTAAGGAGCCAGCCTTGAGGGCCGTTCGCGAAGTTTTCCATTTGCTGCGCTCCTGAAGAATCGTCAGATATTCGGTACTCCATTTGCGCCAGAAATTTTGACGCATTTGGCATACGCGTTGCCAGCGATTGAGACGCCCTTCCTTCAAATGGGTGATGTCAGGCTCATCTATAGCTGTGAACGTAGACCCAATGAGAAAGTGTGCAGGCGTTAGAAAGCTTGAGTCGTCTGGGCTTTCTGAAATTGCATAGAGTGGGCGAGAATTAAGAATTGCCGAAATTTCATAGACTAGAGTACGAAATTCATCGAGAGCTAAAACAGAAGACCCAGCAGCACGAAAGAAGTGATATTTGGCAGACTTGACTGCCGCCTCCCATAATCCACCAAAATGTGGAGATCGGGGCGGTATAAAGTTCCAATCAATTCCATTAGCTAGACAAACTTCCGATACAGCGCTGTTGTGCGGGTCGCTTAAGAATAATTCTCTCAGTTCAGCTAATTCGTTTTTAGCGCCAACGAAGTTTGTTCCGTTGTCTGTCCAGATAACGCGTGGTTTGCCCCTGATACTTATAAAGCGTCTCAGAGCAGCAATAAATGATGCTGTCGTTAGGTCCTTGACGACTTCGAGATGAGTAGCTTTAGTACTGAAGCAGATAAAAATGGATATGTAGCACTTTTCAGGTGCCTTATTCCTGGTCTCTGGCTTGTAAAGAAAAGGTCCACAGTAATCGATTCCTGTTGTGTGGAACGCTGGATTTGGACGAACGCGATCTGCTGGCAGCCTGCCCATAATATGCTCGGCATATCGTGGCTTCAGGCGAAAGCATCTCAAGCACTTATTGATGACGCTGGCCACAGTTTTGATTCCTCCAATTGGCCAATATGCCTGCCTTATTGTTGCGAGAAGACTTCTTGGGCCTGCATGCAGCAACTTTTGGTGATAATGCACGATGATTGCATTTGTGACCGGGTGCCCTTTAGGAAGCAAAATAGGATGACGCGCGTCGTAATCCAGTTGCGAATTGTGTAGCCTGCCTCCAACTCTGATGAGTCCATTTCCGTCGATGAATGGGTAGAGAGAAAGCAAATTGCTTTTGGCTGGAAGCGACTTCTTTGAGGAAAGCATCGCATAGTCTATGGCAAAGGCGACTTCTTGTATGTTTTTAACAAAGAGATATGTGCCCATGCGCAGATCCTCGACGGTCAAATTGAGCGTAGCTGGAGTGCATTTCTTCGATAAAGTGAGCCAAAATTTGCGAACATAAGCAAAAATTCGTTGCAAAGAAGTGAACGAGTTTTGATATTTGCAAAAACTGGTTAAATCGTATTTTGTTGTGGTGATCAGCACCTTGCGACGGCGTTCTGGCAAGTCGACATCTGGCAGCACGTTTGTAGGCCACTTGGATTTGGGCTCGTTAAGAAACTGAGGACCATGTTTCCACAGCTTGTCATTCATCAATTCCTTTGGTGTGCAGCCTCGAGATAGTATGTCAGATGGGTTACAGGCTGTTGGCACGTGATGCCAAGTCATTTCCTGAGTTAACTCCTGTATTCTACTGACGCGATTTGAAACAAATACGTTGAATTCCGATGGCGATGATAGAATCCATGAGAGCGTTATTGTAGAGTCGGACCAGCAATGGTATTCACATTGAAATGGAACAATGCGAGCGAGATTAGCGACCAATTCAGCTAGAACCAATGCAGCTGACAATTCCAACTTTGGTATCGTAAGAGTTTTCAAAGGGGCGACTCTAGATTTTGAGCATAAAAGATGTGTTGATATTGAGTCCTGTGATTCCGAACGAAGGTAAATACAAGCGCCGTATGCCAGGCTGCTTGCATCACAAAATGCATGAATTTGAAATGATGCTGCAGGAATCATCGCGTACCGTGGAAATTTGAGTGCACTGACAATGGAAAGTTGAGAGAAAAGCTGGCTCTATGCTGATTGTAGCTCTGCTGGCATTGCGTCGTCCCAGTTGAGTTGATGTTTTCATAATGTTTGGATAAATATTTTGGCCTTTGTAATGATAGGCGCAATTAAGCCAAGCGGATCGTAAGTTCTGGCGACTGTGGATAGAACAGCGCGCTTGGTGGCTGGTCCATCCGGCAAAATTTTTGAAAAATTGAATAAGAAGTTGTCAGAACTGACGTTCCATACCAGCCCCAAGGCTTTCGCGATTCCATTTCGATCATCAAATGTTAGCAGCTTCTCCTTATCCACTTCGAGTTCACCATCGAGTACGGCTGATTCATTAGAGCACCATTTGCGAATGGGGAATTGGCCACGGCTGAGCAGCCCCTTGACCTGGCGTTTAATTTCCACTACGTCTTCAATGCTGTCTCCACCAGACATAAGGTCGTCTACGTAGAAGTCTCTCTGAACGATCCTCGAGCCAATAGGGAACGTTTCCTCCTCATCAAGTGCTAGCTGATGCATAGTCCTTATTGCCAGAAACGCTGCGGATTTGGTACCATATGTGAGTGTGTCCAATTTGTATGCTTTTATGTCATCTTCTGAGTTATCGCGCCATAAAATTATCTGTAAGTATTCATCAGGATGAGAAACTTTGACACATCTGTACATTTTGCATATATCTCCGCATAGAGCTATTTTGAAAAATCGAAATCTGAGCAATGTGGTGAATATTGTAGCTTGAATTGTGGGTCCCGCCAGCAATAGATCATTCAGAGAGTAGCCAGAGGTCGATTTTGCCGATCCATCGAAGACAACCCGAAGTTTTGTAGTTGTGCTATCGAGCTTCTGGACGCAGTGGTGCGGCAAGTAAAATTTGGGTGCCTTGCACTTATCAGAAACAAGAGACATGTGACCTAAGCTGAGGTATTCTTGAATAAATGCAGCGTATTGCGATTTGATGTTGGGATCCTTGGCCAGCTTTGTCTCCAAGCCCCTGAATCTGCGCAAAGCACGATGGTAAGAATTTCCGAGCATGCAAACATGTGATCGACGAGTTTTTAGCTGTAGTTGATTTGCGAAACGAGTAGTGATAAAATTCAGCTGAGAAGCAGAATCTAAAATTGCACGGCATTGAATGTGCTCTCCAAAACGATTTTGCACCAAAACTATGGCCGTAGCCAGCAACACGTAGTCATCAGGCATATCATTTGAGGCTTGGTGTGGAGGGCATGAAACCGAACTAGATATTAGCGAGGATGAGGCCTGACTTGAATCTGCCAGGGAGGAGCTGGGTGCAGAGTTGGCTGATATATGCAAGAGCGTGTGATGCCTCAATTGACACTGTCTGCAGCTACCTGATCTGCACTGTTGCAGCGTGTGCCCCTTGCGCAAACAATTTAAGCATAAGTGCATTTTCTTAGCTTCCTTATAGCGCAAATTGGGCGAGAGGTTCAAAAATCGAGTACATTTTGAAATATAATGCTCCCCAGAATCACAAAATACGCATGTTGCCTTTGTGTTCGATGTTGAGGACGAAGACAAAGTGATAAGAGAGTTTTTCGTAGATTTATGTGATGATTTTCCCACCTGGTTGCTAGGTGTTAGTGTTACCATAGCATTTTCGACGTTTTCCATAGCTCTGCATCTTTTTTCCAAAAACGAGGCCATTGTTTTCCATGCTGGAAGTTCGTTGGGTCCAATTGACTCCTCCCATCGCTCACGCGTGCGTTGATCAAGTTTCTGAGCGACGACATGAATCAAAAATCCATCCAAGATTTGAACAGGATCTGATAACGTGTTGATGGCTCTTAAATGTGAGTTCATTTTGTCACTGAGCGTCCGCAAGCAAATAGCCGAGCCCTTCTCCACACCATTTAGCCCAAAAATTGCCTTTACGTGTGCCTGGAAATGAAACAACTTATTATCGAATCGATTACGAAGCAGATTAAGAGCAGTAGTATAGTTGTCTTCAGTCGGCTCAATTGAGCGTATGGTCTCCAATGCGACTCCCTCTAAGCAAGATAAGAGATGTTGGAATTTTTCAACCTTACTCATTTCCAAGTCGTCTTCGATAACTGTGGAGAAGATGGCGTAAAAGTGTGGCCAATCCATGTACGAGCCACTGAATTTGGCCAGTTGCAGTTGCGGAAGCCTTGATGATCGAACCGCGACGATGCTTGGCGTGTCGCTTGTAAAGTTACGCACTGCAGTAGAATTTAGAACGGGTGATTTGCGCTGCAACGACACGAGTTCACGAGACAGTGCAGACTTAACCTCAATGTATGCATCGTTGAAGTCAGCCCGCGTGTTTGAGGTTAACTCCGCAAGATCCATTTTTTCCAAGGCGACTTGCGCATCATTGAATTCCGTTTTCATCGTTTCCAGATACTCCAATCGAACTGAAAAGTCTGACTCGTCCATTCCAGCGATTTTCTCAGCAGTAAGATTGGCATTCCAAGCATCCAATTGACGTTTCACAGAATCTGCTTTCGCCTTGTAGAAATATTTCTGATTGTCCGCGTCGGTCATTGCAATGCCGAATAGATGAGACTGCCTTTTGAACAAAAAAGAACACCCTGTTTATACGCGCCGTTATGTGCAAAGACCCGTATGTATGTATGTACGAGTATAACTGCACAACAATATGTGCAAAGCAGATGCACCAAATAACTGTTATTAGTTTGCCTTGATATATGTATATATGCACCCACGACGATTTTAGGCTTTTACATATATTTTTACTGTACAACGATATGTACAGATGCTCACAAGATATATTGTTAACTGTATGAATTTATATGTTTAATTGTCTGCACAACGATATGCACAGAGCGAAAGCACGCACAAGTATGTGTATGTATGCACACGAAACTGGGCACAGCAAGTCGAAAGAAATGAGTGTATGTGTGTCACCGAATTTTCGCGCGCGAATCAAAGAGTACACCGATATGTACAAATCTTTAGGTTTTATATTTGTTACCGACATGCAACAATTAACCATGAGCGAACGAATGTCTATATACTGATTTGCCACCGAATTGTAACAAATCAAACGACCACGAAAATTGCAATAAACGACCGACAAACTAAGAAAAATCACGTCGGGGTCACCAAATGTTTAGAGGAAAACCGAATGTCCACCTTTGCACTAATTGCCAACAAAAAGTTCTTGCTTGTTCAATTGTTTATTTTAGTTAATCTTCACTTGTTGCAATTTTAATAGTCGAATTATAGAATAGACGCGTGTGTACATGACCAGTAGATGTGTAAGAATGGTAAAGAATGTAATGATCAATGCTAGAGCAACTAGCTTTTTTAAGCATGTACATAACAGAGTCATAACAGAGTTGCAGTCAAAACAAACAGTGGCGCGAAGCATTTACATTTAAATATAAACTAAGCATAAAGTTCGGGTTCTGCTCCCGACACATACTTTTTATTGCCTAGCTTATAAAACAAACATTAAATACTTTTTATTGCCTAGCTTATAAAATAAATATTGCATACTTGTTGTTGCCTAGCTTATAAAATAAATATTGCATACCTTGACAAAATAAATTTTCGTTGCATACTCAACAAAAACATATAATATTGCATACTTTTTCCTGCCATATTTAATAAGCCGATCGCTTGTGCTCGGCAAAAGTATATATTTGTGTTGTGTCAACCAACCAATGAGTTGGGCGGGTACTTGCAGAGACATAAGAGTTGAATACGAGAGTGAGGACAGTTGGGAGGAAGAACGAGCAAGCCCGATAGTAGTTCAACCTTTTGCTAGTCCCCCCATAAACAGCATCATGAACCCCACTCAGATCCAAGCACTTATCGAAAATGCCGTCAGACAGGCATTAGCACAACAACAGTCTCAGTTTCAAACACAGATAAACTCCCTAGCTGCTCGGGTTCTATAGTTTGCAGGTGGAAGCACCGCAAATCGTCACGTACGAAAAGGTTACTGTGAATCCTGAGGTTAGGTGTGATTTACCACTAGACATAATCAAGTCCGTACCAGAGTTTTGTGGCACCCAAAATGAATGTGGCCTGGAGGCAATCGGCCATATACGCTTACGACCTGTTCCAGCCCTATAACGGCATCCTACGAAACAAGATTCGAGGCGCAGCTGGAGCCTTACTCGTATCTCACAATACTTTGTTGAATTTCAATGCCATTTTGGCTAGGTTAGGCTGAACGTACTCGGACAAGACATCCCTACGCCTACTGAGTCAGGGATTAGAGATGGTCAGGCCCCAACATCCAAATACCTCTACTTACTGATGTTTCTCAGTCCCCAACTCCCTGCGCAAACGTAAATTCAAATTAAACGTGCCACAGTTTGTTGTAGACTAGGTCACATTAGCCAAGCTGTAGTGAGGTGTCTACATACCGCTGTCAGTCGATTTATAGCAAAGATTTCGGCACATAATGAACTGGCCTACATCTTTTCTCCCTTTTTGAAATTGGGCGCCATTATGTTACGGACTGCTTTTTGTTGATAGGGCCGCGCCAGCTAGCTCAGCAGCACTAGGGGAGGGGTTGTTCCTCCAGCCCTGCAATCCGCATCAAAATATCGGCTAACATCGGTATTTAACACATAAAACACATCACTAACAAAAAAAGGTAAACAAATCAAACAGTAAAAACATATATGTGGGAAACGAACCAGATCAGGGAACTAAAATGAACAATAAAACAGAGAGCAAGAGAGTAACGCGCAGTGGCAACGCTTATTAACGGAAAAAACAAAAAGAAGGGACTTTGAGTTAAATGGTGAACGAGAGCAGTCGCAAGTTTTTCAATCGCGCTATATGCTTATACAACTAGAGCTAAACAATTGTCATCAAACAATTAAATAATAATAATAATCAATAACTATTGTCATTAAACAATTTAAAGTTTACTATAAACAATTGTCATTAAACAATAAAGTAACACTATAAAAGAAACTGCAACGGCAACGGTGATGGTATGGATTTAAAAAAATCTGGTCATGGTTTGTCAGATAAGCGAACAGGCAGAAAAGACATCGACTCCATAATGTATATAAAGTCTTGCAGGATCACAGCAAGTCGACCAGCCATGTCGCTTGTCCGTCATCGTATGAGCGCATTATTCCAGCATTGAAAGCAGAGACACAAAATTGGCATGTAGATTCGAATATTCTAGGCTGTAAATGTGTTTTCAAATTTTAGGTACCACGTCCACCGCATTGTAAATCAGTAATTTGCGATTATTAAGCAAACTATTCAAGTTTCACCTTACTGCTTTGGCATACATGTGGGAAACGAACCAGATCAGGGAACTAAAATGAACAATTAAACGGGAGCAAGAGAGTAATGCGCAGTGGCAACGCTTATTAACAAAAAACCCAAAAGAAGGACTTGAGTTAAATGGTGAACGAGAGCAGTCAGTTTTCAATCGCGCATATACTAACAACAGAGCTAAACAATTGTCATCAAACAATAAAATAATAATAATAATCAAGAACTATTGTTACTAAACAATATAAAGTGTACTATAAACAATTGTCATTAAACAATAAAGTAACACTATAAAACAAACTCACTACAATTTTGGGGGCTCAACAGGGATTGGCCCAAGTTGTGTATATATAAGTGCGAACATAGTGAGTGCGAGCGAGAAAGAACGTGACGCCGCATCAATTATAAGAAAAACGACAACGACGCAAAAAGTCACGGTGAAGCTGAAGCAATTGGAATTCAATCGACGACGGCGAGTAAAAGGTGTTTGTGACGCCGAGTACATTGGAAGATTTTAGACGACGGAGGCCAAAAGGTGTTGGAGATTCCGTATCTAGCGCTCGAAGAAATACGGCAGCAGCCAAAAGGTGTTGGAGATGCTGCGTTTATTCAAAAGCACAACGGCGGTGACCAAAAGTTGAAGGCCACGCCGTAGAAATTTCAAGCTAATAATCGAAAAAAAAACCGAAAAACAATAGTGACGTCGCATCAGTGGCAGAAGAAGAACGGCAAAACGGCGGCAGAAGTAGAAGAAAGGTGAAGCAACCAGGAAAACGACAGTCGCATCAGTGGCAGAGGAAGAACGGCAAAACGACGGCAGAAGTAGAAGAAAGGTGAAGCAACCAGAAAAACGACAGTCGCATCAGTGGCAGGAGAAACAGAAGAAGAATAACGGCGCATCGAAATACGGCGCAACATATACGAAGGCGATCGGACGGCGACGGCGACGAGAAAGGTGAAGCAACAGTGACGAGAGGCGAGGCAGTAGGAACGAACGAGGCGAGGACAACGAAGAGGCGAAAACGACGCTGCAAGTTGTGTATCGGTTGCTGTTAACATAGATTTAACAGAGTTGGCTAAGTAGTGTTGAAAACTTTAAAGAGAGGGTATGTGAGGTAGTTTTTCAGCATGGCGCAAAGAAAATAACAGTTGATTTTATTTCGTATTGAGAATTTTGTACTGACAAATTTTATATTATTTAGAATGGATCGGATTGAAATTCTTGCGCTGCGCGTTGATGACCTACGAAATAAGCTGTCTGAGTTAAATTTGCAGACAAGTGGTACTAAAAGCATGCTGCAGCAGCGTCTCCTTGCTCACTTCAGGTTAAACAATGAAGAACAAGACATTTCGGACGGTGAGTCAGTAGCAACTGCACCAATGATGACAAATGAAAATAATAGGTCATGGTTTACTTTAAAAGATGTCGAGGGTAGTATTTCAGAATTTTCAGGTACTATAGGTAGTGTTGATGTTAATCAGTGGATAAATGAGGTAGAAGAATGTGGGAGTACAGTTCAGTGGAACGAATTACAAATGTTTATCTATGCGAAGCAGCTTTTACGAGGTTGTGCTAGATTGTTTGTCAAAAGTCAACAAAACATTCATAGTTGGGAATCATTGAAAACAGTACTGCTAGATGAGTTCGAAGTTAAAGTGTCATCAGTAGAAATACATCGAAGATTAAATAGACGGCAGATGAAAAAAGATTTTGTTTGTTTTAAGTGTAACCAACCAGGACATCGCGCATCAGAGTGCAAAATAGATGGAAAATGAAATAATCACGATTGCTCATAAGCAAGGACATTTTGTCGCAAAGAAAACGGAAGATTTAGTTGAGAAAGCTTATTTCATATCAAAGCTTAAGGAAAAGGTTGTTCGTGTTGTCGACAGTTGTGTGGAGTGTATTGTATTTAATTCGAAAGCTGGGAAGAAAGAAGGTTTCTTGACCCCGATTGGAAAGGGAAATAGACCGTTGATGACGTATCACATTGACCATGTTGGGCCAATAGAGATGACGAGCAAGCGCTACAACCACATTTTAGCTATAGTTGACGGTTTTTCTAAATTTGTATGGTTGTATCCCACCCGTAACACAGGAGCAGAGGAAGTTTTAAGTTGTCTAGAGCGTCAGGCTACTCATTTTCGAAATGCTTTACGGATTATATCTGATAGAGGAACTGTGTACACTGCACAGGCATTTAAGTTGTATTGTGAGGAGCAGAAAATTCAGCATCTAGTGATTGCAACAGGTGTACCACGTGGCAATGGTCAGGTTGAAAGAATGCATAAGACAGTAGAGTCGATGTTGTCGAAGTTAAGTCATGAAAGTGCAGGAGACTGGTATAAGCATGTCAGTAAAGTGCAGCAAATAATCAATAGTACACCGCCTAGAAGCACTTTAGTGTCGCCTTTTAAAATCTTGACTGGCACTGAAATGAGTCTTCCGAATGATCTAGAGCTCAATTTGTTGATAAAGGAATCCTTAGTGGAGGAGTTAGATGAGGAGAGAGAGCTGGTGCGCGCGAAGAGGTGAAAAAATGTATAAAATAGATGATTTAGTAGCTATTAAGCGTACTCAGTACGGAACTGGGTTAAAGTTGAAAGGAAAATTTCTAGGACCCTACAAAGTTGTAAAGATAAACAAGCACGGAAGGTATGATGTAGAAAAACTTGGAGACGGTGATGGGTCTTTTAAGACACCGACAGTCGCAGAATATATGAAGCCGTGGGGAAATTCATTCGGGTCGAATGATGTAACAGGAGCGCCGATTGTGGGAAACGAACCAGATCAGGGAACTAAAATGAACAATAAAACGGAGAGCAAGAGAGTAATGCGCAGTGGCAACGCTTATTAACGGAAAAAACTAAAAGAAGGGACTTTGAGTTAAATGGTGAACGAGAGCAGTCGCAAGTTTTTCAATCGCGCTATATACTTATACAACTAGAGGTAAACAATTGTCATCAAACAATTAAATAATAATAATAATCAAGAACTATTGTCACTAAACAATATAAAGTGTACTATAAACAATTGTCATTAAACAATAAAGTAACACAATAAAAGAAACTCATAACATACATATAGATAAATACGGTAGGAAACTTCCCTATAAATTACAGTCCGATCGGTTAACAAACATAGTTGTGATGCACGTTAACGTTTTCTATTGATTTGTGAGGAGTTGCCTACGTGCAACGTATCGGTTAATAAATATAGAAGTTATGAAAGTTAACGTTTTCTATTGATTTGTGAAGCGTTGCATACGTGCAACGGAATTGATTATTTGGATATGGATTTACAAAAAAATCTTGGTCTATTATGTTTGTCAGATTGTGAGTAACAGGCAGAAGGAGTCATCAGCGACTCCATA
>JAEIFM010000392.1:0-168163 GCA_018901885.1 Zaprionus kolodkinae | reverse complement strand
ATTCATTTATAATGTTTTGATAAGTTTTTGATAATCGGGGTAATAATAAAGTTCTTTGAACTGAAGAGTGAGTTTTTCTATGCCAGGGTGTAATAATTCTTTATGTGTTTTGAGGATAATTTCTTTAAATTGAGCATATGTTTGGATATCTATTAGTTTACCACTGGTTCTCATAGTTTTAGTGAAATTGTCGGAACTTATAATTTGAATATAAGCATTTTGAAAGACTTTAAAGTCGGCTTCATTAGGGAAGTAAATAACACTTTTCTTAGTCAGAGGTATTCTTTTAATTAGGTCTTTGGCAAAGGTGTCGGTCATTTCTTTATAACTAATTTTATTCTAGTTTTATGAAAGTATCTTATTATTTGGACATCGTCAAAATTGTCTTTTAGAATTTTAATTGTCTGTTATAATAATTGAGGGGTCTTTCGGCTAAGGAAATGTGGCTTTGATTGTCCTCCTGTGCGCCATGCACAGTAGCTGCTGTGGTAATGGAAACTGGGTTCTCCTAGGAACTTTTCTTGAATTTGAACTCTGGATAAGGCATCAGCGACATGATTTTTCCTTACCAGGTAGGTATTGGATATTATAATCATATTCATTTAACTTTATCTTCCATCTTTGTAATTTCATATTGGGTTCTTTTACGTTGGCTTAGCCATACAAGTGGCCTATGATCGCTTAATATTTCGAACTTTCTACCGAATAGGTAAGACCTGAAATATTTTGTTGCCCATACTATAGCTAATAGTTCTTTTTCTATTGCTGAGTAATTGAGTTCGTGTTCGTTAAGAGTTCTGCTTGCATAGCAAATGGGTTTATGATCTTGAGATAATACAGCACCTATAGCTATATTACTCGCGTCTGTTGTTAATGAAAATTTCTTTTCGAAGTTAGGGTATATTAGTATTGATCGGACGTGATGAGTACTTTTAGTTTTTCGAAAGCGGACATATAATCGTTATCTTCTGTATTGATTATTGCTCCTTTTTTAATTTGAGTGTCATTGGGTTTTGCTATTTTTGCAAAATTGGGGATGAACTTACGGTAAAACTGCAGAGTCCAAGAAAAGACTTTATTCCTTTTTGTGGTTTTAGGAATGGGAAAATTAACAATTGCGCTTATTTTGTTGAGGGGGTCGGTTTTATACCGTCTGTTGTGATAATGTGACCAAGAAATTCTGTTTCTTTCTTTTAGAAATTCACATTTGTCAAGTTGCAATTTTAAGTTAGCTGATCGTAACTTTTCGAATACTCTTTCCAATGATATTATGTGTTCCCCTAATGAAGTGGAATAAATGATAATAAGTAAACTAGACAATCCTTGTAGATTAAATCTTCTAGGAGGTTGTTCATGCAACATTGAAAGTTGCTGGTGCATTTTTTTAGACCAAAGAGCATACGAAGATATTCGTAATGTCCATGTTTTGTTGAAAATGCTGTTTTGGATATTGATCGCGGGTCCATTTGGATTTGATGGAAACCTTTAGCTAAATCAATAGTTGAGAAGTATTGACAGCGTCCAAGCTTGTCTAATATTTCGTCCATTACAGGAATAGGGAATTTGTCGTCAATGGTTATTTCATTGAGACTGCGATAGTCTATGACTAATCGAAATTTTGGTTTGCCAGAAGCATCGTTTTTCTCTTGGGACAATCCAAATTGGAGAACAATAAGGGATTTAGATTTCCTAATTATATTTTGTTCTATCATTTCGTTAATTTGTTTGTTGACCTCTTGATCAAACCCTTTGGGGATTTTTAAGGTTTTTTATAAATAGGGTCTTCGTGCTTTGTAAGAATAGAATGCTTAATCGTACTTGTGACCTTCTCTGTACTGAATATCGTTGTATTCTAGCGAGACATGCGAAAAGTTGTTCCTTTCTTCTGTATTCAGATGTTCCAATCTGAATACATTGGATTCTCTTAACTTGTCGTCTAAGGCGTAGTTAGAGGGTACTTCTAGAAGGGCTTTTCTATGGGAGGTGTATTAAGAGGGGTTTCAGTTTTAGAAGTCTTGTGATCCTTCTAACTTAGATGACTTGGGGGTACCGTTGGTGACCTTGGACTCATATTTTCTTAAGTGGGGTTTCCTGCTAATTTTAAGGAGGGTTTTCTCCTTTTTTGGGGTAAGTAGAGGGGTTTCCTCTGTGTTAGATGACTTAGTTTCTAGATCTTCGACGAACTTACGGATATTTCCAGGAAGGGTGTGTTGTAGAGACGTCGTAGTAACTCCTCACATGGTGTCTGGGTTTTGTACTCATTGATAAGGGCATTCATCAGGTCTGGCCAGCTTCTGGCTCCGGATAGTTGGGATACGCGTTGGGCATCTCCTGCGAGTTGCATCTCGATTGCACTGAAGAACACATGCTTCTGTCTGGTGTCACTTGTTGGGTATAACTGTAGTACGAACTGGATCCTTTTGATAAAGGCACTGAGCTCTTGAGTGTTTCCGCTGAATGCAGGTATTTGTCTAATTTGACCTAACGCCTGATTCAGGTGGGGCTCCGACAACAGTTGAATTTGTTCGGTTGCCATGATTTTGGTTGTTTTTGTTTTAGCAGAGTTTTTTTGTTGTTGGTTGTTTTTTACACTTTTATGGTTGGTTGTTTTTACACTTTTATTGTTCTTTGTATGCAGTAGATTGACTATTGCGTGTCAATCACCGACTTTACGTGAAGTTCTTTGGCGGATAAAACGATTTAATTGTATTACGATGCACTTTTACCTTAGCGCCGATTCGCGTGGTTCAATCACAAAAGATACGCTTGGTCGTACAAGGATCTTTAATCACTAGATTGATATTGGTAAACGAGTCGCACAACTTTTTTCTTTTTATCCTACCGGCTGCGCCATTAACGAATTCAGACCGAGGGTTTAACAAAAAAAAATAAAAACACAGTTGTTTTAAGTTTATTAGTTAAACACTTTTTTTATTTCTTCCAAAGGAAGAACTAGAGCCTTTGGATTATCTAGGTTTGATAACAGACTTTAGTGAGCTATCGCGGTTGATAGCGTACTCGGTGCTCGGGAGTAAACTGAAAAGTTAACTGAACTAAACTGAACTTCTGCTTAGATGCGTGCCTGGGTTTATATAGGCAAAGTGGGTAGAGAGCAAACTCTTTAAGAGAGTTTGGCTAATTTTTGATTCTAATGTTCTCTTTAAGAGAGTTTGGCTGATTTGACTTTAATGTTCTCTCATTGAGAGAGGGAGAGGTTCCCGAAAAATAGAGGTAATTGGAGAATCCTGAGACAAGTGCCTGAGCGGAAACTCGGGTGATAAAGTTTTGTTATTTCAGTTGGCTCGCTGTAAACTTTGGGCGGAGACCCGGGTGATGAAGCTTTAGTATTTCAGTTGGCTCGCTATAAACATTGGGGCTAGCCAAGTGATCGAATTGGGGGACAATTATTTGGGTGATCGGGTTCGAGCAATTATTTGTTATTGTTTTTATACCCTTCGACCATTGAAAATGGTCAAAAAAGGGTATACCTAACTTTGTGCAAAATGTATGTAACAGGCATAGGGAGGCGTGGCAGACCCCATAAAGTATATACATTCTTGCTCAGGATCACTAGCCGAGTCGATTGAGACATGTCCGTCTGTCTGTCCGTCTGTCCGTCTGTTTGTTTGAGACAACAGATCTTAGCTATTAAAAGCTAGAGACACCAAATTTGGTATGAAGGTTCCTATATATTCGGGGCAGGTGAAGTTTATGTTAAATGTCCCACGCCCACCGCCCCCGCAAATCGGTAATTTACGATTATTAAGCAAATCATTAAACTTATAAAGTTCTGCTTTGGTATGTATAACGCTGACTGCAATATGAACATATTCTCCAAATTACAATCCGATCGGACCAATAACACAGAAGCTATTAAAGTCAACGTTTTCAGTACAAATGTTCGGTACGAGCAGCAGCTTGCGCGCTGCTTTGAGCAGTTGACGCCGACGTCGACGTTGCGTCGTGTCGCTTTACTCTTTACGCGCTCGCTGTGTGAGTGCGAGCGAGTAAGCTATATGTAGTAGATGAATTTGTGCAGAATTTTTGTTCGAAATTATGCGTGTGGTTACACGTTTGTAACGGATTAAAAAAATTGGGAGAAGGGTATCTTACTGTCGGGCGCCCGACTGTAGCCTTACCCACTTGTTAGATCTATGATCTGTGGGAACCTTTAGATTTATGATCGGTGGGAACCAAAGTTAATCGAAGGGCTCTCGTTCTTTGATTACATATTGTGCTTATACGTTAATGTGTGTATGTGCGTTTTACAATAATGTGCGTGTGTGTGTGGAATTGGGGAGTTTAAAGTGTGGGTGTAGAATGGATATGTCACTTCCCCCATCCTTAAGAAAAAGGCCTGTCCTCAGGCAATAATTTTAGGGTACAATACAGGGGTACTTACTGTTTCAGGACTTATGATAGTTTCATTTTCTGGATTTTGATTCTTGAATTTTACAATTAATTTTTGTGGTATAGTTTTATATTTATAAATGAAGTACAATGCTGCGATTATAATTATTATTACTAATGTTGTAACTGTTATTATTTGGAAGATATTACTAGTTTGAGTGTGTTGTTCAATTATTTCTTTTGCCTGAATGTATTCAAGTGGTTCAAGTTTTGTTACATTATTGTTTACATAGATAGTTTGAATGTAGTCTAACATTGTGTTGGTAATCAAAATTTCTTCTAACTGAATGGAACAATTAAATGCTTTTATCATGTTATTACCTTCTATTATAATTTCTCTATTGATACAATTTTGGTTTAACGTAGTTTTGGGAAGGTTCCAAGTTGTGATTATATTAGGTTCAACATATTTTATTTCAAAATCAGAACGTGTTTTACTGTATCTACCTTGTGTTGAGACTTGGTTAGGTATACCTGTTATGCATTTATTTATGACCAAGCTTTGAGAACTTGCTATGAAAGTTTGGTTATTATGCGAAAAATATTTGTCATGTATTGTTTCAACTAGTATGTTATTATTTTCGTCGGGGTATGGTAATTTTTGGAAAATCGGTGTTTTAATTATTTCTCTCGGAATGTGGGATATTATCAAAATTTCGTTTGTGTCAGATTTAAGCCAAGCAGAAGTTTTGATATTAAGAATTTTTTCAGAATTTACGTGAGTAAGGGAATCATGTTTTAAAAGTTTTGGATTGAAGATACCTAAGCGTGTCAGTTGCATACCAAGTTCTATGTCTTCTATGTATTCGGTGAATTGTTGTAAGTTGAAAATTAGTAAGGCTAACATTTGTTCTCCTTCAAAATTATTGTTTAAATGATTGGTTAATTCTATTCCTTCATTAATGGCTTCTATTACATGGTTGAGTTCGCTTATTTGTACATTGTTTTTGGAAATGTTACCTATTTGTTGATGTAATTCTTCTTTATCGTCTTGATCTAATGTGCCGAATAAGTATTTGTAAATAGTTCCCATAAAATTTGCAAGACCGCGTTTGTTACGCTTTTGCAATTCTAATGCCATTCATTTCTCTATTGAGTTTCTCTGTTAGGTACTGAATTTGTGGTAAATTTTCAAAGACTTGTGTTTGTTTGATAAGTTCTTCATAAATAATTTCGGTTTTAGTTAAATTAATAGATAAGTAATGATATTCATAGTTTATAGGTAAATCAATTGATACGGTTTGAAAGATTAAGTAGACGTTTTTGGCCTGGATAGGCATAACATGATTATCATGATGCCGGAGTAAGCCTGGAATTATCATTATTATATTTACTTTTATTAATTTTCTTTTTCTTTTTAAACTTAGATTTATAATGTATTATATTTCTACCTCTATTTGTTTCTTCAAAATGTTTATCATCGATTTGTCTTAAGTTTCCTGTCTTTCTGAATGGGTTAGTTGTTTTTGATCTAACCAGAGGAGATTCTCTGAAATTAGTGTCTATACTGTAGTCTTGTCTACTTTCGTTGAGTTTGTCAATTTTGTCTATTTTATTTTGCTGCGTGTTACAGGCAGGGGTTCCTGCATAAATGAAGATGTCTGCTGGTGTTCGACCAGTTGTGTTGTGTTTTGTTTTATGATTGTATACGTAAAGTATTTTTTCGAACTTAGTGAATTGGTTTTCTGGTTCATTCTCGCTTGTTATTATTCTTAGTTTTTCGTTGACAGTTTTATGAAATCTCTCAATATCAGAAATTCCATTTTTACTCGTTGTTATGTTTAGAGTTACTCCTTCTGAATCTAACCAGAGCTTAAGTGCGGTGCACATGAAAGCGGAGTCTTTGTCGGCTTTTATTTCTACGGGTTTACCCATGTTATTGAATATACGTAAAATAGCTCTTTTAGCTTCAAGCCAATCTCTACTATTTACTTCTATCAGGGAGGCGTATTTAGAATAAATGTCAATACATGATAGGAATTGTTTATTGTTTATTAAATAAAAATCCATGACTTACTTGTCTCTGGGGTTGAAAGTTTCTGGGGTTATTTCCAGGGCTAATTTTGTATTTCTATGTTCGGTTTTCGCAATGTTACAGATTTCACATTCATTTATAATGTTTTGGATAAGTTTTTGATAATCGGGGTAATAATAAAGTTCTTTGAACTGAAGAGTGAGTTTTTCTATGCCTGGGTGTAATAATTCTTTATGTGCTTTGAGGATAATTTCTTTAAATTGAGCATATGTTTGGATATCTATTAGTTTACTACTGGTTCTCATAGTTTTAGTGAAATTGTCGGGACTTATAATTTGAATATAAGCATTTTGAAAGACTTTAAAGTCGGCTTCATTAGGGAAGTAAATAACACTTTTCTTAGTGCAGAGGTATTCTTTAATTAGGTCTTTGGCAAAGGTGTCGGTCATTTCTTTATAACTAATTTTATTCTAGTTTTATGAAAGTATCTTATTATTTGGACATCGTCAAAATTGTCTTTTAGGAATTTTAATTGTCTGTTATAATAATTGAGGGGTCTTTCGGCTAAGGAAATGTGGCTTTGATTGTCTTCCTGTGCGCTATGCACAGTAGCTGCTGTGGTAATGGAAACTGGGTTCTCCTAGGAACTTTTCTTGAATTTGAACTCTGGATAAGGCATCAGCGACATGATTTTCCTTACCAGGTAGGTATTGGATATTATAATCATATTCATTTAACTTTATCTTCCATCTTTGTAATTTCATATTGGGTTCTTTTACGTTACTTAGCCATACAAGTGGCCTATGATCGCTTAATATTTCGAACTTTCTACCGAATAGGTAAGACCTGAAATATTTTGTTGCCCATACTATAGCTAATAGTTCTTTTTCTATTGCTGAGTAATTGAGTTCGTGTTCGTTAAGAGTTCTGCTTGCATAGCAAATGGGTTTATGCTCTTGAGATAATACAGCACCTATAGCTATATTACTCGCGTCTGTTGTTAATGAAAATTTCTTTTCGAAGTTAGGGTATATTAGTATTGGATCGGACGTGATGAGTACTTTTAGTTTTTCGAAAGCGGACATATAATCGTTATCTTCTGTATTGATTATTGCTCCCTTTTTTAATTTGAGTGTCATTGGTTTTGCTATTTTTGCAAAATTGGGGATGAACTTACGGTAAAATCCGCAGAGTCCAAGAAAAGACTTTATTCCTTTTGTGGTTTTAGGAATGGGAAAATTAACAATTGCGCTTATTTTGTTGAGGGGTCGGTTTTATACCGTCTGTTGTGATAATGTGACCAAGAAATTCTGTTTCTTTCTTTAGAAATTCACATTTGTCAAGTTGCAATTTTAAGTTAGCTGATCGTAACTTTTCGAATACTCTTTCCAATGATATTATGTGTTCCTCTAATGAAGTGGAATAAATGATAATAAGTAAACTAGACAATCCTTGTAGATTAAATCTTCTAGGAGGTTGTTCATGCAACATTGAAAAGTTGCTGGTGCATTTTTTAGACCAAAGAGCATACGAAGATATTCGTAATGTCCATGTTTTGTTGAAAATGCTGTTTTGGATATTGATCGCGGGTCCATTTGGATTTGATGGAAACCTTTAGCTAAATCAATAGTTGAGAAGTATTGACAGCGTCCAAGCTTGTCTAATATTTCGTCCATTACAGGAATAGGGAATTTGTCGTCAATGGTTATTTCATTGAGACTGCGATAGTCTATGACTAATCGAAATTTTGGTTTGCCAGAAGCATCGTTTTTCTTTGGGACAATCCAAATTGGAGAACAATAAGGGGATTTAGATTTCCTAATTATATTTTGTTCTATCATTTCGTTAATTTGTTTGTTGACCTCTTGATCAAACCCTTTGGGGATTTTTAAGGTTTTTTATAAATAGGGTCTTCGTGCTTTGTAAGAATAGAATGTTTAATCGTACTTGTGACCTTCTCTGTACTGAATATCGTTGTATTCTAGCGAGACATGCGAAAGTTGTTCCCTTTCTTCTGTATTCAGATGTTCCAATCTGAATACATTGGATTCTCTTAACTTGTCGTCTAAGGCGTAGTTAGAGGGTACTTCTAGAAGGGCTTCTTCTATGGGAGGTGTATTAAGAGGGGTTTCCTCAGTTTTAGAAGTCTTGTGATCTTCTAACTTAGATGACTTGGGGTACTCGTTGGTGACCTTGGACTCATATTTTCTTAAGTGGGGTTTCCGCTTAATTTTAAGGAGGGTTTTCTCCTTTTTGGGGTAAGTAGAGGGGTTTCCTCTGTGTTAGATGACTTAGTTTCTAGATCTTCGACGAACTTACGGATATTTCCAGGGAAGGGTGTGTTGTAGAGACGTCGTAGTAACTCCTCACATGGTGTCTGGGTTTTGTACTCATTGATAAGGGCATTCATCAGGTCTGGCCAGCTTCTGGCTCCGGATAGTTGGGATACGCGTTGGGCATCTCCTGCGAGTTGCATCTCGATTGCACTGAAGAACACATGCTTCTGTCTGGTGTCACTTGTTGGGTATAACTGTAGTACGAACTGGATCCTTTTGATAAAGGCACTGAGCTCTTGAGTGTTTCCGCTGAATGCAGGTATTTGTCTAATTTGACCTAACGCCTGATTCAGGTGGGGCTCCGACAACAGTTGAATTTGTTCGGTTGCCATGATTTTGTTGTTTTTGTTTTAGCAGAGTTTTTTTGTTGTTGGTTGTTTTTACACTTTTATGGTTGGTTGTTTTTACACTTTTATTGTTCTTTGTATGCAGTAGATTGACTATTGCGTGTCAATCACCGACTTTACGTGAAGTTCTTTGGCGGATAAAACGATTTAATTGTATTACGATGCACTTTTACCTTAGCGCCGATTCGCGTGGTTCAATCACAAAAAGATACGCTTGGTCGTACAAGGATCTTTAATCACTAGATTGATATTGGTAAACGAGTCGCACAACTTTTTTCTTTTTATCCTACCGGCTGCGCCATTAACGAATTCAGACCGAGGGTTTAACAAAAAAAAAAAAAAAACACAGTTGTTTTAAGTTTATTAGTTAAACACTTTTTTTATTTCTTCCAAAGGAAGAACTAGAGCCTTTGGATTATCTAGGGTTTGATAACAGACTTTAGTGAGCTATCGCGGTTGATAGCGTACTCGGTGCTCGGGAGTAAACTGAAAGTTAACTGAACTAAACTGAACTTCTGCTTAGATGCGTGCCTGGGTTTATATAGGCAAAGTGGGTGTTAAGAGAGCAAACTCTTTAAGAGAGTTTGGCTAATTTTGATTCTAATGTTCTCTTTAAGAGAGTTTGGCTGATTTGACTTTAATGTTCTCTCATTGAGAGAGGGAGAGGTTCCCGAAAAATAGAGGTAATTGGAGAATCCTGAGACAAGTGCCTGAGCGGAAACTCGGGTGATAAAGTTTTGTTATTTCAGTTGGCTCGCTGTAAACTTTGGGCGGAGACCCGGGTGATGAAGCTTTAGTATTTCAGTTGGCTCGCTATAAACATTGGGGCTAGCCAAGTGATCGAATTGGGGGACAATTATTTGGGTGATCGGGTTCGAGCAATTATTTGTTATTGTTTTTATACCCTTCGACCATTGAAAATGGTCAAAAAAGGGTATACTAACTTTGTGCAAAATGTATGTAACAGGCATAGGGAGGCGTGGCAGACCCCATAAAGTATATACATTCTTGCTCAGGATCACTAGCCGAGTCGATTGAGACATGTCCGTCTGTCTGTCCGTCTGTCCGTCTGTTTGTTTGAGACAACAGATCTTAGCTATTAAAAAAGCTAGAGACACCAAATTTGGTATGAAGGTTCCTATATATTCGGGGCAGGTGAAGTTTATGTTAAATGTCCCACGCCCACCGCCCCCGCAAATCGGTAATTTACGATTATTAAGCAAATCATTAAACTTATAAAGTTCTGCTTTGGTATGTATAACGCTGACTGCAATATGAACATATTCTCCAAATTACAATCCGATCGGACCAATAACACAGAAGCTATTAAAGTCAACGTTTTCAGTACAAATGTTCGGTACGAGCAGCAGCTTGCGCGCTGCTTTGAGCAGTTGACGCCGACGTCGACGTTGCGTCGTGTCGCTTTACTCTTTACGCGCGTCGCTGTGTGAGTGCGAGCGAGTAAGCTATATGTAGTAGATGAATTTGTGCAGAATTTTTGTTCGAAATTATGCGTGTGGTTACACGTTTGTAACGGATTAAAAAAATTGGGAGAAGGGTATCTTACTGTCGGGCGCCCGACTGTAGCCTTACCCACTTGTTAGATCTATGATCTGTGGGAACCTTTAGATTTATGATCGGTGGGAACCAAAGTTAATCGAAGGGCTCTCGTTCTTTGATTACATATTGTGCTTATACGTTAATGTGTGTATGTGCGTTTTACAATAATGTGCGTGTGTGTGTGGAATTGGGGAGTTTAAAGTGTGGGTGTAGAATGGATATGTCACTTCCCCATCCTTAAGAAAAAGGCCTGTCCTCAGGCAATAATTTTAGGGTACAATACAGGGGTACTTACTGTTTCAGGACTTATGATAGTTTCATTTTCTGGATTTTGATTCTTGAATTTTACAATTAATTTTTGTGGTATAGTTTTATATTTATAAATGAAGTACAATGCTGCGATTATAATTATTATTACTAATGTTGTAACTGTTATTATTTGGAAGATATTACTAGTTTGAGTGTGTTGTTCAATTATTTCTTTTGCCTGAATGTATTCAAGTGGTTCAAGTTTTGTTACATTATTGTTTACATAGATAGTTTGAATGTAGTCTAACATTGTGTTGGTAATCAAAATTTCTTCTAACTGAATGGAACAATTAAATGCTTTTATCATGTTATTACCTTCTATTATAATTTCTCTATTGATACAATTTTGGTTTAACGTAGTTTTGGGAAGGTTCCAAGTTGTGATTATATTAGGTTCAACATATTTTATTTCAAAATCAGAACGTGTTTTACTGTATCTACCTTGTGTTGAGACTTGGTTAGGTATACCTGTTATGCATTTATTTATGACCAAGCTTTGAGAACTTGCTATGAAAGTTTGGTTATTATGCGAAAAATATTTGTCATGTATTGTTTCAACTAGTATGTTATTATTTTCGTCGGGGTATGGTAATTTTTGGAAAATCGGTGTTTTAATTATTTCTCTCGGAATGTGGGATATTATCAAAATTTCGTTTGTGTCAGATTTAAGCCAAGCAGAAGTTTTGATATTAAGAATTTTTTCAGAATTTACGTGAGTAAGGGAATCATGTTTTAAAAGTTTTGGATTGAAGATACCTAAGCGTGTCAGTTGCATACCAAGTTCTATGTCTTCTATGTATTCGGTGAATTGTTGTAAGTTGAAAATTAGTAAGGCTAACATTTGTTCTCCTTCAAAATTATTGTTTAAATGATTGGTTAATTCTATTCCTTCATTAATGGCTTCTATTACATGGTTGAGTTCGCTTATTTGTACATTGTTTTTGGAAATGTTACCTATTTGTTGATGTAATTCTTCTTTATCGTCTTGATCTAATGTGCCGAATAAGTATTTGTAAATAGTTCCCATAAAATTTGCAAGACCGCGTTTGTTTCGCTTTTGCAATTCTAATGCCATTCATTTCTCTATTGAGTTTCTCTGTTAGGTACTGAATTTGTGGTAAATTTTCAAAGACTTGTGTTTGTTTGATAAGTTCTTCGTAAATAATTTCGGTTTTAGTTAAATTAATAGATAAGTAATGATATTCATAGTTTATAGGTAAATCAATTGATCCGGTTTGAAAGATTAAGTAGACGTTTTTGGCCTGGATAGGCATAACATGATTATCATGATGCCGGAGTAAGCCTGGAATTATCATTATTATATTTACTTTTATTAATTTTCTTTTTCTTTTTAAACTTAGATTTATAATGTATTATATTTCTACCTCTATTTGTTTCTTCAAAATGTTTATCATCGATTTGTCTTAAGTTTCCTGTCTTTCTGAATGGGTTAGTTGTTTTTGATCTAACCAGAGGAGATTCTCTGAAATTAGTGTCTATACTGTAGTCTTGTCTACTTTCGTTGAGTTTGTCAATTTTGTCTATTTTATTTTGCTGCGTGTTACAGGCAGGGGTTCCTGCATAAATGAAGATGTCTGCTGGTGTTCGACCAGTTGTGTTGTGTTTTGTTTTATGATTGTATACGTAAAGTATTTTTTCGAACTTAGTGAATTGGTTTTCTGGTTCATTCTCGCTTGTTATTATTCTTAGTTTTTCGTTGACAGTTTTATGAAATCTCTCAATATCAGAAATTCCATTTTTACTCGTTGTTATGTTTAGAGTTACTCCTTCTGAATCTAACCAGAGCTTAAGTGCGGTGCACATGAAAGCGGAGTCTTTGTCGGCTTTTATTTCTACGGGTTTACCCATGTTATTGAATATACGTAAAATAGCTCTTTTAGCTTTAAGCCAATCTCTACTATTTACTTCTATCAGGGAGGCGTATTTAGAATAAATGTCAAGACATGATAGGAATTGTTTATTGTTTATTAAATAAAAATCCATGACTTACTTGTCTCTGGGGTTGAAAGTTTCTGGGGTTATTTCCAGGGCTAATTTTGTATTTCTATGTTCGGTTTTCGCAATGTTACAGATTTCACATTCATTTATAATGTTTTGGATAAGTTTTTGATAATCGGGGTAATAATAAAGTTCTTTGAACTGAAGAGTGAGTTTTTCTATGCCTGGGTGTAATAATTCTTTATGTGCTTTGAGGATAATTTCTTTAAATTGGGCATATGTTTGGATATCTATTAGTTTACTACTGGTTCTCATAGTTTTAGTGAAATTGTCGGGACTTATAATTTGAATATAAGCATTTTGAAAGACTTTAAAGTCGGCTTCATTAGGGAAGTAAATAACACTTTTCTTAGTGCAGAGGTATTCTTTAATTAGGTCTTTGGCAAAGGTGTCGGTCATTTCTTTATAACTAATTTTATTCTAGTTTTATGAAAGTATCTTATTATTTGGACATCGTCAAAATTGTCTTTTAGGAATTTTAATTGTCTGTTATAATAATTGAGGGGTCTTTCGGCTAAGGAAATGTGGCTTTGATTGTCTTCCTGTGCGCTATGCACAGTAGCTGCTGTGGTAATGGAAACTGGGTTCTCCTAGGAACTTTTCTTGAATTTGAACTCTGGATAAGGCATCAGCGACATGATTTTCCTTACCAGGTAGGTATTGGATATTATAATCATATTCATTTAACTTTATCTTCCATCTTTGTAATTTCATATTGGGTTCTTTTTACGTTACTTAGCCATACAAGTGGCCTATGATCGCTTAATATTTCGAACTTTCTACCGAATAGGTAAGACCTGAAATATTTTGTTGCCCATACTATAGCTAATAGTTCTTTTTCTATTGCTGAGTAATTGAGTTCGTGTTCGTTAAGAGTTCTGCTTGCATAGCAAATGGGTTTATGCTCTTGAGATAATACAGCACCTATAGCTATATTACTCGCGTCTGTTGTTAATGAAAATTTCTTTTCGAAGTTAGGGTATATTAGTATTGGATCGGACGTGATGAGTACTTTTAGTTTTTCGAAAGCGGACATATAATCGTTATCTTCTGTATTGATTATTGCTCCCTTTTTTAATTTGAGTGTCATTGGTTTTGCTATTTTTGCAAAATTGGGGATGAACTTACGGTAAAATCCGCAGAGTCCAAGAAAAGACTTTATTCCTTTTGTGGTTTTAGGAATGGGAAAATTAACAATTGCGCTTATTTTGTTGAGGGGTCGGTTTTATACCGTCTGTTGTGATAATGTGACCAAGAAATTCTGTTTCTTTCTTTAGAAATTCACATTTGTCAAGTTGCAATTTTAAGTTAGCTGATCGTAACTTTTCGAATACTCTTTCCAATGATATTATGTGTTCCTCTAATGAAGTGGAATAAATGATAATAAGTAAACTAGACAATCCTTGTAGATTAAATCTTCTAGGAGGTTGTTCATGCAACATTGAAAAGTTGCTGGTGCATTTTTTAGACCAAAGAGCATACGAAGATATTCGTAATGTCCATGTTTTGTTGAAAATGCTGTTTTGGATATTGATCGCGGGTCCATTTGGATTTGATGGAAACCTTTAGCTAAATCAATAGTTGAGAAGTATTGACAGCGTCCAAGCTTGTCTAATATTTCGTCCATTACAGGAATAGGGAATTTGTCGTCAATGGTTATTTCATTGAGACTGCGATAGTCTATGACTAATCGAAATTTTGGTTTGCCAGAAGCATCGTTTTTCTTTGGGACAATCCAAATTGGAGAACAATAAGGGGATTTAGATTTCCTAATTATATTTTGTTCTATCATTTCGTTAATTTGTTTGTTGACCTCTTGATCAAACCCTTTGGGGATTTTTAAGGTTTTTTATAAATAGGGTCTTCGTGCTTTGTAAGAATAGAATGTTTAATCGTACTTGTGACCTTCTCTGTACTGAATATCGTTGTATTCTAGCGAGACATGCGAAAGTTGTTCCCTTTCTTCTGTATTCAGATGTTCCAATCTGAATACATTGGATTCTCTTAACTTGTCGTCTAAGGCGTAGTTAGAGGGTACTTCTAGAAGGGCTTCTTCTATGGGAGGTGTATTAAGAGGGGTTTCCTCAGTTTTAGAAGTCTTGTGATCTTCTAACTTAGATGACTTGGGGTACTCGTTGGTGACCTTGGACTCATATTTTCTTAAGTGGGGTTTCCGCTTAATTTTAAGGAGGGTTTTCTCCTTTTTTGGGGTAAGTAGAGGGGTTTCCTCTGTGTTAGATGACTTAGTTTCTAGATCTTCGACGAACTTACGGATATTTCCAGGGAAGGGTGTGTTGTAGAGACGTCGTAGTAACTCCTCACATGGTGTCTGGGTTTTGTACTCATTGATAAGGGCATTCATCAGGTCTGGCCAGCTTCTGGCTCCGGATAGTTGGGATACGCGTTGGGCATCTCCTGCGAGTTGCATCTCGATTGCACTGAAGAACACATGCTTCTGTCTGGTGTCACTTGTTGGGTATAACTGTAGTACGAACTGGATCCTTTTGATAAAGGCACTGAGCTCTTGAGTGTTTCCGCTGAATGCAGGTATTTGTCTAATTTGACCTAACGCCTGATTCAGGTGGGGCTCCGACAACAGTTGAATTTGTTCGGTTGCCATGATTTTGTTGTTTTTGTTTTAGCAGAGTTTTTTTGTTGTTGGTTGTTTTTACACTTTTATGGTTGGTTGTTTTTACACTTTTATTGTTCTTTGTATGCAGTAGATTGACTATTGCGTGTCAATCACCGACTTTACGTGAAGTTCTTTGGCGGATAAAACGATTTAATTGTATTACGATGCACTTTTACCTTAGCGCCGATTCGCGTGGTTCAATCACAAAAAAGATACGCTTGGTCGTACAAGGATCTTTAATCACTAGATTGATATTGGTAAACGAGTCGCACAACTTTTTTCTTTTTATCCTACCGGCTGCGCCATTAACGAATTCAGACCGAGGGTTTAACAAAAAAAAAAATAAAAACACAGTTGTTTTAAGTTTATTAGTTAAACACTTTTTTTTATTTCTTCCAAAGGAAGAACTAGAGCCTTTGGATTATCTAGGGTTTGATAACAGACTTTAGTGAGCTATCGCGGTTGATAGCGTACTCGGTGCTCGGGAGTAAACTGAAAGTTAACTGAACTAAACTGAACTTCTGCTTAGATGCGTGCCTGGGTTTATATAGGCAAAGTGGGTGTTAAGAGAGCAAACTCTTTAAGAGAGTTTGGCTAATTTTGATTCTAATGTTCTCTTTAAGAGAGTTTGGCTGATTTGACTTTAATGTTCTCTCATTGAGAGAGGGAGAGGTTCCCGAAAAATAGAGGTAATTGGAGAATCCTGAGACAAGTGCCTGAGCGGAAACTCGGGTGATAAAGTTTTGTTATTTCAGTTGGCTCGCTGTAAACTTTGGGCGGAGACCCGGGTGATGAAGCTTTAGTATTTCAGTTGGCTCGCTATAAACATTGGGGCTAGCCAAGTGATCGAATTGGGGGACAATTATTTGGGTGATCGGGTTCGAGCAATTATTTGTTATTGTTTTTATACCCTTCGACCATTGAAAATGGTCAAAAAAGGGTATACTAACTTTGTGCAAAATGTATGTAACAGGCATAGGGAGGCGTGGCAGACCCCATAAAGTATATACATTCTTGCTCAGGATCACTAGCCGAGTCGATTGAGACATGTCCGTCTGTCTGTCCGTCTGTCCGTCTGTTTGTTTGAGACAACAGATCTTAGCTATTAAAAAAGCTAGAGACACCAAATTTGGTATGAAGGTTCCTATATATTCGGGGCAGGTGAAGTTTATGTTAAATGTCCCACGCCCACCGCCCCCGCAAATCGGTAATTTACGATTATTAAGCAAATCATTAAACTTATAAAGTTCTGCTTTGGTATGTATAACGCTGACTGCAATATGAACATATTCTCCAAATTACAATCCGATCGGACCAATAACACAGAAGCTATTAAAGTCAACGTTTTCAGTACAAATGTTCGGTACGAGCAGCAGCTTGCGCGCTGCTTTGAGCAGTTGACGCCGACGTCGACGTTGCGTCGTGTCGCTTTACTCTTTACGCGCGTCGCTGTGTGAGTGCGAGCGAGTAAGCTATATGTAGTAGATGAATTTGTGCAGAATTTTTGTTCGAAATTATGCGTGTGGTTACACGTTTGTAACGGATTAAAAAAATTGGGAGAAGGGTATCTTACTGTCGGGCGCCCGACTGTAGCCTTACCCACTTGTTAGATCTATGATCTGTGGGAACCTTTAGATTTATGATCGGTGGGAACCAAAGTTAATCGAAGGGCTCTCGTTCTTTGATTACATATTGTGCTTATACGTTAATGTGTGTATGTGCGTTTTACAATAATGTGTGTGTGGAATTAGGGAGTTTAAATTGTGGGTGTAGAATGGATATGTCACTATATATATATATATGTAACTCAAATTATATACATACGTATATTTTATTAATCTTAAACATCAATTTATTATATTAATATATCATATATACAATATTTAATTGTTATATTATAATAATCAAAATGTAATTTATTAATATGTAATGTATGTATTTATTTATATATAATATATCGATACTTGATATTAAAATTCAAATAATATAATAATCGAAAAACTTCTTCTTACTACGCAGCAGCATGCAATTTAAATTAATTATTGCGAACACGGGCACGAACCGATACCGATTATTCTTTTAAACTCTCACACTCTCAAGTTTTTTGCATTCACTTGAATGCGTATAATAAGCATGCGTGCCAGCATACGTACAGTCACAATGTAACGGCTTTTGGCTAAATGCGCGGGACTGCTGGCCTCAACGCAATCACATATACATATGTACACATGCAATGTACCTTGAACTCACAATCACTCGCGGAATATTTGTATATATTTAATATTTTATATTTACTATAGCAAACACTAGTATTGTGTAGATCCACTGCACAACTACAAACTAAACTATTAAATATGTAAAACTATTTATATATTTAAACATTGTAATCGCGTTAAATTTAATAAAATCGGTATCGCCAATCGACAACGATGCAAAAACGAACCGCACACGCCAATCGGAAGCTACCAACTAATTTTTGTCATGACCGACAGCCCTGTCCACTCTTTGCTGAATTCAATGTAAGCGTCGCTTTTTGTTAAGCACCAAACATTTTTTATTCAAATATAAAATAAATTATTGTGTAATTAAACGAAATTTAAACCAATATCTTGAATTTTTAGGTATAATAAAATTATATTGCACATATAGATCTTCAGTAATAGGAAGCAATTTTGTTATATAAATTCTGGCTAGTCTAACAGCCGATGAAGGTTGCCTTTCAGTGATGCTTGTGACGTGATTTTGAGAGTGTGTGCCGTCATAAGTTGCTGCGCATAGGTTATCTTCTAGACAGAATCATGTATGCTTCGCATGTCTGTGCTTGATTTGGGTCATGGGGTTGCCATAATTTGTGTTCCAGGGCAATTTGGATGCCAATATAATTCTAAAAAATATTTAGTTAAGGCCCTAGTATATACTAATAATATAAGTAATATCCCTGTAGTACAGGGCACTAGTTCGTAGCTAGTGAAATAAGTACTTACAAACAGACCACCTCTACTTACTTTGCAAACCCTCAGCAATGTGTTTTATCATTTCGTGTTTGGTATGAAATGTCCGCAAAAAAATCAATCGCAACCACATCGCTTAATTTTTCTATTTGGACTGTCTGACATATTTTGGTAAATTTGTATTTGAGTAATGACTAACCTTAGATTTGTGAATTAACAGAACGGCAATATATTTAATATTCAATATGGTGAAGTAAAGGCATTATTATCGAAGAATTTTGGTAAGGGATAACGACCGCCTTACAAATTAATTGACTTATGTGAAAAATTTCAACTATTGTTGAAGGTTCAGCATCTGCGACGTAAATACCGATGTCACAAGAGTCTATCGGCTGGGTATAAAAATTATGCAAGTTTGTAAATCGCCTTGCTTTAAAATGCCCCTCAGAGTCTTGCATAATAGATGTAATTACTATTGGAATATCTTCTTCAATATAGCATTAATTATTGGGTTCTTTTTGCGTTAATGTAGCTCCTTTAAATAATATATATATTTTTTTTACTTTCAACAGCATTTGGTGAATGTATAATGGATGAATATACCTCTTCGTCTATTCTCTTTCGAATTTCCTTTAAAACTTTTGATGGCTTTTGGACGTAACTTTTCACACGTTGTAAATAATTCTCAAAAGCATATGCAGAGCCTTTAACTGCTCCACAGTTTGTTGAACATGAAGTAAACTATGAACATTAAAGAATACACTATTTTCTCCAAATATTACTTTCTACAAAAAGCTGCAACATGCGGTGACAGGTTTCCAAGTTTTCTTCTCTTTGGAATGGACAGCAAAGCATCCTATACGCACAATGCAATAACATAAATGTGTAGTATTTATTGTCGGATAATTCATTTTTTAGTGCAAAAATTCCTGAGTATAGTAAAAATTGTCTAAATTCTGTAGCTTTCCATTTCGATAGTTCGTTTAAAGACCTAGGCTTCCTAGCAAATTCTTTGGGCATTCTTTATGTAATGACATTAATTTTAGAGAAATATTAAGTTTTTTTCCATTTGTTAATTTGTTACACATCTTATTAGTTGTCAATCTTACAAGAAATTTACGCATGACTCCTAAATCGATTAAATGCATAAAGTCCAATGGAATTTGGGAAACCATTTTAACGTCTATTATTTCAAAAGGTGTCATTTTTGTCAAATATTCTTTTGTGTGGTGATCGGGATATTTTCTATTTTTGAAGTCCTCGTCTGTTATCAACTCTCCGCTTTTACTTTTGTATGTTAAGACATCATTAATTTTCTTGCCAATTTGATTGCATTTTGAACACCCATGCGATGATGTGTGTCCAGGAGTCCCACTGACGTAAGCTTTAGCTGGGGCGTCACAAACAATATCCCTAAGTTTTATTACAATTCGCTTTTCGTCGAGCTCAATTCCATTAAGAAAGATATGTTTTAATTCACAAATAACTTTGCGAGAAAATTCAGCACAATTATGGGGCTTGGATTTACCCAAAAATATTACTACTGGGGAATTTTTAATATTTGTTAATTTCATTAATATAGGCCAGTGTTGTGAATATGAACTGTTGAAAAGCGGAATTCCATCAATGTTAATGTCAATAATTATGTTATCATAAATATTAATTTCAATCAAGAGTTTATTTATTTGATTCTTAATGCCAATATGGAGGTACGAACCGCCATCGATTGTTGTTATTTCAGTTTGTTTAGGGACAGTGCATTTATAAAATGGGGAAACGTCAACATTATTTTTTTTAAGTATACGCACTAAATCAATTGCGCAGTCACGGGTCGGCCGATGCTTTACAAACCACATTTTTAGGTCATTACTTAAATCTTTATTATTATCTCTGACATTATTATTTTCAATCATTTCTTGATTACCGTCAGTTTTTGAGCAAAACACATTTTTGCTCTCAAGGCCATTTTCTTCTGACATTGTTATTGCATTTGAATTTACGTTGTCTTCTTCATATTTTCATATTTTTTTTTATTTGTTGCTTGATTTTCTTGTGCATTTCACTGTACATATTTATATATTTATTATAATTACCTTTCTTTTATTTAAGTTTAATATTGAATTGCCCTATGCGACTTTTTTTCACTTTTCACTTGCACTTTTTCAAGTCTGGCTGCAAAACAAAAAAGAATTTCCAGTGCTGCAGCATTGTTTTTGTTAATTGTCAAAAATTGTGAAAACAAACATAGACACAAAGAGTAAGAAAAAAGTAAGAGAAAAAAAGCTGAAAGCGTACGCGTATGAGTGAGCCGGAAAGTTGTTGGGAACGCGTATGAGTGAGACGAAAAGTTGTTGGGATATAGAGAAACGAAGTGCCGTTCAATTTCGTTTACGTTTTCTATCGCTTGGTGGTTCGGCGTTCGCTTACCATAGTTCAGTTCAGTAGGTACCCATGATTGCGATTTAGAGAAACGAAGATAAAAACGAAACAATTAAAGTTCGTTTAGTCTTTCTGTCCCGTAGTGGTTTGGCGCTTGCTTACCTTAGGGTCACTACGGAAAGTACATGTAGGGAGTAGTTGGGGTAAGGTAGTGCAAACATGGCCAATCGCCACCTCCAGAACGACAGGGATTATTATGAATTTTAATAATACATACACATGTACATACTTTCTAACATAGGCCTATGATACAAACATACGTACATGTAGACATGTACGTACACATATACATATTCATGGGACATCGGTTAGAGAGTGCGTACAAAGCATCGAGAGAGCGAATGCATCATCACGAATCATCGACCTTCTTCAACTTACAAGTGAAAAGTCCCCATGTATGCATACACATACTTAAGCTTATATTGCAACATACATACGTATGCATGCAAATGCATATTAAGTATCACATGGATTAGAGAGAGCGGAATGAGCATCAATTAGAAAGAGCGGATAGATCGTCAATTACAGAGAGCGAAGAGAGCATCAATTTGAACGAATTGACAGAGCTCGCGCTTCGCGGTCGCCTCTTCCTTCTCTTTAAAAAATACATAAACATTATAATTTCTTTTATTTGGCTATGATCTTATAAGCAATTCAATTAACATACATAAAATTTAAAATTTGCTTGCAATTAGTACGTCTAGAAAAATACATAAAAATCTATTATTATTTTATAACTATGATTTATAAAACACAGGTATATTTATAACCATAGTAAGAGCGACATTGGTTAGATAAAGTTTTTAGAGTATCAATTAGAGAGCGAGAGAGAAAGCGCGGACTGAACATCAATAAGAAAGAGATAGAGCACCAATAAGAAAGAGCGGAAATAGCTCGCGCTTCGCACATGCCTCTTCCTTCCTTTTCTAACTTACATAAGCTCTAAGTGTAATAGTCTGCATATATTTTATTCAATAACTTTCGTGCCTTTGGTCAGATGAAATTGCAATTTGAAAGATATGCTCATATTACAACCAGCTTTGTGTATACCGAAGCAGAACGTTATGTGTTAAATGCTTTGCTTAATAATCGTAAATTACCTTTTTGCGGGGGCGGTGGTGTGGAACCAAACATTTGAAATAAACTTGATCTGCCTATGATATATAGGAATCTTCATGCCAAATTTGGTGTCTCTAGCATTTATAATAGCTGAGATCTGTTGTCTCATACAGACGGACAGACAGACCGACATGTCTCAATCGACTCGGCTGGTGATGCTGAGCAAGAATATATATACCTTATGGGGTCTGCCACGCCTCCTTATGCCTGTTACATACATTTGCACAAAGTAAGTATACCCTCTTGTTTGACCATTTTCAATGGTCAAAGGGTATAAAATACCCAGTTTTTGAAAAATGTTTGAAAAAATTCAAAAAGTATGGTATCCGTCCTGGTAATATATTGACTTTGGATTCGGATTAAGAAGGTCCAAAAACATATGAAAACATATATATCACATGACCAGGTCATACCCCCCTATTATTTTCTGGCGCTTTGAAGATTTTTTAATTCAATTCATTGCCGCAAAGAAAAACTTGGTAAATTAGACAACGGCGACAATTTGAAGTATCCATGTTTGGAGTTGACACCAGGTAGATTCTTGACAGAAACTGGTAAATTCTTGACGGAAACTGAATTACATTATACTCGTAACAGACTTTTGCTGCATATGCAACGTACTGAATTCACTTGGGACTATAAAGTACTCTCTAGAAGCAACCTTCTACAAACAAAGTGGAATTAAATAAAGCTCGCAATATTTTGTGACACGATTAGATTACTGCGATTCGGAGGGCGCATTCTGAAATCCGAACTGAACTTCAATGCAAAACATCCCATTCTCGTAGCTTAGTCTTCGGCAGTTGCATCGCTATTCATTCATTATTTTTACGGAACTCAGAACTACCTTTCATATCGTTCAACAACAATTTTAGATATTGGGAGCACGTAACTTGATCTGGAAAGATGTCTTTCGTTGCAAGCAAAGTTGTATGCAACGCCGTAACACAGCACAGCAGGTACCTAGATTTCATCAAAGTCCATGTTTTCAAGACACTGGTCTCGACTACGCGGGACCTATCGCTATAAAAGAATCTAAGGGTTGAACTCTGAGGATTGGCAAGGCATGGTTTGCCATCTTTGCGTGTCTGGCAACGAAGGCTATCCATATTATCCATATCCATTAGTCAGCGATCTCACTACGAATGCGTTTATAGCCGCGTTCAAAGGCTTTTGTGCACGAAGGAAGACTCCGATGGATCTTTACTCCGACAACGGAACTACATTCCACGGAACCAAGCAACCAAAATATGTGAAAAGTAGCTACAGCACATGCTAAGGATGAGCAACTTGCGAACTTCTTTGCCACGGAAGGACTCACGTGGCATTTTATTCCCCCGTCCGCACCACATATTGGTGGGTTATGGGTTATATTGCGCCGAGAAGTAGGAGCAGCCGCTCTCACCTTTGAAGAGTTGTGTACTAATGTAATAATGACTTCGAGACTGTAGCCTTTTTGACTAGGTTATATCTTGGTTTTGGAACCAGCCCTTTTTTTACTCATCACACACTTATTTTACTCTACACACTGAGACTTTTGTTTTTCCGTTGTTAATTTGTTACTACACGCTGGTCAATTTGTCGCGATGACCAACTATTATGCGAGTTGTTATATCAAAAAGACTTACAGTTGACTTTAATGCATCAATGCAAAAGGTTTAGTGCATAGTGCGAGTGGGCATATTAAGTGAAGGCATTAATTTGCACCATTACATATTTATACATGTTATATTTTATTAATAGTTTTTATACCCTTCGACCATTGAAAATGGTCAAAAATGGATATACTAACTTTGTGCAAATTGTATGTAACAGGCCGGGGCAGATGAAGTTTATGCCAAATGATTGATGCTACACCCACCGCAGCCGTAAATCGGTAATTTACGATTATTAAGCAAAGTGATAAACTTATAAAGTCATGCTTTGGTATGTATAAAGTTGAATGCTATATGAATATATCCTCCAAATAACAATCCGATCATATCACAGAAGTTATTAATGTCAACGTTTTCAGTACAAATGTTCGGTACGGGCAGCAGCTTGCGCGCTGCTTTGAGCAGTTGACGCCGACGTCGACGTTACGTGGTGTCGCTTTACTCTTTTCGCGCGTCGCTGTGTGTGTGCGAGCGAGTAAGCTATATGTAGTATAGCTTTTTACCTACTTGTTAACTTTCCACAGATGTCGATGTGCACTGTGTACCATGGAAAGCTCAACTTTCGGTTAAAAATGCTTAAGTTTATTGCCCGAGGTTTTTTCGACGCGTAATAAAATTTTCAACGAATTTGCCTATGTATTTCGTATTTTCAAGTGGTACAACGCCATCAGCCCGATGTTTGTTGCGCGCGGAACATATATGAAATCAACCTCCCGCCTGACCAACAGAGAGGTTGTACTGTACTGGAAACACCATACGCATGAACCATATTCAAGAATGGGGTAAACAAGTGAGACATAGAGGATCTTTGTTAGATAAGGATCGTCAAAAACCTCATTCCTGTGGCCATATTAGAGATATAATTTGAAAACTTAAGTTTCGCTTCATCAGCTAGGGTGATTCTTTTCAAGATATATAATACTATACATAAGATAATACATGTAATATATAATACATAGAATACATACTATGGACTGTTATCAGCTTGCATTTAGAGCTGTTAAGGTTTATAAAATTATAGGACCGAGATGACTTCCCTAAGGAATACCAGATATGGCATGAAGTGGGTTTGATGGAGTACACTTTAAGTGATAGCCAGAAACCTAGAAATCGAATTCGACATAACCTAAAAATTTTTTCAAAAATTTAATAAACTGGGTAATGGTTTGAAAACTAAGTTTTTTAAAGTAATTAATGTAGGTTTTGAAAATAAAAAAATGTTTCCATTCTAAAATACCACTTTAAATACTCTTTCAACGGCTTTTGCAATAGGCCTTTTTAAGGTGTCATTGTTTCTCCTGTAATTTTTTTTCTAATGCATTTATATTTTCGGTTAGTTTTTGAACAATTTTTGAAAAAACTTTTAGGTTATGTCAAAAAGTATACGTCCTGAAAATATTTTGACTTCGGATTCGGATTAAGGAGGTCCAAAAACATATGAAAACATATATCACATGACCAGGTCATGATCCCCCATTATTTTTTGGCGCTTTACAAAATTTTCATTTTTTGGAGGTTAAGTCGAAACTTAGACGTGCAGGATACATATTGATTGAAGAATCGGATTTAGAAGGTCAAAATACATGAGAAAACATATATCACATGACCAGATCATTATTCTGTACCTTTTTGGGGAAATTTTAAAATTTTTCAGTTTTGTCAGGTTATGTCGAAAGCCAGACGTGATGACGTAGTTTCGACCCCGGATTCAGATTCAGCGACCCAAAATACATATAACTGCATATGCCGCATGCCCAGATCATAATAAAACAAGTGAAAAGGCTACAGTCGGGCGCCTGACAGTATGATACCCTTCTCCCAATTTTCTAAATCCGTTACAAACGTGTAACCACAGTCAAAATTTCAAACAGAGAATTCTGTACAAATACTTCTACTACATATAGCTTACTCGCTCGCACTCACACAGCGACGCGCGTAAAGAGTAAAGCGACACGACGCAACGTCGAACTCTAAAAAAAATACTAATATTATCACTTAACCTGCTGATATAAGAAATCCGTTTACTACGCGAGTGCACTCTTTTAATTTGCTAAACTAATCTTGTTTGCAAAAGAGTCTTTTCGCCTTTCTTCTTTAAATTTCATTTGATTACGTTTCTCTTTTTAGAAACGTTGTTATTGCTTCTGCAAAACATTTTCTTTTACTTCGACTTTCGTGAGCAAATTAAGCCTCTCAGCGACTCCGACTCTCTCGGGCTCTCACTAACTCTTTTTTTTTATCTTTGTTATTGTGCACTAATCTTTCCTCTCTCTCTATTTTTGTTGTGTGCATTTTTGACAGTGGTCACCCCTAATAATGGAAGGAGGAATTATTTGTTTTAAGAAAACCTGCCAAAAGCAGATTACATCTGCTCAGGCAAGTATTTGCTGTTAGATCTGCAACAACGTTGCTCATGCAAAATGTGTGGGCTTCAGTGGCCTAACGGCCGATGCTGTAGCCAAGCGAAACGGTCTGCACTATTGTTGTGATGCGTGTCGTGATTTTGTATCGTTGATTTTGTATCGTTCATGCGCCAAACTAGGACGGGATTTAGGGAACTGTTTGGTAGTTTTCACAAACTTGCCGATCAGTTCTCCGCGCTGGACACTTCATTAAATAGCCTTAGGCTACTAAATGAGTCTCCCAAGCGCAAAAAATCAGCTCAAAAGGAGCAGCCGTCAACTAGTGCCTATCAGCCTCAGAACGTTGACCAACTCAGCACACCAGTGACGTTGCCGCTGCTATCATTTACTACACCTGTAGTTACGAGATCAGCAGCACAGAAAAATTTCTCTGTTGAGCCCGTGGAGCTCATTTCCCCTTTGCCCAATACTTCATCTGCGGTTTCTATTCCTATGAAACCGCAAATACTAATTACCCAACCGATAGTCCCTCAGGCAAGCTCACCTTTGGGATTATCGGCACAACCTGCTCCCAATGGTCCTATATCTGTGGGACCCAAGCCTGTCACCGGAATTCCACCGAAGAGGCACATATTTGTCTCGAGGCTAGCCCCTGATCTCACATCTTCAGATGTTATGGCTTATATCCAAGCCAAATCTCAAGCCCAAGATTTAAAGGTTGAACAATTTAAATTTTCATATGAAAGGGATATATCATCCTTTAAAATTAGTGTCTCTAACGATTTATTTAACCAAATATGCTCAGCTAACTTCTGGCCCGATCATATTGTGGTTAAAGAATTCGAAGCAAAGAAAAAAAAGAATCGTCAACCGATTAGACTACCTCTGCCAAACCAGGCCACCACTTCCAAAAATGCGACTTCAAAAAACTAATAAAATTTTTAACATTAACCTACCAAAACGTAAGGGGCCTGCGTAGCAAGCTACCTACGTTATTCTTAAATAGCCTTTCGTTTGAATCCCATGTGCTTGTGTTCACTGAGACTTGGTTAAAACCTGAGATTTTATGCTCTGAAATTTTTCCAAGCAAGTTCACAACTTATAGGTTTGATCGCCATGATCGGCGGGGCGGCGGTGTTCTTATTGCGGTAAATCTGATATCGCGTCAGAACATGTACACCCGGAGATTCAATATGATATTGAATTCATTTGTGTAAAATTACACCTTCCCGGCTTCCAGGTTTATATAACCTGCTCGTACATCCCACCTTCGTCGGATATTCTTATCTACACTCAACATTTGCTTGCAATAAAGTATGTCTTCAATTTGTTATCTAACATAGACCACCTCATAGTCCTTGGCGACTTTAACATACCTGAGTGTAGTTGGACACCAAGTGATGAGGCAAATTTCCTGATGCCCTCACAACAACACGATCTTATTGACGGCCTGCATGACATTTCTCTGCTGCAGGTCAACCACCTACAAAATTCTCTAAATAGAACACTCGATTTATGCTTTGTCTCCGATCAGAGTATGGTAACTCTGACTAGAGTCCACCCACTTGCCCAACCAGAAGATCCCTATCATCCAACGTTCGAGGTTGTTTTTGAAACTGGTTTGAACGTATTGGATAAAAAAGTTACGTCGTGTAAGAGAGCGCGTTGTTTTCGTAAAGCCGATTTTGATAAAATTAATTATTTAATTTCAAATTATGACTGGTCTAATTTTTACAAATGTAACAATATGGATATGGCTCTTAATTTATTTTATAAAACATTAAATAACTTTTTTGACATTTGTGTGCCTTTTTCTTATTCGAGTAGACCCCCATGGTTTACTAAAGAACTATCCAGTCATAAAAATCTAAAGTCTAGACTCTTTAAAAAAAAAATCCTAGATGTCATTCCTCGTCTATTTTTTCAAGATATCTTATTGCTCGGTCAAATTTTGTTGCTCTCAACGCTACATGCTATAAAAATTATTTGACTCGTTGCGGGATTCAGTTCCGGCAGAATCCCAGACAGTTCTATAATTTTGTTAACATGAAGCGTAAGTCATCTGCCTATCCATCTAAGCTATCGTTTGAAGGTGCAAATGCAAATACTGACCAGGACATGGATCTGTTTGCTAAGTTCTTTCAAACGACCTTTTCAATTTCAACACGCAATGTAAATTCTTATCCTTTCACCATTCACAGTTCAACTGGCATTTTTGCCCCACAATTAAACGAAAGTTCGATTTTCAGGGATTTATGTTTGATAAAACCAGTTTTCTTACCTGGTCCTGACGGAATTCCTAGTTGCGTACTTCGATACTGTGCCGATCCTCTATCTAAGCTATTGCTCAAACTTTTCTCGCTGTCCCTGAAAACTTCCACCTTTCCTTCCATATGGAAGGAATATTTCATTTTACCGCTTCACAAGAAGGGCAGCAAGTCTGATGCATTAAACTATAGAGGTATCTCAAAATTGTCGGCTATTCCTAAACTCTTCGAGAATGTCATAACTCCTCACTTGCAGCATTTCTGTAGATCTGTCATTTCTCCTTGTCAGCACGGATTTATAAAACGTCGTTCCTCCTCGACAAATTTACTTGAGCTTACATCCTTTATAATAAAGGGCTTTCAGAAAAATTTTCAAACTGACGTCATTTATACTGATTTCAGTAAAGCATTTGACTCAGTAAATAACTTCCTTCTTGCACACAAACTAAACATTATTGGTTTCTCACCAAATCTTTTAAGCTGGCTTATAAGTTATTTGGCCAACAGAACACAAGTCTTCTTAAAAAATGCTTTTCTGACCATATTCAAGTTACTTCTGGTGTTCCTCAGGAAAGCCATTTAGGTCCCCTTCTTTTTACGCTTTTCAACAATGACCTTCCTTCGGCCATACATAATTCACGTACTCTTATGTATGCAGATGATGTAAAGCTTTGTTTTCAATTTAAAGACGCCTCCTGTCATTCATCCCTTCAAACCGACCTCAATAGTTTTAACAGTTGGTGTGTTGTTGATGACATTCTCTCGTGCCAGTCCTAAGTACGAATCTTACACTTTATGTGGTTGTCCTCTGGAAAGAATTACCTCTGTGGACGACCTTGGAGAACGCCTGGACGCTAAACTCAGTTAATAAGGCTATGAGTGTACTCGGATTTTTTAAGAGGTGGGCTAAGGAATTTAACGATCCTTATATAACTAAGTCCCTTTATACCTCACTTGTGCGTCCTATTCTCGAGTATGGATCATGTGTTTGGTATCCTCAATTTTCAACCTACAAGGACCGCATTGAATCCGTTCAAAAGAACTTTTTATACCCTTCGACCATTGAAAATGGTCAAAAAAGGGTATACTAACTTTGTGCAAAATGTATGTAACAGGCATAAGGAGGCGTGGCAGACCCCATAAACTATATATATTCTTGCTCAGGATCACTAGCCGAGTCGATTGAGACATGTCCGTCTGTCTGTCCGTCTGTTTGTTTGAGACAACAGATCTCAGCTATTAAAAAAGCTAGAGACACCAAATTTGGTATGAAGGTTCCTATATATTCGGGGCAGGTGAAGTTTATGTCAAATGTTTGATGCCACGCCCACCGCCCCCGCAAATCGGTAATTTACGATTATTATGCAAAGTATTAAACTTATAAAGTTCTGCTTCGGTATGTATAAAGCTAAATGCAATATGAACATATCCTCCAAATTACAATCCGATGGGACCAATAACACAGAAGTTATTCAAGTCAACGTTTTCAGTACAAATGTTCGGTACGGGAAGCAGCCGACGCGCTGCTTTGAGCAGTTGACGCCGACGTTGTCGTTGCGTCGTGTCGCTTTACTCTTTACGCGCGTCGCTGTGTGAGTGCGAGCGAGTAAGCTATATGTAGTAGAAGAATTTGTGCAAACTTTTTTTTTGAAATTATGAGTATAGTTACACGCTTGTAACGGATTTTTAAAATTGGGAGAAGGGTATCTTACTGTCGGGCGCCCGACTGTAGCCTTACCCACTTGTTATCCATAACCTTATTAAAGGCGACATTGACAGTGATGACTTGGTTAGCCGGTTACACTTCTCTGTCCCTTGCCGTCTAACAAGAAATTATATTCCACTAACTCTTCCTAGTTGTAGATCGAACTATGCCCTGCACGAACCGTTCAGGGTATTATGTTCGGACTACAACAAATACTACTTTATTATATCTAACAGCCAATCGACTAATAATTTTTAACATTCACTACTTTCCCACCTGGCTAGAAGTTAGCAATCTTCCGACCTTCCTATTCGTTAACTGCGCTCCTCGGGCGTTACGAGCGCTTTAATCCATTAACATACTTCTTTTGATCTGATTGGGTTTTCTGGGTTTCCCCATTCCTTTGCAACAAATGTTGGATCAACTAAAAAAAAATGATCTTTTTACTCCCAGATTAAATTAAATTAAATTAAATAAATAAATTCAATAAATTAAATAAATAATTTAATGATTAATTAATAATTAAAAATTTCAATACAAAAAAAAAATATATATATTTTTAAATAATATACTTACATTCAACTTAAATTATACTTATATTTGTTTGAAACAACAGATCTCAGCTATTAAAAAAGCTTGTGACAACAAATTTGGTATGAAGGTACCTATATATCCGGGGCAGATGAAGTTTATGCCAATTTTTTGATGCCACACCAACCACCCCCGCAAATCGGTAATTTACTATTCTTAAGCAAAGTAATGAACTTATAAAGTTATGCTTTGGCATGTATAAAGTTGAATGCTATATGAACATATCCTCCAAATAACAATCCGATCGGATATCACAGAAGTTACTAAAGTCAACTTTTTCAGTACAAATGTTCGGTACGAGTAGCAGCCTACGCTTTGCTTTGAGCAGTTGACGCCGACGTCGACGTTACGTGGTGTCGCTTTACTCTTTTCGCGCGTCGCTGTGTGTGTGCGAGCGAGTATGCTATATGTTGTAGAAGTATTTGTGCTGAATTTCTGTTTGAAATTATGAGTGTGGTTACACGTTTGTAAAGGATTTTTTAAAATTAGGAGAAGGGTATCTTACTGTCGGGCGCTCGACTGTAGCTTTACCCACTTGTTTTTAAATAGGATCGAGTTTAAATTTTTTAACGGTGACAACTATCTTGTAAACAATGGCGGCTTACTGTAGCATAATGAATAAATGCAAGAAAATAATAATGGTCGCTACTTAAATATCAGTAGACAAATACAGTTCTGACCAATCAAATTAAAAAAATTAACATATTAAGCAAGTTAAAATCTGCTTTCCTAAAGCAGCCTACATTTTTTTTTTTTTTTTGGACGTTGATACAATGAATGTATAATCAAGTGGTCCATGCAATACCAAGCCGATGCTTGTTACGCGCGGATCCCAGATTCAGCGAATGTCCACCTCCCGCCCAACCGACCGAGGGGCACAGTCGCAGAACGTACGACTCGAAACGCGAATAGAGAACGCGGGCATGCAGTTATTACGAATGATAGAACAGATTTGCGAGGAAAGGCTACTTAATTTCTAGAAAGATAGGACAGGATTTCAACTTTTAGGCATGCAACAGAGGAAGCGTTAGCAATAAGGAAGTATAGATTATTGTAGTCCGAGCATAATACCCTAAACGGATCGTGAAGGGCATAATTCGACCTACAATAAGGAAGAGTTAGTGGTAAGTAGTTTCTAGTTATTCTACAAGGAACAGAGAAGTGTAGCCGGCTAACTAGGTCTACACTATCAATATCACCTTGAATGAGGTTATTAATAAATACAACACCCAGCACGGTTCTGCGGTTAGCTAGAGATGGTAGGTTAAGCAACAAAAGTCTACTGCCATAAGAAGGAAGTCTTAAGTTTACATCCCAGTTAAGGCCTCGTAAGGCGAAAAGTAAAAAGTTTTTTTGTACAGATTCAATGCGTTTTTTATGAGTAGTGTACATGTTTACACAGTTGTTCTTGTTTATCAATACATGCGCCAAAATCAAAAGTAACTTCAAGATGGTAAGAATTTGCAGGAAGAAAAGGTGGTTGTGTCTTGTTAAGAGACACATGATTGACATGCGATAATGACATGTCGAAAAGAACATCAAATGGTCATGTTGCTTTGAGGGCAGCACAGAGTTTGAATCAAAACTTATTGTCCAGGTACAATCGGGAATATAAAAGTCCCCAAGGACTGTAAAGTAATCTCTGTCGGATAACAAATAAAATATAGTCTTTATTGCATACAAATGTTGTAAATAAACCGATAATTCCAGTGGCGGTGGAATAAAAGAGGAATTTAGTACCAAATTGAATCTGCGGTAGTAATAATTCGAAATTGATGGTGGATTTTACTGCAAAAAGAACTGCACCACCGCATCGGTCATCTCGATCAATTTTAGAAGCCATGAGTAAACTCCACTCACCCATCGCCTCACCAGACGACCAACCCCCACCCAAGTACCCGCCATGTAGCTTGGAAGCGATGATGTCTACACTCCAACAAAGCCTGGAGAAGTTCATGTCGTTCATGCAACCCACTCTGCAAGATCTTATAAAGAACCAGAACACGCTGATACAGCTGCTTGATCCAGAAAACCCATATAATGACTTCCCTAAAAATAGCTACGTGGAACACCAATGGTGTCTCACAGCACAGGCTGGAACTAACAAAAATATTGATGTAATGTTGCTTTCTGAAACGCACTTAACAAATAAACACAACTTCCAAATTCCTGGATTCAAATTTTACTCCACTAACCACCCAGATGGCAAAGCCCTTGGGGGTACTGGAGTACTAATTAGAGCTCGGCACAAGCACTATCCTTAGAACACGTTTAAAAAAAACTACTTGCAATCCACGTCGATCAGCATACAGGCCAGAAATGGCCCTATCACACTTGCAGCAGTATACTGTCCACCGCGGTTCATACTCACTGAAGACAACTTCATGGAGTACTTTAATACGCTAGGAGAGCGCTTTGTTGCAGCAGGCGACTACAACGCAAAACACACGCACTGAATATCTCGCCTGGTCACGCCCACAGCGAAGCAGCTTTACAACGCAATCACCAAACCAAACCGAAAGCTAAACTACGTAGCACCGGGTAGACCTACATACTGGCCTGCAGACCCAAAGAAGCTTCCTGACCTCATTGACTTCGCAATAACAAAAGGTATTCCACAGCATCTCATAACAGCAGAGTCACTATCAGACTTGTCCTCAGATCACTCTCCAGTAATCTTCAGCTTTCTACAACCAGCACAAAACACTCCGTATGGAAAGCCCACCGACCACTCCAGGCACCAACAGAGGCTGTCACACCATTGCGAGATGCCCATGGAAATTGGTCCTGAAGCGATGAACAAAGAGCCCACACTTTTGCTGACCACCTACAAAAAATGTTTTAGCCTAATCCGCCTACAAACACATTCATCCTCCCCTTGTCACCTAGCAATTGCGCACCGCTGGAGCCAATGGTTTTCAGACCAGATGAAATAGAGAAGACGGTTAAGGAATTAAAACCTGGAAAATCGCCTGGGCACGACATGATTACTTCCAAGATGATCAGCTGTCTGCCTCGTTCTGCGCTGAACCTGATTTGCAAGCTCTTCAACGGAATTGCTAAGCATCGCTATATTCCTACACAATGGAAAAAGTCAGTGGTAATAATGATCTCCATAACATCATTCCTACGCATCAATTCGGATTCCAAAAGAAGCATTAGACCATTGAGCAGGTGAACAGAATCACAACGGAAATACGCACTGCCTTTGAAACCCGTGAATACTGCTCTGCATTATTCTTGGATGTAGCTCAAGTTTTGATAGAGTCTGGCTTGACGGACTTATGTGCAAAATCCAGAAACTGCTGCCTAAAAACACCCATAAGCTGTTGGAGACGTACCTCTACAAGCGTACCTTCACAGTTAGATGCAACAACAGTATGTCCCATGACCATAACAACGCTGGCGTCCCCCAAGGTAGCGTCCTGGGCCCCGTTCTCTATGTTCTGTTTACATCGGACATACCTATCAACTCCCATTCATTCATTCTCTTTCAAAGTGAACGGACGCGTTTTTTTCTTGCTCTCCGAAGCTTAGTTAAATTATAAAGCAATCGGTGTTTAATAACTCTAAAAATTACTTACATTATCAGTTAACCTGCTGATATACAGAAATCCGTTTACTACGCGAGTGCACTCTTTCAATTTGCTAAACTAATCTTCTTTGCAAGAGTCTTTTCGCTTTCTTCTTTAAATTTCATTTGATTACGTTTCTCTTTTTAGAAACGTTGTTATTGCTTCTGCAAAACATTTTCTTTTACTTCGACTTTCGTGAGCGAATTCGACTCTCTCGGGCTCTCACTAACTCTTTTTATACCCTTCGACCATTGAAAATGGTCAAAAAAGGGTATATTAACTTTGTGCAAAATGTATGTAACAGCCATAAGGAGGCGTGGCAGACCCCATAAAGTATATATATTCTTGCTCAGGATCACTAGCCGAGTCGATTGAGACATGTCCGTCTGTCTGTCCGTCTGTCCGTCTGTATGAGACAACAGATCTCAGCTATTAAAAAAGCTAGAGATACCAAATTTGGCATGAAGGTTCCTGTAAATCAAAGGCAGATAAAGTTTATCTCAAATTTTTGATGCCACGCCCACCGCCCCCGCAAATCGGCTATTTGCGATTATTAAGCAAAGTATTAAATCCATAACGTTCTACTTTGGTATGTATAAAGCTGAATGCAATGTGAACATATCCTCCAAATTACAATCCGATCGGACCAATAACACAGAAGTTATTCAAGTCAACGTTTTCAGTACAAATGTTCGGTACGGGCAGCAGCCGACGCGCTGCTTTGAGCAGTTGACGCCGACGTCGACGTTGCGTCGTGTCGCTTTACTCTTTACGCGCGTCGCTGTGTGAGTGCGAGCGAGTAAGCTATATGTACTAGAAGTATTTGTGCAGAATTTTTGTTTGAAATTATGAGTGTAGTTACACACTTGTAACGGATTTTAAAAATTGGGAGAAGGGGGTCTTACTGTCGGGCGCCCGACTGTAGCCTTACCCACTTGTTTTATCTTTGTTATTGTGCACTGCAGCACAAACTCTCTTACCGCGCTCTTCTTATCACAGTTTCTGTGTGTGCCTAATCTTTCCTCTCTCTCTATTTTTGTTGTGTGCATTTTTGACAGTGGTCACCCCTAATAATGGAAGGAGGAATTATTTGTTTTAAGAAAACCTGCCAAAAGCAGATTACATATGCTCAGGCAAGTATTTGTTGTTGGATCTGCAACAACGTTGCTCATGCAAAATGTGCGGGCTTCAGTGGCCCAACGGCCGATGCTGTAACCAAGCGAAACGGTCTGCACTATTGTTGTGATGCGTGTCGTGAGGTTGAGAACGATTTTGTATCGTTCATGCGCCAAACTAGGACGGGATTTAGGGAACTGTTTGGTAGTTTTCGCAAACTTGAGTTCTCCGCGCTGGACACTTCATTAAATAGCCTTAAGCTACTAAATGAGTCTCCCAAGCGCAAAAAATCAGCTCAAAAGGAGCAGCCGTCAACTAGTGCCTATCAGCCTCAGAACGTTGACCAACTCAGCACACCAGTGACGTTGCCGCTGCTATCATTTACTACACCTGTAGTTACGAGATCAGCAGCACAGAAAAATGTCTCTGATGAGCCCGTGGAGCTCATTTCCCTTTGCCCAATACTTCATCTGCGATTTCTATTCCTGTGAAACCGCAAATACTAATTACCCAACCGATAGTCCCTCAGGCAAGCTCGCGTTTGGGATTATCGGCACAACCTGCTCCCACTGGTCCTATATCTGTGGGACCTAAGCCTGTCACCGGAATTCCACCGAAGAGGCACATATTTGTCTCGAGGCTAGCCCCTGATCTCACATCTTCAGATGTCCAAGCCAAATCTCAAGCCCAAGATTTAAAGGTGGAACAATTTAAATTTTCATATGAAAGGGATATATCATTTCTTAAAATTAGTGTCTCTAACGATTTATTTAACCAAATATGCTTAGCAAACTTATGGCCCGATCATATTGTGGTTAAAGAATTCGAAGCAAAGAAAAAAAAGAATCGTCAACCGATTAGATTACCTTTGCCAAACCAGGCCACCATTTCCAAAAATGCGACTGAAAAATTCGCTAAGCGTTTTTAGCGAACTAACATAAATTGTTAACAAAACAAAAGTGTAAGACGCGGTGGTTCGGTTCACAATATACAATTTTAATTGCTGCTGGCTTCACAGAATATTCAATACTGATTCGAGCGGTGACCACAGCTTGGCCACGCACCCTCAAATTTGCCGTCGGCAATTGCCGATCGGCTTACCATACAATATAAGAGAAACTTACACTAAACAATTCATATGCATTCTCTTAAACTAGCTTAACTCTATCAAATCAATGTGCTTTGTAACATTATAATAATAACAATTTAACTATAACGTTGGACTGTTAGCTGACACAGACGTGTTTAGTCAGTGCTCCGTGTACTCTTATATTATCACCGACGTATCATCTAAACAAAACAAAAAGAGCAAGACGAGCGTCGGCTCTCTCTGCAACGAAGTAACGCGTACTTTACTTTCGTCTCAGAAACTCCCGTCATCAAAGAGCCCAGCTCGACAAACGCGGTCAATGAACTCAAGCCAGCGGACTTCGAAAGGCCTCGCTCTTGCTCGCCTATGCTGACGTCAGCGCCCTACGACCTGAAAGTTAGTCAGCATGTCTCTCTCTTGTGCTCCCACGGACCTACACCGGTTAGCTCAGTAGCTACTAGCACAGTCACTTCGCTCTCAATTGCCAGCGCGCCTACAGCGTGCACTACAACAACATCGGTACTCTACCCAACAACAACGACCGTTATAACTTCGGCCGTACCAAATTCGCCTCTCTCGCTCGCCAGTGCAATCAACAAAAACGAAAGCAAGCACGAAACGCAGCCGAATCAACCCCGAAAAGAGCAACTGGTGCAAACTGGCATCGATCGCTACATTAAGAGCAAGCGTAAACTGAGCCCACAGAACAAAGGGAGCGGTAACAAGCCGAAAGTTAACCGCAGCAACGCTGCTACTGGTGAACCTCTTGGTGAGAGCTCAAATAGATTCGCTCTCTTAGACAATACCCCAGCAAATCAGATCGACGAATCATCCAATGTGACGAAGAAAGTAAAGCCGCCGCCCATATATCTTCGTGAAAAAACAACAACTGCGCTAGTCAACAAATTAGTAGCACTCATTGGCGAGAACAACTTTCCTGTTATCCCACTAACAAAAGGAAACATAAGCGAAACCAAAATTCAAACGCAAACCGAATCTAGCCATCGAGATGTAACTAAATATCTGGATGACGCCAAAAAAAGTTACTACACGTATCAACTAAAGAGCGCCAAGGGCCTGCAAGTTGTGATCAAAGGAATCGAATCAACTGTTAAGACTGATGAGATCATCGCAGCGCTCAAAACAAAAAATTTTAATGTCAAATCTGCGATCAACATAATGAACAAAAACAAGGAACCGCAACCACTCTTCAAAGTGGAGCTGGAGCCAAAAGGCATAGCCCTCAAGAGAAACTCTCAAGAAGTGCACCCCATATACAAACTGCAGTTTTTGCTGCACCGTAGAATCACTGTGGAGCAGCCACACAAACGCAACCAGCCGGTACAGTGCACAAACTGCCAAGAATATGGCCACACGAGAGCATACTGTACCTTGAGATCAATCTGCGTTGTCTGCAGCGACCCGCACAGCACTGCGAACTGCCCAAAAAACAAGGAGGATAGTTCAGTCAAATCGTGTAGAAACTGCGGTGAGAACCACACAGCAAACTGGCGTGGTTGCGCTGTTTTCAAAGACCTGAAAAATCGCCTCTACAATCGCGCACCTTCATCTTGGAACTTACCCTCCAGAAGCCACACCTTCGTCGCCGCATCCTCAAACAGAGCAACCACTTCCCTAGCACCATCACAGCCTGTTCTACGTACCGACCCTAGCGTCTCCTTTGCAAGCGCTCTCAAATCAGGCACCAAGCCACCACCTGCATCAACAGATGTTCCGCGTAATTCCCAGCCAGCAAACAAAATCTCAAACGACCAACAACACACGCAGTATCCGCCTGCTAGCATTGAAGCGTTGATGACCTCACTGCAACAAAGCCTGGAAAAATTCATGGATTTTATGCAAGCCACACTACAAGAGCTGATGAGGAATCAGAACACGCTGATACAGCTGATTGTATCCACAAAATCAGTATAATGGCTTCTCTAAGAATAGCAACGTGGAACGCCAACGGCGTCTCTGAGCACAAACTTGAGCTTTCACAGTTTCTTAACGGAAAACACATTGATGTCATGCTGTTATCTGAAACGCATTTGACAAATAAATACAACTTCCAGATACCAGGATACCGATTCTATTCAACAAACCACCAGACGGTAAAGCCCATGGAGGCACAGGAATACTAATAAGAGCACGCATCAAGCATCATCCACATAGCACTTACGCTAAACCTTATCTGCAATCCACTTCCATTAGCGTGCAATCTGGAAATGGCCTTATCACTCTAGCTGCAGTATATTGTCCACCTCGTTTCTCAATCACTGAAGACATCTTTATGGAATACTTCAACACATTAGGGGAGCGTTTTGTCGCGGCTGGCGACTACAACGCCAAACACACATACTGGGGATCTCGCCTCATAACCCCCAAAGGCAAGGAACTCTACAACACAATAATTAAAACTAAAAGAAAGCTTAGCTACGTGTCACCGGGAAGACCTACATACTGGCCAGCGGATCCAAAAAGAATCCCCGACTTAATCGACTTTGCAATAACCAAAGGAATTCCATCTCATCTCATCTCAGCAGTGTCACTCCCAGACCTATCTTCTGACCACTCTCCAGTCTTACTAAATCTCCTTCAGCAGCCGCAGGTTAATGAGAAGCCTTATAGACTCACAAGCAACAAGACCAACTGGGTTACATTTAAAAAGTACGTCTGCACACACACTGGTGCGCTAAGTTCGTTAAGCTCCGAAGAAGACATCGACAACCTTAACAGCGTGCTGGTATCTACGCTCGTGGCAGCAGCAAAAGTCTCTACACCACCAGACTTGCTCGCCTCTACAAAACCCAACAAAAGGCACAGAGACATCGAGAACCTGGTGCTTGATAAACGACGCCTGCGCAGGGAGTGGCAGAAACATAGATCCTTGAGCTCAAAGCAAAAACTAAAGGCCGCCACGCGCTTGCTTACCAGAGCACTCAAGCTCAAGGAAGCGGAAGCACAACACAGCTACATCGAGCAACTCTCACCATCTAGCACAAAACACTCTCTGTGGAAAGCACACCGGCACCTCCAAGCACCAACAGAAGCTGCTACACCTCTACGGGATGCTGATGGCAAATGGATTCGTAGCGACGAACAAAGAGCTTGCACCTTTGCTGACCACCTGGAAAAAGTCTTTCAGCCTAACCCCCTACCAACTCGTTTAGTCTCCCCTTGTCGCCTGGCAACTGCGCTCCCTTGAATCCAATTGTTTTTACACCTAACGAAATTGTGAGAATAATCAAAGAACTAAAGCCAGGAAAATCGCCTGGTCATGACTTGGTTACGACAACAATGATCAAACACCTCCCCCAATGTATGATTCAATCAATTTGTCAGTTATCCAACGCAATTGCTAAGTTTGGCTACTTCCCAAAGCAATGGAAAAAATCAATTATAATAATGATTCCCAAGCCAGGAAAGGACAAAACTTCACCAGCATCCTACAGGCCAATTAGCCTTCTAACATGCCTATCTAAGCTCTTTGAAAATGTGCTCCTGTTACGATTAACGCCATACATCAAACAAGGTAATATAATACCGTCACACCAATTTGGCTTCCGACAGAAGCATGGAACCATTGAACAGGTTAATCGCATCACGTCTGAAATACGCACTACCTTTGAGCACCGCGAATACTGCTCGGCGCTATTCCTGGACGTAGCTCAGGCTTTCGATAGAGTCTGGCTTTATGGACTTATGTTCAAAATTATACAAATGTTGCCGCAACACACACAAGCTACTGGAGTCTTACCTCTACAAACGCATTTTCGCAGTTAGGTGCAACAACAGTGTGTCCCACGACTGCAATATTAACGCTGGTGTCCCACAAGGAAGCGTTCTGGGCCCTGTTCTCTACATCTTGTTCACATCGGACATCCCAACTAACTCCCAGCTAACAACAAACACATTCGCCGATGATACTGCGATCCTCAGTCGCTCCCACTCTCCAAAAATTGCAACTGAACAACTAGCTCGCCACCTCATACGGGTGGAAAGATGGTTTGCAGACTGGCGCATCCGCATTAACGAGGCCAAAAGCAAGCACGTAACTTTTACACTCAACAGAGAAACATGCCCCCATTAGCCCTATACAATACACCCGTCCCACAAGCTGCCGAAGTAACGTATCTGGGCGCACACCTAGACAGGCGGCTCACCTGGCGAAAGTACATCGAAGCTAAGACTACGCATATGAAACTTAAGGCAGCTGGTCTCCACTGGCTTATCAACTCCAACTCTCCACTAAGGCTGGAGTATAAAGTATTCTTATATAACTCTGTGCTTAAGCCCATATGGACGTACGGCTCTGAGCTATGGGGTAGTGCGTCAAAAAGCAACATCGAAATAGTTCAGCGAGCCCAATCAAAAATCTTGCGCACCATGACCGGGGCTCCTTGGTATGTTCGAAGCGCGAATATCCACAGGGACTTAAACATAAAACATGTAAATGATGTATTAATTGAAAAAAAGTCAAATACTTAAAAAGCTTGACTCTCATCCAAATCCCCTTGCCAAGCACCTACTAAAAACTCGCAGCTCAACCCGGCTGCAGCGAAATGACCTACCAGCCCAGCGTAATTCTTCTTAGGGCCGCCTAACACCAATACAATTAACCTTTAAATTGTAAACTATAATAGATTAAGATTAGCAAACTTATTGTTAGACTCAAAAATGAGATGATTCAATAAATAACAAACACACTTAAAAAAAAAAAAAAAAAAAAAAAAAAAACTATAATAATATTTATATAATATTTAATATTATTAATACTATTTATAATAATATGCTGCTCCGACATTCCGGCCCCGTTGACGAGCTCTGGTCTTCTACCAATGGCAGTCGAGCAAGCTTATGTACTGGGCGCTTAGTAGTGCCTGTTGCCGCCCATAGCTCTGCCACTCGGACCTTGCCGCCCTCCCCTTGAATTGTGCGCGTTACGCGCCCTGTTATCCATTGCTGAGGGGGTGTGTTGTCGTCGTGCACTAGCACGACCGCCCCTTCCTCGAGGTTGGCCTCGCCTTTGGGGTGGGGTGGGGTATAAATTTCCACTGGACCCCTCTCTCCGCTGCGTAGGCCGTCAGAGCCTCCTTGCTGCTGTTGAACGCCGTCTGCAGCTCCTTCAGCATGTTGCTCGCTCCCACGAAGTTCGTCGCGTTGTCGCTGACCATCGTCTCCGGCAGTCCGCGTCTCCCAATCAATCTTTTAAAGACATTCAAAAAAGCATCAGTTGACAAGTTCTAAATGGACTGCTTTCGAGGCAAAACAAACAAAAACGGCAACATACATTTTTACAGGTGGTCTACCCCTTATCCTATAGCTGACATAGAACGGCCCACAGAAGTCTACTCCACATACTCTAAATGGCCGACCTTCTCGAAGGCGATCAGCAGGCAAATTTCCCATTATTTGCCCCAACAATTTTGGTTTATACCAAAAACAGTGTATGCAATTTCGCACAACTGCAGTGCATAAACTTCGAGCATTTAACACCTAAATTTGCTGCCTCAAAAGCCCAACTAGAACTTTTGGACCAGCGTGGTAGTGCCTTCGATGTAAATATCTGACAAAAAGTTGAGTAAATTCTGAACTCTTTGTCATTAGAAACGGAAACTTAGCATCGTAAGAGAGAGGTCCGTGTAACAAACGTCCCCCTACTCTAATGAGCTCAAATTGTATTCCATTTTTCTCAAATTTTTCAATAAATGGATTCAATGACTGCAACATTGGTGCTAGAACTGCTGATTTTTTCAGTAATTTGAATTCACTCTCGAACGAGGTGCGTTGGACTATGGCGATCAGTTTTAGAAATGAAATATTTCTTTCTGATGCCGACACCACGAGTGAATCTGTCCTGAGCCCCTTGTGACAAAATCGAAGCACAAGCCATTATGCGAATTACTTTAGGAAAGCTGGAGCGACGATTTATGAGTTCTATAAAACAATTTGGCTCAACTTCTGCTAATGTACATACAACAGCACATTTTTTATCTTCTGAAGTATTGATTTCCGACGCTATATAATCTGATGAAGCTGAGGCCATTGGTCTTCCTCCAACTTCAAGAAACCTGGCCCATCAAACCATAACGAGCTAACAATCTCATCTATATCGGTTCCTCTCGATACTAAATCCGCCGCATTAGCATCTGTTGGAACATGAAGCCACACAATACCATTCGACAACTCCTGAATTTCTGCAACTCTATTTGCCACAAATTTGCCCAATGTGCAAGAATCGCGTTTAAGCCAGTATAACGCAACCTGTGAATCCGACCAGAAATTCAAACTTTAAATGCTAAATTTGGTTAGAGTTGTCGCAATTTGGTGCCACAGCTTAACCAACAAGAGTGCTGCGCATAATTCTAATAGACTTTCCAGTGAGCAATGTAGTGCCAACGTCTCGGTTGCTGCACGTTCGCACGTAGATGCAACAACCGTACGCATGACTGGATGCATCAGCAAAGCCATGTATTTGAACCTTTTAATACGTATTAACCCATACGTATCGAGGAATGCGAATTTTGTGTAAATCGCGCAACGTCATGGTGAACCTATTCCATGTCGTGTGAAGGCTCATTGGAATGGCTTCATCCCAATCTATTTTAAGTCTCCACAATTCCTGCAACAATATTTTGGCCTTGGTAACAATTGGACATAGCATCCCAAGAGGGTCAAATAATCGAGACGCTGCAGACAATATGTTGCGTTTCGTTGGCCTATCCGAATCAAAGCTGTCCACGTCGAGATAATATTTAAATATATCCTCTTGAAGTGCCCAGCGCATCCCAAGAGTTTTGACGGAACTCTGCTCATCAATCTTCAGAGTCCCTTCGTCACCAGCTTTTGTTTTAAACGACAGATCACTACAGTTGGTTGCCCACTTGGCAAGTGGAAAACCTCCTGATTCCAATATTGTCTGAACTTGATTGCAAATAGAACGCATTGATGAGGAATATAATAATGCTGTCCTAGAAGAGTTGACTTCAGAATGGACATATGTCCCAAATCCAAATATTCTTTCATGATGTTATGGTACATGCTTTTTAGAACTGCATCCTTCGATAATTTACGCTCAAGTTGCAAAAAACGCCTTGTAGCAGTTTGAAAGGACAAGTCAAGAACTTTAGGATCGGTCATGAAAGGGAGATCCACTTGGAAACGACCAGAAGATAACTTTACAGTTTTCTTGAATAACAGTTCACAAGCTTGTTGTTCAGCTGTTTGGCGACCAGCCTTCGACTTGAACGGACATTGATCCAATTCCCAGAAACGGTTAACTAACGAGTCGAGAGAACAATTAGTTTGGGCTACTAAACACCCAATGAACTGATGCCTAGGCACTTGTCCAGTATATTTGCCTGCTACTATCCATCCTAGCAGCGTTTTTTGCACTGTTGGAAGTTCAGAACCCAATTTTATTTGTCCAACGCACAACAATTCATAAAATAATTCTGCTCCCAAAAGAATGTCCACCTTAGCTGGCCTATAAAATTTTGGATCTGCCAGCTTTATATTTTTGGGTATTTTCCAATTTGAAATACTCATGGACTGTCCTGGCTGTGTTGTTGAAATGGATTTTAACACCCAACAGTCAGCCGAAAAATTGTGGGAATTTATGCGCGACTGAATAGAAGCACATATCTTGCTTTTGCTATCTATTGTTGCACCTCCAACCATCGAAATAGTAAAGATGTTGGCTCCCGCTTGAGCCGTAACATCTGGGCCATACTCTCTGGTATAAAATTATTTGGGAACCACTGTCAAGCAAGGCTCGAGCAGAATGCAACTGACCAAATCTGTCTTAAACATTAACGACAGCAGTGGCGAGAACAATTTGTGCATTATTTTACACATGGCCCAAATGCACGTCTGCCACAGTTGCTTGATGTGTAGATACCTCACCTTGATCAGGAGTAGTATACCTGTGAAGCAAGGAATGGTGTGGCCTTGAACAAACTCTACACTTTGGCGCCTTACACTTAGAGACTGTATGCCCAACAACTAAACAATTTAGGCACGACTTTTGTGCTTTGACATATTCAAAACGCTGCATAACTGAAATTGCAGAAAACGATTGACACGAAGAGATATTGTGCGTTTATGACTTGCAAAAAACACACAGACGTTGATGGACGCCCTCCATCAGAAATAGCAAAGGACGACTTACCCTGATGGGGCTTCTTGGCGTCAATTCGCGACTTTGTTTTGTCACGAGTTGACTCCTCTGTTGACAAATACTGATATCTTTTATTCAGTTGTCTAGCACAATCTTCCCAGGATGGCAGCGTATCATAATCAAGCTGCTCTTCAAAACGAGATTTGGTACCATGGTCTACCTTTGCCATGACCATGTGAATTATCATTGTATTAGCAATGTCTCTGTCGTTACCTAACGACGACAACGAAGCATAAATAGCAGACACCGTGTCTATGATCGATCTCAAACTCAATGCAGATGGTTTTGTCATGCTAGGTATGTCAAACAATTGCGAAACAGTATCAACGAATATAAGACATTTGTTGTCATATACTGCCTTGAGACTAGCGAGGGCCTTCGGATAGTTATAATCCGTTAATTGATACGGCTTAACTACCCCCAATGCTTCATCGGACAAACACGAAACTAAATGGTTGAACTTTTCGACGTTTGAAAAGGAATTGTCATTGTCGACCAAACTTTCAAACAGGCAGATAAAATTTTTGTATTCCGAATGTTTGCCACTTAATCTGGGCAAACGCATTTTCGGCAGTTGGGATCGCTGGCTCGAAACTATGGAGCAATTGTGCTGAATTATTGGCTCTGACGTTGCCTTGGATGCATTTATATATAATGCCTTTGTGATGAACTCAGCCTGTAAATCCATTGCCTTTTCGATGTTACCGTCTAAAAGTTCTAAACGGCACGCTAACTCTGTTTTATCAGACGAAATGGTCTTTGATTTAATTGCTGTTTGAGAGATGTCAGCGCTAACCCTATCAAATCTTTGCAAACATAGCGAAAATTTTGCAGCTTTTTTGCTGACTTGTGGCTTTTCTAGTCTTTTCAGACTCAAACATGTTGCTTTAAAAGAAAATATCAATAACTCAACAAAGAAAATAATCTCACAACTTTGTGAGCTACCCTCACAACGACGCCGACTATGTAAATCTAGCTTGCCTAATACACACACACACGCAACCTATGCGTTGTGTGAGCAAACAACGAAAGTGATCCAAGCGATCCAAAGTAAGGCAAGCTAAACGCTTACTGTAACTACGTTTGTAGGCAGCAATGTAAAATGCGGGGTGCGGGGTAAGCAATGCTAACGAAAGAATATATACACACGCACTCTAAGTGGTATGTATATCAAACAAACGAAACAAGCGAAAAGAGTATCAAATCAAAAGTTCGCTGACGCTACGTTTGTAGACAGCTGTAAAATCTGCTGGGTGCGGGTAACAAAATACAAGCGGCGGTAAATGCAAGCGCCGCCGAATGCAAGCGAGATCGAAAACGAAAAATCTGAGAGCGCAAGCAAAGAACGGTCCGAGTTCAACGGACGTGTGTGTATGTGCAAACGCAAATATGTATGTGCGTATACCTTTATGTATTAACTGATGTTCGAAATTCCCGAATATATGTAAATATGTAAAGATCGCGATATTTTTGAGTTGGCACACTAACACACTCAATTAAAAACAATTTAACCACCAGAAATATTATGTTTGAATAAAAAATGTAATTAAATATTGCCGTATTGTTTGTTTTATTTATATTTTATGAAAATCATGCAAACGAATATTACTTGTTAGTATATACATAAACCAATATATGTATGTATGTATGTTTTATGTTATTCTATGTACATATGTGTAATTTTGTTCCGTTGTCTGCTGTTCGCAGAATATTTTGGCGGCTTGTTAGGCGATTTATGTATTAATAGCAGTTAATAATGTATGTACATACATACACATACATATAGACAAGAATACTTTGCATGCAAGTGTTAGTTATATATGTGCCAGAAATTGAGCTGTTCAATAATTTTAAACTGCTTACGCATCGATTTGCAACAATATTATCCAATAACACACGCTCAATTTGTGGCACAAAATACCTGAAGGCAGTCTAGGGTTTCAATAGACATTGATCGATTTGACTTATCCATCGGCAATATTCCCAGTCCAGTAGCAGCAAACACTGGTGTGGCGGCGACGAAGAAGGTCAGCAATTTTCTCGCACTCGATTTAAAACGATAAACATTGTTTAAAGTTTTCTTTTTCCCGCACGTACAAACGACTGTAAAGGCCAGGCAACAACTAAAATTGTCAACAACAAATATAAAACTGAAACACACCGAAGTCCCTGCTCGGGCGCCAATGAAAAATTCGCTAAGCGTTTTTAGCGAACTAACATAAATTGTTAACAAAACAAAAGTGTAAGACGCGGTGGTTCGGTTCACAATATACAATTTTAATTGCTGCTGGCTTCACAGAATATTCAATACTGATTCGAGCGGTGACCACAGCTTGGCCACGCACCCTCAAATTTGCCGTCGGCAATTGCCGATCGGCTTACTATACAATATAAGAGAAACTTACACTAAACAATTCATATGCATTCTCTTAAACTAGCTTAACTCTATCATTTCAATGTGCTTTGTAACATTATAATAATAACAATTTAACTATAATAATATTTATATAATATTTAATATTATTAATACTATTTATAATAATATGCTGCTCCGACAGCGACTTCAAAAAACGAATATCGCGTCAGAACATGTACATCCGGAGATTCAATATGATATTTGTGTAAAATTTGTGTAAAATTATTTGTGTAAAATTACACCTTCCCGGCTTCCAGGTTTTTATAACCTGCTCGTGCATCCCACCTTCGTCTGATATTCTTATCTACACTCAACATTTGCTTGCAACAAAGTATGTTTTCAATTTGTTATCTAACAAAGACCACCTCATAGTCCTTGGCGACTTTAACATACCTGAGTGTAGTTGGACACCAAGTGATGAGGCAAATTTCCTGATGCCCTCACAACAACACGATCTTATTGACGGCCTGCATGACATTTCTCTGCTGCAGGTCAACCACCTACAAAATTCTCTAAATAGAACACTCGATTTATGCTTTGTCTCCGATCAGAGTATGGTAACTCTGACTAGAGTCCACCCACTTACCCAACCAGAAGATCCCTATCATCCAACGTTCGAGGTTGTTTTTGAAACTGGTTTGAACGTATTGGATAAAAAAGATACGCCGTATAAGAGAGCGCGTTGTTTGCCGATTTTGTTAAAATTAATTATTTAATTTCAATTTAAGACTGGTCTAATTTTTATCAATGTAACAATATGGATATGGCTCTTAATTTATTTTATAAAACATTAAATAACTTTTTTGATATATGTGTGCCTTTTTCTTATCCGAGGCATTCGAGTAAACCCCCATGGTTTACTATAGAACTATCCAGTCTTAAAAATCTAAAGTCTAGACTCTTTAAAAAATATACTAGATGTTATTCCTCGTCTATTTTTTCAAGATATCTTATTGTTCGGTCAAATTTTGTTGCTCTCAACGCTACATGCTACAAAAATTATTTGACTTGTTGCGGGATTCAGTTCCGGCAGAATCCCAGACAGTTCTATAATTTTGTTAATATGAAGCGCAAGTCATCTGCCTATCCAGCTATCGTTTGAAGGTGCAAATGCAAATACTGACCAGGATATGGCTGATCTGTTTGCAAAGTTCTTTGAAACGACCTATTCAACACGCGATGTAAATTCTTATCCTTTCACTATTCCCAGTTCAACTGGCATTTTCGCCCCACAATTAAACGATAGTTCGATTTTCAGGGATTTATTGTTGATAAAACCAGTTTTCTCACCTGGTCCTGACGGAATTCCTAGTTGCGTACTTCGATACTGTGCCGATCCTCTATCTAAGCTATTGCTCAAACTTTTCTCGCTGTCCCTGAAAACTTCCACCTTTCCTTCCATATGGAAGGAATCTTTCATTTACCGCTTCACAAGAAGGGCAGCAAGTCTGATGCTTTAAACTATCTCAAAATTGTCGGCTATTCCCAAACTCTTCGAGAATGTCATAACTCCTCACTTGCAGCATTTCTGTAGATCCGTCATTTCTCCTTGTCAGCACGGATTTTTAAAACGTCGTTCCTCCTCGACAAATTTACTTGAGCTTACATCCTTTATAATAAAGGGCTTTCAGAAAAATTTTCAAACTGACGTCATTTATACTGATTTCAGTAAAGCATTTGACTCAGTAAATCACTAAACATTATTGGTTTCTCACCAAATCTTTTAAGCTGGCATATAAGTCATTTGGCCAACAGAACACAAAGAGTCTTCTTTAAAAATGCTCTTTCTGACCCTATTCAAGTTACTTCTAGTGTTCCTCAGGGAAGCCATTTAGGTCCCCTTATTTTTACGCATTTCATCAATGACCTTCCTTCGGCCATACATAATTCGCGTACTCTTATGTATGCAGATGATGTAAAGCTTTGTTTTCAATTTAAAGACGCCTCCTGTCACTCATCCCTTCAAGCCGACCTCAATAGTTTTAACAGTTGGTGTGGTGCAAACCTATTTAATCTGAACAGCTCAAAATGCAAGTTGATGACATTCTCTCGTGCCAGTCCTAAGTACGAATCTTACACTTTATGTGGTTGTCCTCTGGAAAGAATTACCTCTGTGGACGACCTTGGAGTACGCCTGGACGCTAAACTCAAGTTCTCTGAGCACATTTCTTCCATAGTGAATAAGGCTATGAGTGTACTCGGATTTATTATGAGGTGGGCTAATGAATTTAACGATCCTTATATAACTAAGACCCTTTATACCTCACTTGTGCGTCCTATTCTCGAGTATGGATCATGTGTTTGGTGTCCTCAATTTTCAACCTACAAAGACCGCATTGAATCCGTTCAAAAGAACTATTTGATTTTTGCATTGCGTGGACTTTATTGGGATTCAAACTTAAGACTACCTTCCTATACTAACAGACTTCTTCTACTAAATCTACCTTCCTTAGCCAATCGGCATACTATGCTTGCTGTGTTTTTTTATCAATAACCTTATTAAAGGCGACATTGACAGTGATGACTTGGTTAGCCGGTTACACTTATCTGTCCCTTGCCGACTAACGAGAAATTATATTCCACTAACTCTTCCTAGTTATAGGTTGAACTATGCCTTGCACGAACCGTTCAGGGTATTATGTTCGGGCTACAACAAATACTACTTTATTATATCTAACAGCCAATCGACTAATAATCTTAAACTTTCACTACTTTCTCACCTAGCTAGAAGTTAGCAATCTCGCGACCTTCCTATTCGTTAACTGCGCTCCTCGGGCGTTACGAGCGCTTTAATCCATTAACATACTTCTTTTGATCTGATTGGGTTTTCTGGGTTTCCCCAATCCTTTGAAACAAATGTTGGATCAACTAAAATTATCTTTTTACTCCCAGCTGAGATCTGTTGTCTCATACAGACGGACAGACGGACGGACAGACAGACAGACAGACAGACGGACATGTCTCAATCGACTCGGCTAGTGATCCTGAGCAAGAATATATATACTTTATGGGGTCTGCCACGCCTCCTTATGCCTGTTACATACATTTTGCACAAAGTTAGTATACCCTTTTTTGACCATTTTCAATGGTCGAAGGGTATAAATGTGCGATGCAAGAATTTAAATCTGAACACGAATAAAATAAAGACCAATCATGAGTAGAAATAAGATAGTTAAGCTTAACAAAATCAAAAAGTTCTAGCTGGACATCCGACGTTAACAGACGTGTTTTTGTTTTGTGCTACGGGAACTGTTATCATCATTATCTGCAGTGAAACTACAACTATAAATATACTTTCTAAATTAGCGAGAGGACGCTTAAGCGATGCAAACTCGCAAAATCTCTGTGTATGTTCGCAAACCAAATTTTAAAAGTGCGTGCAGCTATGAGTCAACGCTATATTCGTGCTCAGAGACGAAATGAGCAAGACGAGCGACGGCTCTCATTGCACCGTTACAATGCGTATTTCACATTCGTGTCCCCCCACTCCGACAAGCCTAGCTTGAACAACCAGGCCGACGAACTCAGGCCAGCTCTTAGCGAACGGCCGCGCTCGTGCTCGCCGACACTGATGACAGCGCAGTATTATGCTAAGAGTAGCCAAAACAACTCTGTCTTGCAATTGCAAGCGCCTCTCTTGCATTTGCAGTGACAATACCGGTAAGCTCTGTAGCTACTAGTACTGCGACCTCTCTGTCAACTACTAGCGCGCCCACATTCTCTACAACGACTACCTCGATGCTCTGCTCAACGATAACTGCCGAAACTGTCTCTGCTGAGCCGACGACGTCAATCCAAAAGCCTCCCACGCCTCTCTCGGACAGTTGTACCAGTGAAAACGAAAACAACAGTGAAACGAAACCAAAACAAACTCGAGCAGCGTAACTGGTGCAAACTGGTATCGATAGGTACATACAGATTAAGCGCAAGGTGAGCCCGCAGAATAAAGGAGGCGGCAACAAGTCGAAAATGAACCGCAACAACGCTACTAATAGCGAATCTGAGGGATAATACTCAAATAGATTCGATCTCCTAGACAACACCTCAGCGAATCAAATCGATGAGCCAGAAATGGCGCCGAAGGTTCCATTACCGCCGCTAATCTACGTCCGCGAGCAAATAACGACTGCCCTGGTCAGCAAAATAGTTGCGCTCATTGGCGAGAATTTCCATGTCGTACCCCTAGCAAAAGAAAAAATCAGCGAAACCAGGATCTAAACACAAACCGTAGCCGGCCACCGGGTTGTAACAAAATATCTGGACGATGCTGGGAAAACCTACTACACATACCAACTTAAGAGCGCCAAGGGACTGCAAGTTGTAATAAAGGGAATTGAACCCACCGTAACGCCTGATGAAATTACTGCAACACTAAAAGCTAAAAACGTTTACGCCAAATCAGTAATTAACATCCTGAACAGGAACAAACAACCTCAGCCACTCTTCAAAGTAGAGCTAGGACCTAAAACTAAAATGGTCAAGCGAAACGAAGTGCACCCGATATATAAGCTACAATTCCTGCTACACCGTCGAATCACTGTGGAATAGCCGCACAAACGAAACCAACCAGTGCAGTGTATAAACTGTCAAGAATAATATGGCCACACCAAGGCCTATTGCACTCTGAGGTCAATCTGCTTTGTCTGCAGTGAACCACATTAAATAAGGAAGACACTTCGGTTAAGATGTGCAGCAACTGCGGTGAGAACCACACAGCGAACTAGCGTGGCTGTGTTGTCTTCAAAGAGCTTAACAATTGCCACCACAAGCACACGCCCTCGCCAAGGATCCACCCTTACATACATACATCAGCCAGATCAACCACTTCCCAAACGCAACACCAGCTTATACGCAATTGCCCTAAAGTCAGGCACCAAAACTTCTACCTCAGCATTAGAAGCCATGAGTAAACTCTACCCACCCATCGCCTCACCAGACGACCAACCTCCTCCCAAGTACCCCCACCCAAGTACCCGCCATGTAGCTTGGAAGCGATGATGTCTACACTCCAACAAAGCCTGGAGAAGTTCATGTCGTTCCACTCTGCAAGAGCTTATGAAGAACCAGAACACGCTGATACAGCTGCTCGTATCCAGAAAATCAATATAGAGGCTTCCCTAAAAATAGCTACGTGGAACGCCAATGGTGTCTCACAGCACAGGCTGGAACTAACAAAAATATTGATGTTATGTTGCTTTCTGAAACGCACTTAACAAATAAACACAACTTCCAAATTCCTGGATTCAAATTCTACTCCACTAACCACCCAGATGGCAAAGCCCATGGGGGTACTGGAGTACTAATTAGAGCTCGGCTCAAGCACTATCCTCGTCGATCAGCATACAGGCCAGAAATGGCCCTATCACAGTTGCAGCAGTATACTGTCCACCGCGGTTCATACTCACTGAAGACAACTTCATGGAGGACTTTAATACGCTAGGAGAGCGCTTTGTTGCAGCAGGCGACTACAACGCAAAACACACGAACTGGGGATCTCGCCTGGTCATGCCCAAAGGAAAGCAGCTTTACAACGCAATCACCAAACCAAACCGAAAGCTAAACTACGTAACACCGGGTAGACCTACATACTGGCCTGCAGACCCAAAGAAGCTTCCTGACCTCATTGACTTCGCAATAACAAAAGGTATTCCACAGCATCTCATAACAGCAGAGTCACTATCAGACTTGTCCTCAGATCACTCTCCAGTAATCTTCAGCTTTCTACAACCAGCACAAAACACTCCGTATGGAAAGCCCACCGACACCTCCAGGCACCAACAGAGGCTGTCACACCATTGCGAGATGCCCATGGAAATTGGTCCCGAAGCGATGAACAAAGAGCCCACACCTTTGCTGACCACCTACAACAAGTGTTTCAACCTAATTCGCCTACAAACACATTCATCCTCTCCTTGTCACCTAGCAATTGCGCACCGCTGGAGCCAATGGTTTTCAGACCAGATGAAATAGAGAAGACGGTTAAGGAATTAAAACCTGGAAAATCGCCTGGGCACGACATGATTATTTCCAAGATGATCAGGTGTCTGCCTCGATGTGCGCTGAACCTGATTTGCAAGCTCTTCAACGGAATTGCTAAACTTGGCTATATTCCTACACAATGGAAAAAGTCAGTGGTAATAATGATTCCCAAGCCAGGAAAAGATAAAACGTCACCAGCTTCCTACAGGCCAATAAGTTTGCTAACCACGCTATCCAAACTTTTTGAAAAGGTGCTTCTGCTACGTCTTATGCCTTACATAAATCTCCATAACATCATTCCTACGCATCAATTTAGATTCCAAAAGAAGCATGGGACCATTGAGGTGAACGGAATCACAACGGAAATACGCACTACCTTTGAAACCCGTTAATGCTGCTCTGCATTATTCTTGGATGTAGCTAAAGCTTTTGATAGAGTCTGGCTTGACGGACTTATGTGCAAAATCCAGAAACTGCTGCCTAAAAACACCCATAAGCTGTTGGAGACGTACCTCTACAAGCGTACCTTCACAGTTAGATGCAACAACAGTATGTCCCATGACCATAACAACGCTGGCGTCCCCCAAGGTAGCGTCCTGGGCCCCGTTCTCTATGTTCTGTTTACATCGGACATACCTATCAACTCCCAGCTAACAACGCACACGTTCGCTGACGATACTGCGATCCTCAGCCGATCCAGATCTCCAACGGAAGCAACTAGCTCGCCACCTAATACTGGTGGAAACATGTTTTGGTTTTGACTGGCGCATCTGCATTAACAAGGCTAAGAGCAAACATGTAACATTCACGCTCAATCGACAAACATGCTGTTACTATAATCCTATACAACACACCAGTTCCACAAGCTAGCGAGGTAACGTACCTGGCAGTTCACCTAGACAGGCGGCTCACATGGCGTAGGCATATTGAAGCAAAAACTACAAATATGAAGCTCAAGGCAGCTAGTCTCCACTGGCAAATCAACGCTCACTCCCCCCTTAAACTAGAACACAAGGTAGTCATCTACAACTCGGTGATCAAAAGCCCATCTGGACATACGGCTCCGAGCTATGGGGAAGCGCGTCAAAAAGCAGCATAAACGTAGTCCAGCGAGCCCAATCAAAAATTCTGCGCACTATAACTGGAACCCCATGGTACCTGCGCAACGAAAACATACATAGAGATCTGCAAATCAACCTAGTCATAGATGAAATACTTGACAAAAGGACTAAATAACTGAATGAACTCTATGCTCACCCTAACCCACTTGCCAAACGATTATTGCGAGCTTGCAGCTCATCTAGACTGCAGCGATTTGATCAATCTGCCCAGGCGTAACTTCTCAGGACCGTTTAACAACAATTTAGAATTAAAACAAAAATTGTATTCTAAATTATATTAAGATTTGAAAACTTTTTGTTAGTCTCATAAACTGAGAAGATTCAAAAAACAAGAAAAAGAAATGAAAAAAAATAGAAACCACGGGCATTGGCGCTGATACTCTGGGAGACCCGGACAGACCACGGACTCCCTTGGTCGCTGAGTTCGCAAGTGCTCCCTACTCGTCCAATAACTTTGCAGGCAGGCAGCAACTCGTCCAGGTTGTGTCCTCTGACGCTGACCTGATCAGCATCGCTGACGACGTTTCCATGGCCTCTCAGAGGTCAGGCCTCACGGAAGCAGGCTCTCGGATCCAGAAGCTGCGACTGGACTCTGAGAACGCCTTAATAAGCTGAAAACCCGTGAGAAGAGGTTTTTTAAAGCCGCACTCGCACTGTACAGCCAAGTGGCAAGCAGCGTGAAACTGGGTTTTATTTCGACTGACCCCACCAAACAGCTTTCATCGCAGCTGGCTATGGTGAAGGCAAGCATAACAAGGGCATTGCTTTTGCACTCCACACCCGGTGTCAGTCCGCGTTTTGATGGTTGTATTCCTCGAAACGAATGACTGCTCCTGGTGTGCGAGGATTACCGCACCGCCAATTGGGTCAGGGGAGTTGTTGGACACATCAGCTCCATTAGCTCTGTTGTTATAAAACTATTGATAGAGTCGGAGTTCCCTAGAGCTCACCTCATTAGAGGATACTTCGTCAATAGTACTGAACTCACACCCGCCACCATTTTGGATTATCTCGGTATCTAAAATGCTGACTGCTTCTCGACGAAGCTGTGGCGGGTGGTTCAGCACAGCCTTAATGGCACCACGACTCACCTCGCGATGATCGACAACGAGGAGTCGTCTAAGGCTCTGACGGAGTCCGACGGGAAAGTGAAGTTCATCTTTGGGCGAACCAAACTTATCCCAAACAACTCCGTCCTCAGGGTCTCCCCCAACTCTCTCTCCAAGTTATTTGAAAAAGTGCTGCTGCTACGCATCAGCCCCCACCTCAAAACACACAACACACTCCCATCGCACCAATTTGGTTTTCGGGCAAAACATGGAGCCATCGAACACGTTAACCGCATCACAACAGAAATTTGCACTGCCTTTGAACATCGTGAATATTGCACAGCTCTATTCTTAGACGTTGCACAAGCATTCGATAGAGTATGGCTGGATTAACTTATGTTTAAAATAATCAAACAGCTGCCTCAAAACATACATAAGCTTCTAAAGTCTTACCTATATAAAATAGTGTTCGCGGATAGATGCAGTTCAAGCACTTCAAGCGGTTGCACTATAGAAGCCGGAGTGCCTCAAGGAAGTGTTCTGGGCCCAATTCTATACACCCTATGCACGGCGGATATCCCAACAAACTACCAGCTAACGATATCCACATTCGCTGATGACACTGCAATACTAAGTCGATCCAGATGCTCAGTAAAAGCTACGATGCAACTAGCACGCCATCTAACTTATGAAGATCATTGGCTTGCAGATTGGCGCATACGAGTAAAAGAACAAAAGTGCAAACAGGTAACATTTACCCTAAACAAACAAAGCTGCCCGCTCTTGGTAATGAACCACACGCGCATCCCACAAGCCGATAACGTAACATACTTAGGTATTCATCTGGACAAGCGGCTCACCAAGACGACGTACCTCAGACTAAAAGCAAGGGATCTACACTGGCTTATAAACGTTCGCTCTCCCATAAGCTTGGAGTACAAAGTCCTCATATATTTTTTTTTTTTTTTTTTTTTTTTTTTTTGCTTTTTTATTATTTATTGAATCTTCCCTTTGTGTTAAGAGACTAACAATAAGTGTTCAAATCTTAATCTAACTTAATTAACTTTCACTTAGTGATAGTTTTTTCATTAGTGCCCTAATAAGTTTATTGCTGGGCTGGGAGGTCGTTGCGGTGCAGCCGGCTTTGACTGCATACTCGGATTAGTTTTCTTGCGAGGGGATTTGTATGGGTGGTCAGCTTTTCTTTATATTTCATTTTTTTCTCAGCTATTACTTCGATTACTAATTTGATTTTTAGGTCTCTGTGTATGTCTTCGTTCCGAAGGTACCACGGCGCTCCAGTGATAGTTCTCAGAATTCTTGACTGTGCTCGCTGAATAATGTCTATGTTACTTCTGGATGCGTTGCCCCACAGCTCGGAGCCATAAGTCCAGATAGGTTTTAAGACGGAGTTGTATAGAAGAGCTTTGAACTCCAGACTAAGTGGAGAGCGAGCATTTATGAGCCAGTGGAGGTTCCTTGCTTTAAGTTTAAGATGTATCGATTTGGCTTCTATATGTTTGCGCCAAGTGAGCCGCCTGTCCAGATGAACACCCAGATAGGTTACCTCGTCGGCTTGTGGAATGCATATGTTATTCAAGACCAGTGGTGGGCATGTTTGTTTGTTTAAGGTAAAGGTAACCTGCTTGCATTTTTGAACATTTATTGAAATTCTCCAGTCGGCAAGCCATCGTTCTACAGATGTTAAGTGTCGGGATAGGAGTGCCGTGGCTTTTGTTGGGCATTTGGAGCGACTGAGTATCGCGGTATCATCAGCGAACGTGGAGGTTGTTAGATTGTAGTCTGTGGGGAAATCCGCCGTATACAGGGTGTATAAGATTGGACCCAGTACACTGCCTTGCGGCACTCCAGCTTCGATTGCGCAATCGCGTGAGGTGCTTGTATCGCATCTTATTGCAAACACTCTGTTATATAGGTATGACTTCAGTAGCTTATGTGTGTTTTGGGGCAACAGCTTGATTATTTTAAACAAAAGTCCATCGAGCCACACTCTGTCAAATGCCTGCGCGACGTCTAGAAAAATGGCTGTGCAGTATTCTCGATGTTCAAAAGCAGTACGAATTTCTGACGTGATTCGATTGACCTGTTCGATGGTTCCATGTTTTTCTCTGAAGCCAAATTGATGTGTTGGAAGTGTGTTGTTTATTCTAAGATGAGGGCTAATCCGTAGGAGTAGCATTTTTTCAAACAGCTTTGAGAGACATGTTAGTAAGCTTATCGGTCTATATGATGATGGCTGCGTTTTATCTTTTCCTGGCTTTGGAATCATTACTATGGTCGACTTTTTCCATTTTTGAGGGAAGTATCCAAGCTTGGCTATTGCGTTGAACAACAAGCAGATGTGAAGAATAGCACACTTTGGGAGTTCAATGAGCATTCTTGGAGTTATTAGGTCGTAGCCAGGCGATTTTCTTGGGTTCATTTGCTCTTTGATAACCTTTGCTAATTCACATGGTCGGAATTCAATGGGTTCTTGAGGATCTAGGTTGGCTGCTATTAAAGGAGGGAGAATAAATGTGTTGGTAGAGGGATTTGGTCGAAATACATTTTGAAAATGGTCAGCGAAAGCACTGGCTCTTTCCTCATCACTTCGAAACCAGGTGCCAGAGGGACTTCGTAGTGGCATAATTGGCGCTATTGGAGTCTTTAGGTTTCTGTGAGCTCTCCACAGAGGGTACTTAGTGCTGGTGGGAGAGAGTTGCTCGATATATGAACGTTGGCTGTTTTTTTCCTCTTGTTTAAGAGCATTGGTAAGCCTGCGTGTGGCTATTTTAAGCATGTGCTTTGTAGTTGGTGATCTATTAGACTGCCAATCCCTACGTAGGCGTCGTTTATCTAATACCAGCCGCTCGATTTCGCGATTAGTTTTGATGTAGTTTGGTTTTGCATACGTCACTGGCGGGGTTGAAGCCTTTGCAGCCGAAACTAAAATATTTCCAAGAGTTTCCGTTGACTTGTCTATATCCTCCTTTGTAGATAATGCCGTCGTTAGTTCTATGTGTGAACAGACATACTTTTTGATACCTTGGCCAGTTTGTTCTAAAATTTGTGAGTCTATACGGTGGGTCGACGAAGTGGGGGCGAGTTAGCATATTTAGAAAAACAGGTGAGTGATCTGATGATAAATCTGCTAGTGCTTCGGCGGTGACCATGTTGCGGGGGACATGTTTAGTAATTGCAAAATCGATCAGGTCTGGGATTTTTCTTGGGTCTGCTGGCCAGTATGTAGGCTTACCCGGGGATACATAGTCTAGCTTGTTTTCTGGCTTCGTAAGCGCATTGTACAATTGCTTACCCTTTGGCGTCACAAGTCGAGATCCCCAATGGGTGTGCTTGGCGTTATAGTCACCCGCTGCAATGAACCTGTCACCTAGTGTGTTAAAGAATTCCATGAATTGATCCTCAGAGATTGGAAAGCGCGGTGGGCAGTAGACTGCGGCTAGAGTCGTTGAACCATTGTTGAGTTGTAAGGCTATGGACGTAGATTGTAAGTAGTTTTTGTCAAAATTGTTTAAGTGGTGGTGTTTTATGCGATTTCTGATGAGTATTCCAGTGCCTCCATGAGCTTTACCATCTGGATGATTTGTACCATAGAACAAGTATCCTGGTATATGAAAATTGTTTTTATTTGTGAGGTGCGTTTCTGATAGTAGCATTACGTCGATGTTTTTTTCGTAAATGAACTGTGTGAGCTCTTGTGTATGCCGTGAAACGCCATTTGCGTTCCACAGAGATATCCGTAGGGAAGCCATTATGGGGATTTTGAAGATACAAGAAGTTGAATCAGGATATTTTGGTTTTTCATGAGCTCTTGCAAAGTATTTTGCATGAACGTCATAAAGTCTTTCATGCTTTGCTGTAGGGATAGCATCATAGCTTCGATGCCACTTTGTTGTGTTTGTTGGATGTTTGTCGGTGTATGTTCGGAATGAGCAGTTCTTGTCGGTGGGGCGGGCACTTCTAGTCCGGATTTTAGGGCGCTAGCGAAAGAAATTGTTGGAGTAGTGCTTGGGACAGTTAGGGGTGGTTGAAAAACCGGTTGCGGAGAGTAGAAATTGACTTTGTTGTATGTATGTGCTGTGGCAATACGTTTGTTTAGGCGGCTCTTCAATTCTTTGTACACCACACAGCCTCTGTAGTTTGCAGTATGTTTTTCCCCCGCAGTTACTGCATTTCTTCACAGACTTATCGTCCTTGTTTTTGGGGCAGTTAGTGGTAGTATGAGGTTCGCTACAGACAACACATACGGACTTAAGGGTGCAGTATGCCTTGGTGTGGCCGTATTCTTGGCAATTAGTACATTGAACTGGATTGATACGTTTGTGCGGCTCCTCCACGGTGATCCTCCGGTGTAGCAAGTACTGTAAATTGTATATTGGGTGCACTTCGTTTTTCTTTAGTGCCTGGAGCTCTGGTTCGAGTTCTATTTTGAATAGTGGCTGCGGAACTTTGTCTTTGTTTAAAATATTAATAGCTGTTTTTGCAGAAAAGTTTTTGACCTTCAGAGCCTCAATTATCTCAGCTGGTGTCACTGTTGCTTCAATGCCCTTAAGTACTACCTGTAGCCCTTTGCAACTTTTTAATTGGTATGTGTAGTAGTTTTTACCAGCATCATTTAGGTATTTAGTCACTATACGGTGGTCTGCTTCTGTTTGGATCTGTAGTTTTATTTCATGAATATTTCCTTTTTTAAGTGGGATAATGTGGAATTTGCTGTCACCAATCAAAGCAACGAGTTTATTTACAAGTGCATTTGTACTTTGTTCTCGTATGAAAATTGGTGGAGGCCTGGTCTTTTTTGGTTCCCCTACCGTTTTTTCGTTGGGTTGTTCGGTCGCAGAATCAGCCAAGATAGCATATCGGTTTGAATTATTTACTGCAGAGTTTTCATTGCCGTTGTTGGTTCGATTGATTTTGGGTTGATTAGTCCTCATATATAACTCCGTTTTAAAACCTATCTGAACCTATGGCTCCGAGCTATGGGGCAACGCATCGAGAAGCAACATCGACATAGTACAGCGAGCACAGTCTAGGATTCTGAGAATTATTACTGGAGCTCCATGGTATCTTCGGAACGAGAATATACACAGACCTTACAAATAAAACTTGTCATTGAGACAATAGCAGAGAAAAAAGTAAAATACAATGAAAAACTAGCCTCACATCCAAATTTTCTTGCAAGAAAACTTATTCAGTATGCAGCCAAAGCCGACTGCACCGGAACGACCAACCAGCCCAGCGTTAAAATTGAATAAATTCATAAAATGATATTTAGTAAGTTTAGAATAAGATTTGAAAACTTATTGTTAGTCTTAAGTAAAAGGGAAGATTCAATAAATAATCAAAACATTGCAAAAAAAAAAAAAAAAAATTAGGGAAGAGGTTTTGATACCACCCTAGTCAGCAACTCAATTGCGAGTTCGGTTGTCATCTGGTGGTTCACAGATGAAGCCACCTTATCGGACCATCATCACATCAGGTTCGACCTTCCTGGTCAAGTCGAGATCCGCCAGAACTACTTCTGTCCCAAAAAGATAAACTGGGCCAGCAAGCCAACCTCTATCAATGAGATGGAAATTGCTGCCAACCTGCTCTAAGGTGTGCTAATTACATCCTTCGAAGTCAGTTTAGTCCGGAAGACCGTAAAATTCCATGGTGGAACGAAGAGCTGCCTTCATAAAGAAGAAAAGTTAGAAGCCAAGAAGGCTAGAACTAACCACGTAAGTTGGGACGTCTATAGGGACTTACTCACAAACTATAATAAGAATATTAGACGTGCCAAACGCTATACGTTGCGCAGCTACTGTGGTAGCATAAAATCACTGCTAGAGGCAGCAAGACTTTACAAGGTATTAGCTAAAGGGTCGTCTAATGGAATAGGGTTTCTTAAAAGAACAGACGGCTCTTTCACCCAAGATAGCAGGGAAGGACTTGACATTTTATTACAAGTTTACTTCCCAGATTCGGAGGTGAACCCAAATCATCTTTGAACCTAAAAAGGTCAAATGGTCTGTAGATTCCTTCGCTCCCTTTAAAGCCCCAGGGGGCGATCAAATCTTTTCTGTCATTCTCCAAAACAGCCTGGATCACAGCCTTGATCCACTGGTCGGCCTTCCTACGGCTAGTCCCCAGTGGGGACACATACCCAACTGTTGGAGGAGAGTCAATGTGGTATTTATTCCAAACATGGGAATCGTCGTCTTGACCAGCCTGAGTCCTATCCGCCAATCAGTCTTATCTCTCTTTTGCACATGACTGCGAAAAGGCTTATATAATAAAAAAAAATAAAAATAAAAAAAATACATGCACATTCGGTGCTCTCCGCAAAAAAATAACCCGTAGATCGACAGAAGTCGCTCTAAACAAATAAGTGGGTAAAATCGAAAACCTTCATATCCAAGAGCTTGCTCTGTGCTCTTTTCTTGATATAGAGGGTGCTTTCGATAACTCCGGCTACGGGTCTATCTCTGCGCAGAAACATTATCCCATAGTCCGGTGGATTGATTCCATGCTTAAACACCGGACTATCTCCTCTACCCTGGACACAACGACCACCTATATTAGTGCGGTTAAAGGGTGTCCCCAGCGAGGGGTCCTATCCCCTTAACTCGGATCTTTAGTAGTTGACGAACTACTAATTATACTTGCAGAATAGGGCGTGGAAGCGATTGGCTATGCCGACACCTGGATCCCGTAGTGAACGGAAACTATGCCAACACTGTGACTGAGTTGATGCAATCAGCTCTCAACACGGTTAGTAGATGGTGCAAAGATGCAAGTCTTAGCATCAATCCACAAATGGCAATTATGTTCCCTTCACTAAGCGATACTCCATTGACATTGGTCAATTACACATTGGCGGCTCTCCTGTTGGACTTTTCAACGAGGTCAAATATCTAGGGGTAACCCTCGACAAACGACTAAACTGGAACTCCCACCCAAACAACACTCTATCAAATCCTGCATCATTCGGTGGTTATTTGAGATCGTAACATACGAAGATGCAAGTCTAAGCATCAATCCACAAATGGCAATCATTGTTCCCTTCACTAAGCGATACTCCATTGACATTTGTCAATAACACATTGGCGGCTCTCCTGTAGGACTTTTGAACCCACAGTTTTTCAATCCGTGGTTCATGCCATTGAGTTCTGCTCCCATCTAATTCTTGAGAAGGGATTAGAGGAGCGAATATCTATATCTTCTCGGACAGCCAAGCGGCCATACTAGCCCTCTCCTCAAAAAGAGTAAGCTCGCGTATGGTGGCTGACTGCTAGAACTGTCTCCGGAGGCTGTCGAAAAAGAATAAAGTTACCCTTCTTTGGGTACCTGGACATTCTGGCTTCCAGGGCAACGAGCTGTCGGATGAACTAGTGAGGACCGGGTTATCGGTCCCCCTGCTTGACCCCGAGCCCTTCTGTAAGGTGGGGTGCTCAACTATTTCCTCCCTGGTGAAAACCTGGACTAGCAAGGTTGACCGAACGCTACTGGTTCTTCCAACCAGGCTAAAGAACTTACCAATCCCACAGTTGATCGAAGGACTAAGCTTCTATCCAGGAGGGACCTCTACCTCCTTGTTGGCTACCTTAGTGGCCACCACTTGGTGCAGTATCACCGGATGCGGAAAGCAGACTCTGCAAAGAGGACGACAAAACAACCAAGCACATTTTATGTGATTGCCCGGTCTTGGTAAGGACAAGGAGGAAATATCTGCACGTGGAAACCGCAGGTCTCGAGCATATTGTCCGCTCAATGACGAAAGACCTGTTAGGCTTAGTAAGGGAAGCAGAACAGCTTTTGTCAAGATAGGGAGAGCATTTTAGGTACAAAAGATCATCGTGGTCGCAGTACCTCGCGCCTTTTTCGCTTTAATGATGGACAAATAATAGACGTACTGGAAATTGCACTCGCTTGAATTTAAATGGCATGTCTGTAGGTGCTTACGTCAAAACGTAACCACCTAAAAGTATGCAGCATTGCGGCGTAAACAGTGCGAAAGTCACCAAAAGCTGTCGCGCTCTTTCATCCGAAGATATGCTTAAGAAGTTAGACTTAAGATTACATTGTAAATTTACATGATATAAGTTAGTATGAAAAATACAAGTGAAGTGAACAGACGCGCCCCGAATTGTATTTATTTTCAAATTGTTCTCTCCGCGTCGGTCAAGAAAATTTCAGCCAAGGCACCCCATCCCACCAAGGAATAAGCCATTGCCGCCACCATAAACATTGGTCCTTCGAGTCGGATCTTATTTTTTCTTTCTTAGGACTCACGTCGCTGCTGTTCCTAATATAAAGAGAAAAAAATTCTTAATTTCTTTCCAAGCTTTGGCGAACCTCTGTATGTGCATATGTGCACTTGTAAGTACATACATACAGACGATCACCATATTTGATCCAGTGGAAAAGATGTACATATGTACATATAAGTACATATGTATGCAAGTCTATTTTTTCAATTGCACACAGTTTTCTCTCCATTAAAAATCAAAATTTTTACATCCGCCACATAATATTTTATGTATGTACTAAATCCTACCAAGTGCATGTGAAACTCCCATCACACGTACATACATATAATACTTCCCCTAAAATTATATGCAAATATACATATGTATGTACAATTTGTTTACATACATATGTCAGCATAAAACTTATATATAATATTTGCCCAAGTATATTGTCAAGATCCGAACGCTAAGCGGCAATTGTAAAAGAGTAAAGCGACACGACGCAACGTCGACGTCGGCGTCAGCTGCTCAAAGCAGCGCGCCGGCTGCTGCCCGTACCGAACATTTGTACTGAAAACGTTGACTTTAATAACTTCTGTGTTATTGGTCCGATCGGATTGTAATTGGGAGGATATGTTCACATTGCATTCAGCTTTATACATACCGAAGCAGAACTTTATAAGTTTAACACTTTGCTTAATAATCGTAAATTACCGATTTGCGGGGGCGGTGGGCGTGGCATCAAACATTTGACATAAACTTCACCTGCCCCGAATATATAGGAACCTTCATACCAAATTTGGTGTCTCTAGCTTTTTTAATAGCTGAGATCTGTTGTCTCAAACAAACAGACGGACAGACAGACGGACATGTCTCAATCGACTCGGCTAGTGATCCTGAGCAAGAATATACTTTATGGGATCTGCCACGCCTCCTTATATTATTTAATTTCGTTTATTTACCTTTTGCCGGCTTTAGTGATCGCAGTTCGATCACAATCGACCGACCACCACTTTTTTTCCGCTTTTAAGTGTTATCGTTCCAGGGCTGCACAAGCTTGATTATTTTTAAAAATAATCACTTAGTGGGCAACCGTGATTTTTCTCATTCACTGTTTTTTTTTATACCCTTCGACCATTGAAAATGGTCAAAAAAGGGTATACTAACTTTGTGCAAAATGTATGTAACAGGTATAAGGAGGCGTGGCAGACCCCATAAAGTATATATATTCTTGCTCAGGATCACTAGCCGAGTCGATTGAGACATGTCCGTCTGTCTGTCCGTCTGTATGAGACAACAGATCTCAGCTCTTAAAAAAGCTTACTGTCGGGCGCCCGACTGTACCCTTACCCACTTGTTTAGTTTTGTCGTTTTTTTGTGCACTGTGTTGTTATATTCACAAAGCGCTGCAACGTTGCAAAATTATCTATTATATTTTCCTCCATCTTAGGAAATATTTTTCAAACAATAAATAATTATTTTAGTTATTTTCACAATTTAATTTATTTTGTTATTTGTATATACATAAATTAAATTGCGTCAATTTACTCAAAATTCCACGCTGAGTATAATAATTTTCCGATAATTATTTTACTCAATAAAAATATATCGATATTTTATAAAGTTTAATATTTAAATTTTTTTTGCAACGTCCTCCACTTTTCTACGAAACAGTGCTGCCTTGAATTTAACAACATATTCTGTGCTTAATATTTTTCGATAATTTTCCGATCGATTTGCATATTATTTTGTTGTTTATTATTTTATTGTTTTATAATAATAAGATAGTCCTCAGCATCAATAGCATTCTTTCTAGCTTTTTTTTGAAAGCTTGGTATTCCAATTGATAGTGGTAAAGACACCGAGAAACACTTTGTGGTACAAACGATTCAGCATAGACGTTCAGGCTCTCTCCCAAGTTCCCTTCTTGGTAGAGCTCCTTCTCCCGCCACTCTACGGAAAGTTCCAACTTCGGCCAAATCCAAAGTTGCTCAGGTACCAACAATTTCGGTGCGCGAGTTACCACTGCACCTTTCCTGCTCTAACAAAAACCGTCCAGATCCCGTTGAAAACAGCATTAACGGCCACAACAACAACAACATATTGTGAAATGCTCTCGAAAATTCTAGAAATAGATTTCATCACAATGGTAATGTTGCATCAGCTTTAAACGCGATGTGATTGGTCAGCTATGCATTTTTGTAGCTTCGAAAGTACCGCTATAGCTGTAGCGAAGCGTTGTAGCTGACGCCGGTATGCAGAAAAACGGCGGGGAAGTAAAAAAGAAGTTGCGACGGTCGAGCAGTTGCAATTTGGTCGTGCATAAAACCGCAAGTCAATTAAAAACGAACATACGAACGAAAATCTGTCAAAAAGTAAATTATAATAATAATAAATTTAAATTAATAATAAATTAAAAATTAAGAACATAAACGTTGTTGTGGAAATTAATCATTGACAAATATTAAACCAATTGTTACGTGGAGCTACGGCCCAATTATAACTGGCGCAGCCGGACCTAAAGAGCTATGCAGTGGACTCCCGTATATTGGATATTCATGTAAGACAGCAACGGTAGTAGTGAACACTAAAATATTAATAAAAATAAAAAATTATAATGCAAAGTTACACAATCAATATCTGTACGAAAATCACAATGCATTGTCAGCGAAAACCCGGTGGTCGCACTTGACGGCCGCAGCCACGTGTTAGATTGCATAAATTCAAGCAAGCGAGCACGTGGCAGCATAAGTCTGTAGTGAGTAGCGTTCGGTTTAACGATGCATGCATGTGATGTACATACGAATACCCAGATTCATAAAAGCAAAAAGGCTTACGCAATAAGGCGACACGATAAGGTGTTCTGGAGTATACCAAGAGATAAAGCATTAAGGCTTACAAAAATAATGTGTATAAGATATATATATATATAAAAAAAAAAAAAAAAATACAAGCAATAAGGCTTCCGCAAATAAGTGCGAGATATATCAAAAAGAAAGAAATAGGGCTTAATCTGAAGAGGCACCACCTGAATGACGAGGACGGGAAATAGTTCAATTACCATAATATTCAGAGTTGCAGGGCGCAAAGCTGTATGTTGTTTTTGAATATACCCGAAGTCGTTGTTTAAAGGGACGCAAGCTGATTATTAAGCCCATTTAAAGCAATATGAGAATTAACAAATATAAACGAAAACAAATAAACTACCGATTGCACCAGATTCATGACTTTACACATGTACATCAAATCTAAAAAAAAATCTATCATTACAGAAAATTTTAGAAGACACCATTACATCAACACACACCACAACACAACGGTTAACAGGACACCCAAAATAAAATAAGTTAATTAAGAATAACATTAATACACACACACTATAAATTAAGATAACAACACACATTAGACACTAAGACAACAACACACATTAAAAACTAAGATATCAACACACATTAAAAATTAAGATAACAACACACATTAGAAACTAAGACAACAACACACATTAGAATCTAAGATATCAACACACGCATACAAATTAAGATAACAACACACCAACACACATTGTTCAGAATAGCAATCAAATTACACACGAATTATATAAGAAGAGAAGAGTAAATAGGAATTCACAGGACATAATTGAAATACTAAAAAAGGTCGGATAGAATTTACAGCTGTATAGAGAGAGTTCATGTCGAATATCAAAAGGTTGTTTCCGAACACCAGAAGTAGAAGTAGAGCTGAAAGAGAAGGATTAGCAGCAAGGTCTTTAGAGTCCATTGAAGAAAATTTTATCTTAGGTAGAGAAACAGTCCCGACAATAATGACTTCCAACGCTCCACCAACATCGGCACTCCAAACGCCGCCACCAACGGTAAACACCAGCCCCAATGACATATTTAACACCTTACGGATTCCAGACGCAATTAGATTTCTGCCGACCTATGACGGAAATTTTAAGACCCTTAACGACTTCATTACGAACGTCGAAGAAGTTCTGATGATGATCAGGGGAGCAGACCAAACTCCTTATGGTCGTCTATTAATGAGAACTATTAGAAACAAGATAGAAGGACGAGCAAACGAAGTCTTAATTACAGAGGGAATCCCTCTCGATTGGGACACTATTAGAGAGACACTTCGCGCTAACTTTACGGACAAACGAGACGAGTCTTCCTTGTTACAGGAAATTCATCTAATAAAGATGAAAGATCTTTCTTTAACTAGACTATACGAACAGATATCGGAAGTTAAACTGGCATTGTTTAATGTCATAGAGACTAAAGAAAGGGAACAATCAGTAGTGAAAGCAAAAAAAAGAATCGTACACAAAGTTATGTCTAGACGCATTTATAACGGGAGTAAGGGGACCGCTAGGCGCCTTTATAAGGGCCCTAAGACCCAGAACCCTGACCGAAGCCTATGAAGAGGCAATAAAAGAAAGGGAATTATATTTTCAGGAAAGAAAAAGAAAACAATTCGATCAGAAAGGATCAGGACAGGAGAAAAGGAGAAATAACACAGATCAGGGTCAAGTAGTCCAAGCATCGACTAGCAACAATGGAAATAGAAACTTTAATAACCGTTTTGGATCCAATCAGGCTCCACAACAGTATAGTTCCAACAATAGTGCTAGGACAAACAATTATAACAGAAACAACCAATCAAATACACGGGCAATAATGGCCAAGCCAGAAGGACCAGACTATACGAGCGGACGGACACAAATGAGTTCCTCTAACCGTTCGGGGCAATCGTATAACATCAACGGACAAAGTCGAAACGATGAGCAGACACAGGACACCCTACAAAATTTTCAAGAACTAGCCTCGGAAGACAGACGGGATATATAGACAGACACAAACATGGTTCAACTCTTCCATATGTGACAATAGACTCACCGTTTGGAAGACAACTAAAATTTTTACTAGACACAGGGGCTACCCATTCATTCTTAGACCCCAAATTTACCACGAGCACTAAAAGAATTAGATTAAAAACAGATTTTAAAATCAAAACAGTTTTGAGCGAACACACATTAAAGGAAAAAGCAGAATTCATAGGCTTTAAAGAATTTAAGACAAATATAAAATTTACATTTCTGCTGTTCAAATTTCATGACTACTTTGATGGTCTACTAGGCATAGATTTGTTGTCACAACTTAAAGCAAATATTGATTTAAAAAATCTGGTGTTACGCACCGAGTTCGCTCAAATACCAATTATATTAAAACAGAATAGGACAACGCAAGTTTATCTGCTAGAGCCACAAGCAAAAACAGTGGTAGCTCTTCCGGTTAACATAAAAGAAGGGGAATTTAATTGTAAAGAAGTTGAAATATGTAAATATGTGTTAGTGACAGAAGGATTATATAAAGCAAAAGATAATGTTAGTTACATGGAAGTAGTCAACTATTCAGACAAAGAACAGAAGATTTACTTAGATTCACCATTGACAGTAGAAGAATGGAAAAACGAAGAATTTGTAGAAGTTAACGTGACTACATTGATAACGGACGAACAAACAAATCATAAGATAGATTTTAACCAATTACGCATTGAACATTTAAATAAGGAAGAGGAAGTTGAATTGAAAAAACTACTTTGCCAATTCCCAAAGATTTTTCACAAAGAAACAGACAGACTATCATTTTCAAACCAAATTAAACATTTTATCCCCACGACAGACGAAATCCCAATTTATTCAAGACCATTTAATACGCCCAATGAGAGAAAATAGAAATTAGTAAACAGATTCAGAAACTTTTAGAACAAGATATCATTCGGAATAGCCATTCCCCTTGGAGTGCCCCAGTGTGGTTGGTCCCCAAGAAGATAGACGCTTCGGGCCAACCCAAATGGAGAATGGTAGTAGATTTCAGGAAACTTAACGACAAAACGGTAAAAGATAAATATCCTATGCCGGCCATTAACGATGTGCTGGATAAAATAGGCCGGGCCAAATATTTCTCAGCACTTGATCTAGCAAGTGGCTATCACCAAATTGAAATGGCCAAGCAAGATAGGGCAAAGACCGCCTTCACAGCAGTAGGTGGCCACTATGAGTTTACAAGAATGCCGTTCGGATTAACAAATGCCCCGGCAACTTTCCAGAGAGTCATGGATAATGTACTAAAAGAGTTACTTGGCGAATGTTGCCTAGTTTATCTTGACGATATCGTCATATTTTCAGCATCCCTTCAACAGCACATAGGACACCTAAAGTCGGTATTCGACAAACTGACACAGGCAAATTTAAAATTACAGATAGACAAATCAGAATTCCTTAAAAAGGAAATCGAGTACCTCGGACATGTTGTAACAGCGGACGGAATTAAGCCAAACCCCAAAAAACTAGAGACTATAAAAAAATTCCCCTTACCACAAACAAAGAAAGAAATAAAGTCGTTTCTAGGACTCTTAGGGTATTATAGAAAGTTTATTAGAGATTTCGCTAGAATTACGAAACCACTAACTAAACAATTAAAAGGGAAACAAAAAACCATAAAGATAGATAGCGAATATAAAGACACATTCGAGAGTTGCAAAACGCTCTTGTGTAATGACCCGATACTACAGCATCCAGATTTTTCCAAACAGTTTATTTTGACCACTGACGCTAGCAACGTCGCAATAGGTGCAGTATTGTCACAAGTTACATTAGGAAAAGATAAACCCGTATCTTTTGCTAGTCGGACGCTTTCAGATACAGAATTAAACTACTCTACAGTAGAAAAAGAAATGTTGGCTATCATTTGGGCCACAAAATATTATAGACCTTACCTATACGGACAAAAGTTCAAAAAAGTTACAGACCACAAACCACTTACGTGGTTGATGAGTTTTAAAGAACCCAACTCAAAGCTTGTTCGTTGGAAATTACAGCTCTTAGAATATGATTTTGAGGTGATCTATAAAAAAGGTTCCCAAAACATAGTCGCAGACGCACTAAGCCGAGTGCAAATAGAAGTTAATTATAATGACAATGTATCGGTAATAGCATCAGCAGGGGACACGATACATTCGAGTTTCGAAGAACTTGATGAAAACTTGTTTATCTCGGAAAAACCCTTAAATGAATACAACATACAACTTATATTTGAAACCGGTTTAAACTCAAGAGCCGTTTCGACCACCCCCTTTAGAAACAAAATCAGACGAATAATTTATGAACCTGACTTTACGGACGACACAGTAAATAGACTATTAAAGAACTACCTTAGACCAAATAAAACTTGCGCAATTTTTGCACCAGACCCCATTTTTAAAAAAATTCAAAAATCGTACTCTAAATATTTCGCACATAGCAAAGTTAATAAAGCGGTAAGGTGCACAATGTATCTTGAAGACATTAACGACACAGACGGACAGGAAAAGAAAATTATAGAACAGCATGAAAATTCCAATCACAGAGGCATAGATGAGGTAAACGCCCAATTGAAAAGAAAATACTATTTCCCAAATATGAAACAAATAATTACAAAGACCATTAATAACTGTGACATATGTGAACTACTAAAGTATGACCGATCGCCACCCAAAATTAAATATTTAGAGACAGAAACCCCCTCAACACCTATGCAAATTATACACACGGACTTATATACAATCAACGGAAACTATGTTATGACTATAATTGACAAATTCTCTAAATTCGCTGCGGCTTATACGATCCCCACTAGAAATAGTATAAACGTTGTAAACAGTTCATACAATATTTCGGTATTCCAAGCAAGATAGTTTGCGACCAAGGAGCCGAATATAATTCGAACTTGTTCAAAGATTTTTGCAAACAATACGGAATAAAATTGCACATGACATCATTCCAACAGTCATCAAGCAATGCACCAATAGAAAGACTACACTCAACCTTAACAGAAATATATAGGATAATAGTAGAGAAGAAAAAGTCAGAAGATTTACAGATAGAACACGATAGTATATTAACGGAAACTTTAATAACTTATAACAATGCTATTCATTCAGCAACTAAACTCACACCTTTCGAACTGTTCTCGGGTAGAACCCATTCGTTTAACAAGAATATTGTATTTAACGACCAGCATGACTACCTCAGACAATTAAATGACTTCAGGGAAAAACTTTACCCGGACATAGCAAATCAAATGAGCCTGGCAAAAAGCCAGAACATAGAAAAACTAAACAAAACTAGAGACGACCCAAAAGAATTAGACACAGGGGAGATAATCTTTAGAAAAGAAAACAGAAGAAACAAATTAACACATAGATTTACACAACAGAAGACATTAGAAGACAGAGGGCACACATTAGTTTCAGATAAAAAACAAAAATTACACAAGTCAAAGATAAGAAAGTGCACTAGGAAAAACACTATACTAAACTGAATAACAGAACAAACATTAAAACTACCTCAAACAATATTTACAATTCATTAACGTTTAGTACTGGGAACAAGGAACTCCAATGTTCTACAAATTCCAAATTATATTTTATTTAACAAAGACATTGTAAAATCTGTAAAAGAAAGATAAGTTCACGAACTATACATTTGTAAATCTAAGCTAGAGGTAACCCCCAATGGAGAAGAGAGGTGTCTTCGAGCAATATCCAATGCGGACTTAAGGTTTGCGACGCGATCAAAGTTGACGAACAGGAACGGATTCTGGAACCTGAAAAAGGAAACATTTGGTGCTAAACGGAGTCCGAACGCAATCACACTCAAATTGCGTGAGACCATTCCAAGTAACGGGGAATGCCATTATTACGTTTGAAGACTGCAATATTACGATTAATGGATGCACCTATGGACACGAAGCAATAAAGATGGATGACAAAATCAAACTCGTCATACCCTTGTTCAAAGGAGTGGAGATTTAAATCAACAGAAGTTGCACTGGGAAAGTGTAAAAAGCCGAAATAATGGTTATAAGAAGGAGAGCTGCCATAGTCACACCATCGCCATCACCGGTAGATTTCGTTCCGACACTTCCTTCGATGTGACCGTCACTTCAATCCAGGGGGGGAGGAGTTACCACTGCACCTTTCCTGCTCTAACAAAAACCGTCCAGATCCCGTTGAAAACAGCATTAACGGCCACAACAACAACAACATATGTGAAATGCTCTCGAAAATTCTAGAAATAGAATTCATCAGAATGGTAATGTTGCATCAGCCTTTAAACGCGATGTGATTGGTCAGCTATGCATTTTTGTAGCTTCGAAAGTACCGCTATAGCTGTAGCGAAGCGTTGTAGCTGACGCCGGTATGCAGAAAAACGGCGGGGAAGTAAAAAAGAAGTTGCGACGGTCGAGCAGTTGCAATTTGGTCGTGCATAAAACCGCAAGTCAATTAAAAACGAACATACGAACTTCGTTCTGTCAAAAAGTAAATTATAATAATAATAAATTTAAATTAATAATAAATTAAAAATTAAGAACATAAACGTTGTTGTGGAAATTAATCATTGACAAATATTAAACCAATTGTTACGTGGAGCTACGGCCCAATTATAACTCGCGCTCCCCCAGTCACTCGTTCAGTTGGTCATCAGATCTCCCAGGCGCTAAAAATGGCACTTCAAGAATTCATTAACTCGTCCGATAAGCTCACGCAGTTCGAAGCTAGGCTTCAATCTTCTCCGACAGCTTCACTTCACAATCAAAGAGTGCGTCTTGAGCAGCTTCGCTCCATATGGACTGCGGTGGAACCTAAATATGAACTCTGTTCCAACGCATTGTCTCAAACGGAGACGAATGCTGAGGACAAAATCGCCATGCAAGCCCGGTATGACCATTGCTACTCCATATACGAGGAACTTGCCTCTTATTTAAGTGAGAGTATAGAGACCGCAACGGCTCCCACTCCAACACCTGTAGCAGCACAAGTAGCCTTCCAACCACGAAGCTACAGGTCTCCACCCTTCGATGCTGAAATTTTCAGAGGAGACTACATGAAGTGGCCCACTTTCCGAGACCTCTTCACAGCGGTCTACATTTCCGATCCCGGTTTAAGCCAGATCGAGAAATTATTCCATCTCAATTTAAAGACCAGTGGCGAAGCGAAGGCAATCGTTTCCAAATCCCCTCTTACGAATGAGTGATTCTTTTCTGCTTGGAAGAACTTGACGGACAGATTTGAAATTAAGAAGCTGTTAGTCAACAGCCAACTGAAAACCCTCTTCAACCTTCCGTCAGTCTCTCATGAATCTGGAGCCGCCATTCAAGTTCTCCAAAGCACTATACAAAGTTGCTTAACGGCTCTAGAACACTCCAAAATCAGCACAGAGAACTGGGATTGCCTTCTAGTCTTCCTCTGTTCGTCTAAGCTGCCAAGGCTGACACTGTCACTTTGGAAACAGTCAGTACAGAACAAGGCTGAAATTCCGTTATGGCAAGAAATGTCAGATTTTCTGTAAGAACGCTATCGCACACTAGAAGCGATAGAGGATGTGCAACCTAGCACAAGCACACAGGCTGCTTCCAAACCTGCTCGAAAAGAGCCCCCTATTAGGAAGGTCAACTTCTTTGAAACAAAGGTTGTAGGAAACCACAAACAAAGGGTTGCCACAATACACTCCTGCAACAATACCTCTTGCGCCCTCTTCGACAACTTCTGCAGCAACTACCCAGAATTCTAATATACAGTCCACTCCTCCGACGACTAATATTCAGAATTACTTCACGGCGAACACACAAGGTGTTCTTCTCGGCACTGCTCTTATAAACGTTTGCAATTTGGGCATGACTTATAAGGCACGTGCACTGATCGATCCAGAATCGGAGGCTACGTTCATCTCCGAACGGATGTTTAACATCATAAAGCCCTCCTACCAAGCCGTGCAAGTTCAAGTAGCTGGATTAAATCAAGCTGTCTCAGCCAATCCTCAAAAGTTATGCCACTTCCAGATTGGCTCCCCGATCACTCCCAGGTTACAGCTAGAAACTGCAGCCTTTGTTCTTCCTCAATTGGCAGGTAACCTTCCATCCTACCCAGTTTCTAAGGACCTTTTGAAGGACCTGCCAAACCTCCAACTCGCTCATCTGCATTTCCACCAGAGCTCTCAAATAGACGTGCTCTTAGGAGCTGACCTTCTTCCTTCCATTATAAAGGGTGGCTCTGTGTCCAAAATCTTTGGAACTTTGCTCGGTCAAGAGACCATATTCGGCTGGGTCCTCACAGGACCAGTAGCCAAGTCAAATCTTTCGACCGTTTCATCCTTCACCACGAGAATCAAGATCAGCAAAGAGCAAAGGCTTGATGATCTTCTCACCAAGTTTTGGGTTGTGGAAGATCTACCAGCCAAGCTGGTAAAAGTTTCTGACGCAGCGTGTGAAAACAATTTCCTTCGCACCACTTCCAGAACCGAAGAGGGCAGATATGTCGTTACTCTTCCGTTTAAAAACCCTGAAAACTTCGAATAAGGACATTCAAGGTCCATCGCACTCGCTCAGTTTCTCAGGAACGAATGTCGTTTAAAGAGGAACTTTCCTTTAAAAGAGCAGTACGACTCCATTATTCAGAAGTATTTAGATTTAGGCTATATGAGGCCAGTTTCTGCAAGTAACGACTGCAACAACTTTTATCTCCCTCATCATGCTGTTTTTAAACCTGAGAGCACTACCACTAAAGTTCGCGTTGTTTTCAACGCCTCCAGTCCGTCCTCTAATGGGAAGAGCTTGAACGATATCCTACATCCAGGACCCGTTCTCCAATCCGATCAGTCTATGCAGATCTTGAAATGCCGTTTTTTCCGTTTTGTTTTTAATGCTGACATCACAAAGATGTACCGGCAGATACTCGTCCACAAGAGTCACACGCCATTTCAACGAATCCTCTTCAGGCACCCAAATGGCGACGTCTGTGACTATGAAGTCAACACAGTCACTTTCGGAGTAAACTGTGCTCTATTCTTGGCCATTCGGGTTCTTCAGCAGCTTTCCCAGGATGTTAGCACACACTTTCCTCTCGCCAGCGACATCATATCCAATTACATGTACGTAGACGATGTCCTAGCTGGCGCACATTCCATAAAGCGCGCCACAGTGTCAATTGAAGAGTTACGCAAAGCTCTTGAGACAGCTGGCTTTCCCTTAAGAAAGTGGACCTCCAAACACAAAGATGTGCTAGCTAAGATACCCAAGGACCATCTATTGAACGCCGATTTCCTCGAACTAGAGGAAGCGAGCTTAGCAAAGACTCTAGGTATACGCTGGCAAGCGCGTACGGATGAGTTTCTCTTTGCCCCCTCCGATGCAGATGTGGGACAGTCTTACACTAAACGTGTAGTTCTATCTCACATCGCTAAACTCTTCGATCCCGCAGATTGGCTGGCACCATTTGTGGTCCGTGCCAAAATTTTCATGCAGGAGATATGGCTGCATAATCTTGGATGGGATGAAGCGTTGCCTCTAGAGCTTCAACAACGCTGGCAGGATTTCCTATCCAGTTATTCATCCCTCCAGAAGATTCGGATCCCCAGATGGGTCCAATATACCCCATTAGCCAAGCTCCAAATCTATAGCTTTTGCGATGCATCTCAGCGCGCCTACGGAGCAGCTATCTACATCCGTGTTGAAAATCAACACAATATTTCAAGCCATCTCCTGGTAGCCAAAACCAGAGTAGCTCCTGTGAAGACCATCTCCTTGCCTCGATTGGAACTTTGCGGTGCATTACTGCTAGCCGAGTTATCATCAACACTCCTCCTTCAGCTCCCAGTCAATAGCTACGAAGAGTACTATTGGACTGACTTCACAATTGTGTTAACTTGGCTTAGTAAGCCTACATGTAAATGGACGACCTTCGTGGCTAACAGAGTAGCTAAGATAACTCAGCTCACTAGTTCGAGCAAATGGTCCCACGTCAGATCTGAGCAGATCTCTGCCGATCTTGCCAGTAGAGGTGTCTCGTCAGAGGAACTCATTGGTAATAGTCTCTGGTGGCATGGACCCGATTGGCTGATCCTTCCAGCAGAACACTGGCCTGTTGCGATTGATGTTGCTCACGAAACAGACGAAGAGCTTCGTCCTGTTAAATGCAACTTAACTAAGTTGCCTCCTTCATTCGACTGTATCTTGGAGAGATTTTCCGAGCTTGACAGAGCACTGCGGGAGATGACTTACGCATACCGCTTTATACAAAGGTGTCGCAACCCTGATCTTGTGTTATCTCCAGATGCCAGCAGCTCTGAACTCACCAAAGTCCAAGATTTGCTCATTCGGAACACCCAACGTACTCAATTCCAGAAAGAGTACAACTGTCTTTTGAACAAAGAACAGATTGATTACTGGTCGAGCCTGCCTCATGATGTATCCATTAAATACAGCCATTAGAACCTCGCATGGCACTTCAATCCTCCCAGCGCGCCGCACATGTGTGGCTTATGGGAAGCTGGAGTAAAGAGCTTTAAAACGCTCTTCTACAAGTCTACTTCCTCACTAAAATATACGTTCGAAGAACTATCCACACTCCTTTGAAAGGTCGAAGTGTGCCTTAATTCCAGGCCAATTTGTCCAATGTCTGAGAGCCCCACCGATCTTTTAGCCTTGACTCCCGGCCATTTTCTAATCGGTGGTCCGCTCATGTCCATTGCAGAGCCTGAAATCCAAGAAGACGCTGTATCCATCATCAATCGATGGCAACGACTCAAGGCTCTGCATCAACAGTTTTGTTTTCGTTGGAAAGAGGAATACCTCAAAGAGTTGCACAAACGCTCCAAATGGCAACTCCCAACGCGAAACCTCCAAGTCAAGGAATGAGGGAAAATATCAAAACTTCGTGAGCAATGCAATACATAACACAAATAAGTCTAATACAATTTCAAAACCTGTTGAATCAATTCCGCAAGTCTTGAATGAATTCAAGCAAAAATTAAATCAAGGTATAGCCCAGAATTCCCTAAATTACCAACAGCAAAATAGTAATGCACCAAACCCTCCAACCAAACGCCAAAGAGAAAGTGCTAGTGGCCAACTCAAAATGGACACAGGCGAAAATTGTTTTCAACCAGCCTCGGAGTCGGAAAGCGATTCAGAAGACACTAGTTCGTCTATCAATATTATGAAACGAAATTTCTTTAATTTCCCAATCAAACCTTCTAAAATAAAAGTCCACACTATAAATGGCATTACAACATTAAACCAAAGCGTTTCATTGCATTCAAGCAATCAAACTTTCTATATTCACAATTTCTCAGAAAAATATGACTTACTACTAGGCAGAAATTATTTAGAGTCAACCAATGCTTAAATTAACTATTTAACACTAACAGTCAATAGTCAATATGTGGTACGACCACATCCAAACAGATGAGTCCAAGGCCCTATGAGTGCCCCAAGTCATCTAAACCCCTCTACTTACTCCAAAAAAGGAGAAACTTGGACGCTGTCAATACTTTACAACTATTGATTTAGCTAAAGGTTTTCATCAAATTCAAATGGACCCGCAATCAATATCCAAAACAGCATTTTCGACAAAACATGGACATTACGAATATACTCGTATGCCCTTTGGTCTGAAAAATGCACCAGCACCCTTTCAACGTTGCATGAACAACCTCCCAGAGGATTAAATCTACAAGGATTGTTTAGTTTACTTAAATAATATTATTATTTATTCCACTGCATTGGAGAAGCACATAATATTATTGAAACGAATATTCGAAAAGCTACGATCAGTAAACTTAAAACTTGATATATGTGAATTTCTGAAGAAAGAAACAGAATTTACCGGTCACATTACACACAGACGGTATAAAACCGAACCCCAACAAAATAAACGCAATCGTTAATTTCGCTATTCCCAAAACCACAAAAGGAATAAAGTCTTTTCTTGGACTCTGCGGATTTTACCGTAAGTTCATCCCTAATTTTGCAAAAATAGCAAATCCAATCCAATGACACTCAAAGTAAAAAAAGGAGCAATAATCAATACAAAAGACATCGATAACCATGTCCGCCGTCGAGAAATTAAAAGTACTCATCACGTCCGATCCAATACTAATATAGCCAAATTCGAAAAGAAATTTACATTAACAACAGATCCAAGTAATATAGCTATTGGTGCTGCATTATCTCAAGAGCTCAAACCCATTTGCTATGTAAGCAGAACTCTTAACGACCACAAGCTCAACTATTGGGCAATAGAAAAAGAATAATTAGCTATAGAATGGGCAACAAAATATTTTAGGTCCTACCTATTCGCTAGAAAATTCAACACAATCAGCGATCATAGGCCACTTGTTAAGTTACATAAATGATCCTTATATGAAATTACAAAGACGAAAGATAAAGTTAAACGAATATGACGAATATATATATTCAATACCTACCTAAAGGAAAATCATGTCGCTAATGCCCTATCCAGAGTTCAAATTGAAGAAAATTTCCTAGGAGATGATAATCCAGCTTCCCTTTCCACAGCAGCTACTGTGCATATTGCACAAGAAGAAACCTTCAATCCCAGAGACAAGTATGCCATGACGTACTATTTGATAAATATTTAATAAACAATAAACAATTCCTTTCATGTTTGGACATTTATTCTTAATATGCCTCCCAGATAGAAGTAAACAGTAGAGATTGGCTTGAAGCTAAAACAACTATTTTACGTATATTCAAGGACATGGGTAGAAATTAAAGCCGACAAAGAAATGGAATTTCTGACATTGAGAGATTTCATAAAACCGTCAATGGAAAGTTAAGAATAATAACAAGCGAGAACGAAAGTGAAAAGCAATTCACTAAATTCGAAAAATACTTTACATATATAATCATAAAACAAAACACAACACAACTGGTCGAACACCAGCAGACATCTTCATTTTTGCAGGAACCCCTGTCTATAAAACTAAACAACATAAAATAGAGAAAATTAACAAACTTAACGAAAGTAGACAAGACTACAGTATAGACAATAATTTCAAAGAATCCCCTATGGTTAGATCAAAAACGACTAACCCATTCAAAACGACAGGAAACTTAAGACAAATAAATGACAAACATTTTGAAGAAACAACTCGAGGTAGAAAGATAAAACGCTATAAATCTAAGTTTAAAAAAAAAAAATTGAATAAAAGCAAATATAATAACGATAGTTCCAGGCTTTTTTGATACCCTTCGACCATTGAAAATGGTCAAAAAAGGGTATACTAACTTTGTGCGAAATGTATGTAACAGGCATAAGGAGGCGAGGCAGACCCCATAAAGTATATATATTCTTGCTCAGGATCACTAGCCGAGTTGATTGAGACATGTCCGTCTGTCTGTCCGTCTGTCCGTCTGTCCGTCCGTCCGTCCGTCCGTCTGTATGAGACAACAGATCTCAGCTATTAAAAAAGGTAGAGATACCAAATTTGGCATGAACCATAGGCAGATCAAGTTTATATCAAATGTTTTATGCCACGCCCACTGCCCTCGCAAATCGGTTATTTGCGATTATTAAGCAAAGTATTAAACCCATAACGTTCTGCTTTGGTATGTATAAAGCTTAATGCAATATTTACAAATTTTCTAAATTACAATCCGATCGAACCAATAACACCGAAGTTATTCAAGTCAACGTTTTCAGTACAAATGTTCGGTACGGGCAGCAGCCGACGCGCTGCTTTGAACAGTTGACGCCGACGTCGACGTTGCGTCGTAACGCTTTACTCTTTACGCGCGTCGCTGTGTGAGTGCGAGCGAGTAAGCTATATGTAGTAGAAGTATTTGTGCAGAATTCTCTGTTTGAAACTATAAACGTGGTGACACTTTTGTAACGGATTTAGAAAATTGGGAGAAGGGTATCTTACTGTCGGGCGCTCAACTGTAGCCTTACCTACTTGTTTTTTTTTAAGCTTATTGCGTTATTATATATTCAAATCTTATTATATAAATTAGATTAAGTACAATTTGAAATAATTGTATTAGTTAGAGACGGCCCCTAGGATATCTTTGCTGGGCTGGAGAATCTTTGCGCTTTAGTCTGCTGTGACTACATACACGCGTAAGCGACTTCGCGAGAGGATTTTCGTGTGCGGCTAGCTTTGCTTGATGTTTACTCTTTCTCATCTGGATTTCCTCGTTGACGAGATATATGTGGAGGACTCTACGGATGCTTTCGCTGCGTAGGTACCATGGTGCCCCATTGATAGTTCGCAGAATCGCTGACTGAGCTTGCTGTATAGTTTCGATGTTAGTTTTGGACGCGTTTCCCCATAGTTCACAGCCGTATGTCCAGATGGGTTTCAGCACGGTATTGTAGAGAAGTGCTATGTATTCCAGACTAAGCGGTGAGTTGCAGTTAATGAGCCAGTGAAGATTGCCTGCATTAAGCTTCATATGAGTCCTTTTAGATTGTATATGTCGCCGCCAGGTGAAGCGTCTATCTAGGTGAACCCCGAGATATGTTACTACGTCTGATTTGGATCGGCTGAGTATTGCGGTAGCGTCAGCAAACGTAGAGGTTGTGAGCTGATAGTTTGTAGGCATGTCTGCTGTATATAGGGTGTACAGAACGGGGCCCAGCACACTTCCTTGGGGGACTCCAGCATTGATGACGCGGTCGTGTGAAGTCGAACTGTTACACCTGATTTTGAACACTCTTTTGAAGAGATAAGATTCGAACACTTTGTGGGTATTCTGCGGAAGCAGTTTTGCTATCTTGTACATTAGTCCTTCCAGCCAGACTCGGTCAAATGCTTGTGAGACATCTAAGAATATAGCTGAGCAATATTCCCGGTGCTCAAAAGCAGAACGAATTTCGTTTGTGATGCTATTGACCTGTTCGATCGTTCCTTGATTTTTGCGAAAACCAAATTGATGCGATGGTATTGTGTTTCGCCTTCTTAAGTAGAGAGCTAGGTGTTTTAAAAATGCCTTTTCAAACAGTTTCGAGAGACACGATAGGAGACTGATTGGTCTGTAGGATAAGAGTTGCGTTTTGTCTTTGCCTGGTTTGCGAATCATCACTATGACCGCCTTTTTCCACCTTTGGGGATAGTATTCAAGTTTTGTAATAGCGTTAAAGAGATTGCATAAGGTCAGAACCGCACACGGTGGGAGTTCTATGATCATTTTTGGTGTCACCAAGTCGTGTCCAGGTGATTTTTTGGGCTTAAGATCTTTAATCATAGATGCTATCTCACTTTGACGAAATGCTATTGGATTTATTAGTAGCAGCATTTTAATTACTGTAGGTAGAACAAATGAGTTGCTAGCAGAATTTGGTTGGAATCGCCCTGAAGGTGATCGGCGAATGCATTTTCTTCTATCTTCTTCGCTGCGTATCCAGCTTCCAGAGGGGCCTCGAAGTAGGACGACTGTTTCTGCTTGTGGCTGAATATTTCTATGTGCTTTCCACAAAGGGTTCTTCTTGCTAACGGGCGATAGTTGTTCGATGTATAGATGCTGGGCGTTTGCTTCCTCAAGCTTAAGTGCCCTCGTTAGTCTACGTGTTGTTTTTTTTAGCTGATTCTTATCCTTTGGGGATCTGTGATTCTGCCATTCTCTTCTTAGTCTTCGTTTTTCAAGTACTAGCTATTCGATTTCGCGAGTTGTCTTGCTATGTTTTGTCATTTTGTGTGTGTCTGGAGGGGTAGAACCCTTGGCTGCAGCAACAAGTGTTTCCTCAATCGTTTCTGTCAGGCGGTCAACGTCCTCATCGGTAGACACTGTTTGAGTTGGTACCATATGAGTACAAACATATTTCGTGTACCTTGCCCAGTTGGTCCTGTTGCCTGTCAGCCTGTAGGGTTGCTCAGTTATATGTGGTTGATGCCTGAGAGTAACTAAAACTGGTGAGTGATCAGATGATAGTTCTGCAAGTGACTCGGCCGTAATATTATTTCTAGGGATCTTATTATTGCGAAGTCAAAAAGATCCGGGAGCTTATTTGGATCTGCTGAGATGGTAGATTAAGCAACAAATGTATACTGCCATAAGAAGGAAGTCTTAAGTTTACATCCCAGTTAAGGCCTCGTAAGGCGAAAAGTAAAAAGTTTTTTTGTACAGATTCAATGCGTTTTTTATGAGTAGTGTACTGGGGACACCATACGCAAGATCCGTATTCCAGAATTGGACGAACAAGTGAAGAATAGGGGGTCTTTGTTACATAAGGATAGTCAAACTCTTTAGACCACCTCTTAATAAAGCCAAGAACACCCGTGGCTTTATTGACCATATTGAAATATGTTCGGAAAATTTTAATTTTCGGTCCATTCGGACCCCCAGATCATCAAGTAAGTTGATTCTATCTAATTCACAGCCACAAAGAGTATAAGAAACGTACGTTGGACTGGCTCGGGAGAATGTCATCAGCTTGCATTTAGAGCTGTTCAGGTTTAAGAAATTTGCACAACACCAAGAGTGAAAACTATTTAAGTCGGCTTGTAGGTTAGAGTGACAGTGGTCAGCTTTATATTTATAGCAAAGCTTTACATCATCCGCATACATGAGAGTATGGGAGTTATGTATGATCAGAGGTAGGTCATTGATGAAAAGCGTAAAGAGGAGGGGGCCTAAATGGCTACCCTGAGGAACACCAGATGTGGCGAAGAGAAGGTCTGAACGAACGATATTAAAAAGGACTCTTTGAGTTCTATCAGTCAGATAACTCACAATCCAACTAAGTAGTTTTGGTGAGAACCCTAAGAAGTTGAGTTTATGTGCAAGAAGGGAATGATTTACTGAGTCAAATGCTTTACTGAAATCAGTATATATAACATCAGTTTGAAGATTTTCCTGCAAACCTTTTATAATAAAGGATGTCAGCTCAAGCAAATTCGTCGTAGTTGATCGACGTTTCATAAATCCGTGCTGAGAAGGCAATATGACGGATCTACAGAAATGTTGCAAGTGAGGAGTGTTTTAAAACATTCTTGAAGAATTAAGGTGTAACCGACAATTTAGAGATACCTCTATAATTGCTTGCATCAACTTGCTGCCCTTCTTAAGCAATGGGATAATAAATGATTCCTTCCATATAGAAGAAAAGGATGATGTATCTAAGGACTGCGAGAACAGTTTGAGCAATGGCTTACTTAGAGAGTGAGCACAGAACCGAAGTACACAAGCGAGAACACCGTCGGGACCTGGAGAAAAAACTGGTTTCACCGAGTGAAGATCATTAACAAATGAAATTTCGTTTAGAATAGGACTGAAGATATAATTTAAACAGGGAAAGTTATATGGATAAAAATGAACATTTTTTTTTGCTCCCCGCTTTTATTAAATTTTGCCTGCAAACAATCGGTGTTCGCATAATGTAATCACTCTAACTTGTGCAATTTTATCGTTCACTTTCGCGAGTGCATGCTTGCTTAACCCACTTGTTCGTAGTTAATATATAATATTAAAATTTGTCTACTGCCACTTAATCTTTTTTCCACTCTTCTTTTATTTATTTATTTATTTAACGTCAACTAAGAGCAGTCGACATAAAGACTAAAATATAATAAAATTACAAGTGTAAATTTAAATTAAAAATATAAGTATAATTTAAGTTGAAGGTAAGTATTATATTAAAAATATATATATATATATATTTTTTTTTTTGTTTTAAAATTTTTTATTATTAATTAATCATTAAATTATTTATTTAAATTATTTAATTTAATTTAATCTGGGAGTAAAAAGATAATTTTAGTTGATCCAACATTTGTTGCAAAGGATTGGGGAAACCCAGAAAACCCAATCAGATCAAAAGAAGAGTGTTAATGTTTTAAAGCACTCGTAACGCCCGAGGAGCGCAGTTAACGAATAGGAAGGTCGCGAGATCGTTAACTTCTAGCCAGGTGGGAAAGTAGTGAAAGTTTAAGATTATTAGTCGATTGGTTGTTAGATATAATAAAGTAGTGTTTGTTGTAGTCCGAACATAATACCCTGAACGGTTCGTGCAAGGCATAGTTCGACCTACAACTAGGAAGAGTTAGTGGAATATAATTTCTTGTTAGTCGGCAAGGGACAGAGAAGTGTAACCGGCTTACCAAGTCATCACTGTCAATGTCGCCTTTAATAAGGTTATTGATAAAAACCACACCAAGCATAGTACGCCGATTGGCTAAGGAAGGTAGATTTAGTAGAAGAAGTCTGTTAGTATAGGAAGGTAGTCTTAAGTTTGAATCCCAATTAAGTCCACGCAATGCGAAAATTAAAAAGTTCTTTTGAACGGATTCAATGCGGTCCTTGTAGGTTGAAAACTGAGGACACCAAACACATGATCCATACTCGAGAATAGGACGCACAAGTGAGGTATAAAGGGTCTTAGTTATGTAAGGATTGTTAAATTCCTTAGCCCACCCCTGAATGAATCCGAGTCACATTACACACAGACGGTATAAAACCGAACCCCAACAAAATAAACGCAATCGTTAATTTCGCTATTCCCAAAACCACAAAAGGAATAAAGTCTTTTCTTGGACTCTGCGGATTTTACCGTAAGTTCATCCCCAATTTTGCAAAAATAGCAAATCCAATCCAATGACACTCAAAGTAAAAAAAGGAGCAATAATCAATACAAAAGACATCGATAACCATGTCCGCCGTCGAGAAATTAAAAGTACTCATCACGTCCGATCCAATACTAATATAGCCAAATTCGAAAAGAAATTTACATTAACAACAGATCCAAGTAATATAGCTATTGGTGCTGCATTATCTCAAGAGCTCAAACCCATTTGCTATGTAAGCAGAACTCTTAACGAGCACAAGCTCAACTATTGGGCAATAGAAAAAGAATAATTAGCTATAGAATGGGCAACAAAATATTTTGGGTCCTACCTATCGCTAGAAAATTCAACACAATCAGCGATCATAGGCCACTTGTTAAGTTACATAAATGATCCTTATATGAAATTACAAAGACGAAAGATAAAGTTAAACGAATATGACGAATATATATATTCAATACCTACCTAAAGGAAAATCATGTCGCTAATGCCCTATCCAGAGTTCAAATTGAAGAAAATTTCCTAGGAGATGATAATCCAGCTTCCCTTTCCACAGCAGCTACTGTGCATAGTGCACAAGAAGAAACCTTCAATCCCAGAGACAAGTATGCCATGACGTACTATTTGATAAATATTTAATAAACAATAAAAAATTCCTTTCATGTTTGGACATTTATTCTAAATATGCCTCCCAGATAGAAGTAAACAGTAGAGATTGGCTTGAAGCTAAAACAACTATTTTACGTATATTCAAGGACATGGGTAGAAATTAAAGCCGACAAAGAAATGGAATTTCTGACATTGAGAGATTTCATAAAACCGTCAATGGAAAGTTAAGAATAATAACAAGCGAGAACGAAAGTGAAAAGCAATTCACTAAATTCGAAAAATACTTTACATATATAATCATAAAACAAAACACAACACAACTGGTCGAACACCAGCAGATACTTCATTTTTGCAGGAACCCCTGTCTATAAAACTAAACAACATAAAATAGAGAAAAATAACAAACTTAACGAAAGTAGACAAGACTACAGTATAGACAATAATTTCAAAGAATCCCCTATGGTTAGATCAAAAACGACTAACCCATTCAAAACGACAGGAAACTTAAGACAAATAAATGACAAACATTTTGAAGAAACAACTAGAGGTAGAAAGATAAAACGCTATAAATCTAAGTTTAAAAAAAAAAATTGAATAAAAGCAAATATAATAACGATAGTTCCAGGCTTTTTGATACCCTTCGACCATTGAAAATGGTCAAAAAAGGGTATACTAACTTTGTGCGAAATGTATGTAACAGGCATAAGGAGGCGAGGCAGACCCCATAAAGTATATATATTCTTGCTCAGGATCACTAGCCGAGTTGATTGAGACATGTCCGTCTGTCTGTCCGTCTGTCCGTCCGTCCGTCTGTATGAGACAACAGATTTCAGCTATTAAAAAAGGTAGAGATACCAAATTTGGCATGAACCATAGGCAGATCAAGTTTATATCAAATGTTTTATGCCACGCCCACTGCCCTCGCAAATCGGTTATTTGCGATTATTAAGCAAAGTATTAAACCCATAACGTTCTGCTTTGGTATGTATAAAGCTTAATGCAATATTTACAAATTTTCTAAATTACAATCCGATCGAACCAATAACACCGAAGTTATTCAAGTCAACGTTTTCAGTACAAATGCTCGGTACGGGCAGCAGCCGACGCGCTGCTTTGAACAGTTGACGCCGACGTCGACGTTGCGTCGTAACGCTTTACTCTTTACGCGCGTCGCTGTGTGAGTGCGAGCGAGTAAGCTATATGTAGTAGAAGTATTTGTGCAGAATTCTCTGTTTGAAACTATAAACGTGGTGACACTTTTGTAACGGATTTAGAAAATTGGGAGAAGGGTATCTTACTGTCGGGCGCCCGACTGTAGCCTTACCTACTTGTTTTTTTTTAAGCTTATTGCGTTATTATATATTCAAATCTTATTATATAAATTAGATTAAGTACAATTTGAAATAATTGTATTAGTTAGAGACGGCCCCTAGGATATCTTTGCTGGGCTGGAGAATCTTTGCGCTTTAGTCTGCTGTACACGCGTGAGCGAAGTGCTATGTATTCCAGACTAAGCGGTGAGTTGCAGTTAATGAGCCAGTGAAGATTGCCTGCTTTAAGTCCTTTTAGATTGTATATGTCGCCGCCAGGTGAAGCGTCTATCTAGGTGAACCCCGAGATATGTTACTACGTCTGATTTGGATCGGCTGAGTATTGCGGTAGCGTCAGCAAACGTAGAGGTTGTGAGCTGATAGTTTGTAGGCATGTCTGCTGTATATAGGGTGTACAGAACGGGGCCCAGCACACTTCCTTGGGGGACTCCAGCATTGATGACGCGGTCGTGTGAAGTCGAACTGTTACACCTGATTTTGAACACTCTTTTGAAGAGATAAGATTCGAACACTTTGTGGGTATTCTGCGGAAGCAGTTTTGCTATCTTGTACATTAGTCCTTCCAGCCAGACTCGGTCAAATGCTTGTGAGACATCTAAGAATATAGCTGAGCAATATTCCCGGTGCTCAAAAGCAGAACGAATTTCGTTTGTGATGCTATTGACCTGTTCGATCGTTCCTTGATTTTTGCGGAAACCAAATTGATGCGATGGTATTGTGTTTCGCCTTCTTAAGTAGAGAGCTAGGTGTTTTAAAAATGCCTTTTCAAACAGTTTCGAGAGACACGATAGGAGACTGATTGGTAGGATAAGAGTTGCGTTTTGTCTTTGCCTGGTTTGCGAATCATCACTATGACCGCCTTTTTCCACCTTTGGGGATAGTATCCAAGTTTTGTAATAGCGTTAAAGAGATTGCATAAGGTCAGAACCGCACACGGTGGGAGTTCTATGATCATTTTTGGTGTCACCAAGTCGTGTCCAGGTGATTTTTTGGGCTTAAAATCTTTAATCATAGATGCTATCTCACTTTGACGAAATGCTATTGGATTTATTAGTAGCAGCATTTTAATTAGTGCAGGTAGGACAAATGAGTTGCTAGCAGAATTTGGTTGGAATACGCCCTGAAGGTGATCGGCGAATGCATTTTCTTCTATCTTCTTCGCTGCGTATCCAGCTTCCAGAGGGGCCTCGAAGTAGGACGACTGTTTCTGCTTGTGGCTGAATATTTCTATGTGCTTTCCACAAAGGGTTCTTTTTGCTAGCGGGCGATAGTTGTTCGATGTATAGATGCTGGGCGTTTGCTTCCTCAAGCTTAAGTGCCCTCGTTAGTCTACGTGTTGTTTTTTTTAGCTGATTCTTATCCTTTGGGGATCTGTGATTCTGCCATTCTCTTCTTAGTCTTCGTTTTTCAAGTACTAGCTATTCGATTTCGCGAGTTGTCTTGCTATGTTTTGTCATTTTGTGTGTGTCTGGAGGGGTAGAACCCTTGGCTGCAGCAACAAGTGTTTCCTCAATCGTTTCTGTCAGGCGGTCAACGTCCTCATCGGTAGACACTGTTTGAGTTGGTACCATATGAGTACAAACATATTTCGTGTACCTTGCCCAGTTGGTCCTGTTGCCTGTCAGCCTGTAGGGTTGCTCAGTTATATGTGGTTGATGCCTGAGAGTAACTAAAACTGGTGAGTGATCAGATGATAGTTCTGCAAGTGACTCGGCCGTAATATTATTTCTAGGGATCTTATTATTGCGAAGTCAAAAAGATCCGGGAGCTTATTTGGATCTGCTGAGATGGTAGATTAAGCAACAAATGTATACTGCCATAAGAAGGAAGTCTTAAGTTTACATCCCAGTTAAGGCCTCGTAAGGCGAAAAGTAAAAAGTTTTTTTTGTACAGATTCAATGCGTTTTTTATGAGTAGTGTACTGGGGACACCATACGCAAGATCCGTATTCCAGAATTGGACGAACAAGTGAAGAATAGGGGGTCTTTGTTACATAAGGATAGTCAAACTCTTTAGACCACCTCTTAATAAAGCCAAGAACACCCGTGGCTTTATTGACCATATTGAAATATGTTCGGAAAATTTTAATTTTCGGTCCATTCGGACCCCCAGATCATCAAGTAAGTTGATTCTATCTAATTCACAGCCACAAAGAGTATAAGAAACGTACGTTGGACTGGCTCGGGAGAATGTCATCAGCTTGCATTTAGAGCTGTTCAGGTTTAAGAAATTTGCACAACACCAAGAGTGAAAACTATTTAAGTCGGCTTGTAGGTTAGAGTGACAGTGGTCAGCTTTATATTTATAGCAAAGCTTTACATCATCCGCATACATGAGAGTACGGGAGTTATGTATGATCAGAGGTAGGTCATTGATGAAAAGCGTAAAGAGGAGGGGGCCTAAATGGCTACCCTGAGGAACACCAGATGTGGCGAAGAGAAGGTCTGAACGAACGTTATTAAAAAGGACTCTTTGAGTTCTATCAGTCAGATAACTCACAATCCAACTAAGTAGTTTTGGTGAGAACCCTAAGAAGTTGAGTTTATGTGCAAGAAGGGAATGATTTACTGAGTCAAATGCTTTACTGAAATACTGATTTCATATAACATCAGTTTGAAGATTTTCCTGCAAACCTTTTATAATAAAGGATGTCAGCTCAAGCAAATTCGTCGTAGTTGATCGACGTTTCATAAATCCGTGCTGAGAAGGCAATATGACGGATCTACAGAAATGTTGCAAGTGAGGAGTGTTTTAAAACATTCTTGAAGAATTTAGGTGTAAGCGACAATTTAGAGATACCTCTATAATTGCTTGCATCAACTTGCTGCCCTTCTTAAGCAATAAGATAATAAATGATTCCTTCCATATAGAAGGAAAGGATGATGTATCTAAGGACTGCGAGAACAGTTTGAGCAATGGCTTACTTAGAGAGTGAGCACAGAACCGAAGTACACAAGCGAGAACACCGTCGGGACCTGGAGATAAAACTGGTTTCACCGAGTGAAGATCATTAACAAATGAAATTTCGTTTAGAATAGGACTGAAGATATAATTTAAACAGGGAAAGTTATATGGATAAAAATGAACATTTTTTTTCTGCTCCCCGCTTTTATTAAATTTTGCCTGCAAACAATCGGTGTTCGCATAATTTAATCACTCTAACTTGTGCAATTTTATCGTTCACTTTCGCGAGTGCATGCTTGCTTAACCCACTGGTTCGTAGTTAATATATAATATTAAAATTTGTCTACTGCCACTTAATCTTTTTTCCACTCTTCTTTTATTTATTTATTTATTTAACGTCAACTAAGAGCAGTCGACATAAAGACTAAAATATAATAAAATTACAAGTGTAAATTTAAATTAAAAATATAAGTATAATTTAAGTTGAAGGTAAGTATTATATTAAAAATATATATATATATATATTTTTTTTTTTTTTTTGTTTTAAAATTTTTTATTATTAATTAATCATTAAATTATTTATTTAATTTAATTTAATCTGGGAGTAAAAAGATAATTTTAGTTGATCCAACATTTGTTGCAAAGGATTGGGGAAACCCAGAAAACCCAATCAGATCAAAAGAAGAGTGTTAATGTTTTAAAGCACTCGTAACGCCCGAGGAGCGCAGTTAACGAATAGGAAGGTCGCGAGATCGTTAACTTCTAGCCAGGTGGGAAAGTAGTGAAAGTTTAAGATTATTTGTCGATTGGTTGTTAGATATAATAAAAAATAATAATAATAAATAAATAATAAAAAAAATAAAGTAGTGTTTGTTGTAGTCCGAACATAATACCCTGAACGGTTCGTGCAAGGCATAGTTCGACCTACAACTAGGAAGAGTTAGTGGAATATAATTTCTTGTTTGTCGGCAAGGGACAGAGAAGTGTAACCGGCTTACCAAGTCATCACTGTCAATGTCGCCTTTAATAAGGTTATTGATAAAAAACCACACCAATCATAGTACGCCGATTGGCTAAGGAAGGTAGATTTAGTAGAAGAAGTCTGTTAGTATAGGAAGGTAGTCTTAAGTTTGAATCCCAATTAAGTCCACGCAATGCGAAAATTAAAAAGATCTTTTGACCCTGTGTCGGGAGGCGGAAAACGAGATGATTACGTTCATGCGGCAGACAAAGTCAGGGTTTCGTGAACTTTTTGGCAGTTTTCGAAAACTTGCCGATCAGTTCTCTGCGTTGGACAACTCATTTAATAGCCTAAAACTATTAAATGAGTCGCCCAAACGCAAGAAATCAGCTCATGTGGCCTAATCTTTGCCTGCTGCCATTCCGCCTCCTCTCATTGACCAACCATGTACACCGGTGACTCAGCCGGTGATGTCGTTTGCCACTACTATGGTGACGAGATCATCGGTTTCTGAAAAAGTCATCGACGAGTGTTTACAAATGGTGTCACATAAAGCTTCTGATGTGCCAGCTGTGGTATCTTTGCCTACTCCACAGATTTTAGAATTACCGATAGCAATTTCTAAGAACATTTCCGCAGGTGCAATGCCTGTGGAGCCTAAAAAGGTTTTAGGTGTTCCACTAAGGAAGCAAATTTTCGTTTCCCGGCTTTCCCCTAATTTTACATCTGAAGATGTAGTGGCTTATATTCAAGCCAAAATACAAGCTGCAGATTTAAAAGTGGAAAAATTTAAATTTTCGTATGAAAGGGACATATCGTCCTTTAAAATTAGTGTCCCAGCTGAACTCTTGACCAACATATGTTCACCCAAATTTTGGCCAGACCATGTAGTGGTTAAAGAGACGGCAAGGGACAGAGAAGTGTAACCGGCTAACCAAGTCATCACTGTCAATGTCGCCTTTAATAAGGTTATTGATAAAAACCACACCAAGCATAGTACGCCGATTGGCTAAGGAAGGTAGATTTAGTAGAAGAAGTCTGTTAGTATAGGAAGGTAGTCTTAAGTTTGAATCCCAATTAAGTCCACGCAATGCGAAAATTAAAAAGTTCTTTTGAACGGATTCAATGCGGTCCTTGTAGGTTGAAAACTGAGGACACCAAACACATGATCCATACTCGAGAATAGGACGCACAAGTGAGGTATAAAGGGACTTAGTTATATAAGGATCGTTAAATTCCTTAGCCCATCTCTTAATAAATCCGAGTACACTCATAGCCTTATTAACTATGGAAGAAATGTGCTCAGAGAACTTGAGTTTAGCGTCCAGGCGTACTCCAAGGTCGTCCACAGAGGTAATTCTTTCAAGAGGACAACCACATAAAGTGTAAGATTCGTACTTAGGACTAGCACGAGAGAATGTCATCAACTTGCATTTTGAGCTGTTCAGATTTAATAGGTTTTGCACCACACCAACTGTTAAAACTATTGAGGTCGGCTTGAAGGGATGAGTGATAGGAGGCGTCTTTAAATTGAAAACAAAGCTTTACATCATCTGCATACATAAGAGTACGCGAATTATGTATGGCCGAAGGAAGGTCATTGATGAAATGCGTAAAAAGAAGGGGACCTAAATGGCTTCCCTGAGGAACACCAGAAGTAACTTGAATAGGGTCAGAAAGAGCATTTTAAAAGAAGACTCTTTGTGTTCTGTTGGCCAAATAACTTATAAGCCAGCTTAAAAGATTTGGTGAGAAACCAATAATGTTTAGTTTGTGTGCAAGAAGGGAGTGATTTACTGAGTCAAATGCTTTACTAAAATCAGTATAAATGACGTCAGTTTGAAAATTTTTCTGAAAGCCCTTTATTATAAAGGATGTAAGCTCAAGTAAATTTGTCGAGGAGGAACGACGTTTTATAAATCCGTGCTGACAAGGAGAAATGACGGATCTACAGAAATCCTGCAAGTTAGGAGTTATGACATTCTCGAAGAGTTTAGGAATAGCCGACAATTTTGAGATACCTCTATAGTTTAAAGCATCAGACTAAAATGAACGACTCCTTCCATATGGAAGGAAAGGTGGAAGTTTTCAGGGACAGCGAGAAAAGTTTGAGCAATAGCTTAGATAGAGGATCGGCACAGTATCGAAGTACGCAACTAGAAATTCCGTCAGGACCAGGTGAGAAAACTGGTTTTATCAAACATAAATCCCTGAAAATCGAACTATCGTTTAATTGTGGGGCGAAAATGCCAGTTGAACTGGGAATGGTGAAAGGTTAAGAATTTACATCGCGTGTTGAAATTGAATAGGTCGTTTGAAAGAACTTAGCAAACAGATCAGCCATGTCCTGGTCAGTATTTGCATTTGCGCCTTCAAACGATAGCTTAGATGGATAGGCAGATGACTTTCGCTTCATGTTAACAAAATTATAGAACTGTCTGGGATTCTGCCGGAACTGAATCCCGCAACGAGTCAAATAATTTTTATAGCATGTAGCGTTGAGAGCAACAAAATTTGACCGAGCAATAAGATCTTGAAAAAATAGACGAGGAATGACATCTAGTATATTTTTTAAAGAGTCTAGACTTTAGATTTTTAAGACTGGATAGTTCTTTAGTAAACCATGGGGGTTTACTCGAATGCCTCGGATAAGAAAAAGGCACACAAATGTCAAAAAAGTTATTTAATGTTTTATAAAATAAATTAATAGCCATATCCATATTGTTACATTTGTAAAAATTAGACCAGTCATAATTTGAAATTAAATAATTAATTTGATCAAAATCGGCTTTACGAAAACAACGCGCTCTCTTACACGACGTAACTTTTTTATCCAATACGTTCAAACCAATTTCAAAAACAACATCGAACGTTGGATGATAGGGATCTTCTGGTTGGGTAAGTGGGTGGACTCTAGTCAGAGTTACCATACTCTGATCGGAGACAAAGCATAATTCGAGTGTTCGATTTAGTGAATTTTGTAAGTGGTTGACCTGTAGCAGAGAAATGTCATGCAGGCCGTCAATAAGATCGTGTTGTTGTGAGGGCATCAGGAAATTCGCCCCATCACTTGGTGTCCAACTACACTCAGGTATGTTAAAGTCGCCAAGGACTATGAGGTGGTCTTTGTTAGATAACAAATTGAAGACATACTTTATTGCAAGCAAATGTTGAGTGTAGATAAGAATATCCGACGAAGGTGGGATGTACGAGCAGGTTATATAAACCTGGAAGCCGGGAAGGTGTAATTTTACACAAATGAATTCAATATCATATTGAATCTCCGGGTGTACATGTTCTGACGCGATATCAGAATTTACCCCAATAAGAACACCGCCGCCCCGCCGATCATGACGATCAAACCTATAAGTTGTGAACTTGCTTGAAAATCTCAGGTTTTAACCAAGTCTCAGTGAACACAAGCACATGGGATTCAAACGAAAGGCTATTTAAGAATAACGTAGGTAGCTTGCTACGCAGGCCCCTTACGTTTTGGTAGGTTAATGTTAAAAATTTTATTAGTTTTTTGAAGTCGCATTTTTGGAAGTGGCCTGGTTTGGCAAAGGTAGTCTAATCGGTTGACGATTCTTTTTTTTCTTTGCTTCGAATTCTTTAACCACAATATGATCGGGCTAAAAGTTAACTGAGTATATTTGGTTAAATAAATCGTTAGAGACACTAATTTTAAAGGATGATATATCCCTTTCATATGAAAACTTAAATTGTTCCACCTTAAAATCTTGGCTTGGATATAAGCCATAACATCTGAAGATGTGAGATCAGGGGCTAGCCTCGAGACAAATATGTGCCTCTTCGGTGGAATTTCCGTGACAGGCTTAGGTCCCGAAGATATAGGACCAGTGGGAGCAGGTTGTGCCGATAATCCCAAAGGCGAGCTTGCCTGAGGGACTATCGGTTGGGTAATTAGTATTTGCGGTTTCATAGGAATAGAAATCGCAGATGAAGTATTGGGCAAAGGGGAAATGAGCTCCACGTGCTCAACAGAGACATTTTTCTGTGCTGCTAATCTCGTAACTACAGGTGTAGTAAACGATAGCAGCGGCAACGTCACTGGTGTGCTGAGTTGGTCAACGTTCTGAGGCTGATAGGCACTAGTTGACGGCTGCTCCTTTTGAGCTGATTTTTTGCGCTTGGGAGACTCATTTAGTAGCTTAAGGCTATTTAATGAAGTATCCAGCGCGGAGAACTGATCGGCAAGTTGCGAAAACTATCAAAGAGTTCCCTAAATCCCGTCCAGGTTTGGCGCATGAACGATACAAAATCGTTCTCAACCTCACGACACGCATCACAACAATAGTGCAGCCCGTTTCGCTTGGCTACAGCATCGGCCGTTGGGCCACTGAAGCCCGCACACTTTGCATGAGCTACGTTGTTGTAGATCCAACAACAAATACTTGCCTGAGCAGATGTAATCTGCTCTTTTGGCAGTTTTTTTTTAAACATACAATTCCTCCTTCCATTATTAGGGGTGACCACTGCCAAAAATGCACACAACAAAAATAGAGAGAGAGGAAAGGTTAGGCACACACAGAAACTGTGATAAGAAGAGCGCGGTAAGAGAGTTTGTGCTGCAGTGCACAACAACAAAGATAAAAAAAGAGTTAGTGAGAGCCCGAGAGAGTCGAATTCGCTCACGAAAGTCGATGTTAAAGAAAATGTTCTGCAGAAGCAATAACAACGTTTCTATAAATAGAAACGTAAACAAATGAAATTTAAAGAAGAAAGCGAAAAGACGCTTTTGCAAACAAGATTATTTTAGCAAATTAAAAGAGTGCACTCGCGTAGTAAACGGATTTCTGTATATCAGCAGGTTAAGTGATAATATTAGTATTTTTTTAGAGTTATTAAGCACCGATTGCTTTATAATTTAACTAAGCTTCGGAGAGCAAGAAAAAAACGCGTCCGTTCACTATAAAAGAGAATGAATGAATAAAAACAATTTTGAAGCTTTAACCGATGACTTACGCTTCATGTTAACAAAACTATAAAACTGTTTAGGGTTCACTAGAAACTGAGTCCTACAACGAGCTAAATAGTTTTTATAACATTTCGTGTTCAGTACTGAAAAATTTAAACCAAGGGGGCTTACTCGAGCATGTCGAAAGGTAAAAAGGAACACAAATGTCAAAAAATGAATTTATATTTTGATAAAATAAATTTGTTGTTACTAAAATATCAGTAGACGAGTAAAGTTCTGACCAGTCGCAGTCAGAAATTAAGAAATTTAAAAGTCTGGTTTTTTAAAGCAGCGTACCCGTCTACGCGGTTTTTCATTTTTATCAAAACATACGCCAAGAAAACAGTAACTTCGAAGGTGGGATGGTAAGAATCTTCTGGTAAAGAAAGAGGCTGAGTCCTGTTTAGAATCACCCTAGATGGATCAGATACGATTCAAACTTAATGACCATCATATAACATTCATTCTCTTTCAAAGTGAACGGACGCGTTTTTTTCTTGCTCTCCGAAGCTTAGTTTAATTATAAAGCAATCGGTGTTTCGCTGCTGATATTCAGAAATCTGTTTACTACGCGAGTGCACTCTTTTAATTTGCTAAACTAATCTTGTTTGCAAAAGAGTTTTTTCGCTTTCTTCTTTCAATTTCATTTGTTTACGTTTCTATTTTTAGAAACGTTGTTATTGCTTCTGCAGAACATTTTCTTTAACATCGACTTTCGTGAGCGAATTCGACTCTCTCGGGCTCTCACTAACTCTTTTTTTATCTTTGTTGTTGTGCACTGCAGCACAAACTCTCTTACCGCGCTCTTCTTATCACAGTTTCTGTGTGTGCCTAACCTTTCCTCTCTCTCTATTTTTGTTGTGTGCATTTTTGGCAGTGGTCACCCCTAATAATGGAAGGAGGAATTGTATGTTTAAAAAAAAACTGCCAAAAGAGCAGATTACATCTGCTCAGGCAAGTATTTGTTGTTGGATCTACAACAACGTAGCTCATGCAAAGTGTGCGGGCTTCAGTGGCCCAACGGCCGATGCTGTAGCCAAGCGAAACGGGCTGCACTATTGTTGTGATGCGTGTCGTGAGGTTGAGAACGATTTTGTATCGTTCATGCGCCAAACCTGGACGGGATTTAGGGAACTCTTTGATAGTTTTCGCAACTTGCCGATCAGTTCTCCGCGCTGGATACTTCATTAAATAGCCTTAAGCTACTAAATGAGTCTCCCAAGCGCAAAAATCAGCTCAAAAGGAGCAGCCGTCAACTAGTGCCTATCAGCCTCAGAACGTTGACCAACTCAGCACACCAGTGACGTTGCCGCTGCTATCGTTTACTACACCTGTAGTTACGAGATTAGCAGCACAGAAAAATGTCTCTGTTGAGCACGTGGAGCTCATTTCCCTTTGCCCAATACTTCATCTGCGATTTCTATTCCTATGAAACCGCAAATACTAATTACCCAACCGATAGTCCCTCAGGCAAGCTCGCCTTTGGGATTATCGGCACAACCTGCTCCCACTGGTCCTATATCTTCGGGACCTAAGCCTGTCACGGAAATTCCACCGAAGAGGCACATATTTGTCTCGAGGCTAGCCCCTGATCTCACATCTTCAGATGTTATGGCTTATATCCAAGCCAAGATTTTAAGGTGGAACAATTTAAGTTTTCATATGAAAGGGATATATCATCCTTTAAAATTAGTGTCTCTAACGATTTATTTAACCAAATATACTCAGTTAACTTCTAGCCCGATCATATTGTGGTTAAAGAATTCGAAGCAAAGAAAAAAAAGAATCGTCAACCGATTAGACTACCTTTGCCAAACCAGGCCACCACTTCCAAAAATGCGACTTCAAAAAAACTAATAAAATTTTTAACATTAACCTACCAAAACGTAAGGGCCTGCGTAGCAAGCTACCTACGTTATTCTTAAATAGCCTTTCGTTTGAATCCCATGTGCTTGTGTTCACTGAGACTTGGTTAAAACCTGAGATTTTCAAGCAAGTTCACAACTTATAGGTTTGATCGTCATGATCGGCGGGGCGGTGGTGTTCTTATTGGGGTAAATTCTGATATCGCGTCAGAACATGTAAACTCGGAGATTCAATATGATATTGAATTCATTTGTGTAAAATTACACCTTCCTGGCTTCAAGGTTTTTATAACCTGCTCGTATATCCCACCTTCGTCGGATATTCTTATCTACACTCAACATTTGCTTGCAATAAAGTATGTCTTCAATTTGTTATCTAACAAAGACCACCTCATAGTCCTTGGCGACTTTAACATACCTGAGTGTAGTTGGACACCAAGTGATGGGGCAAATTTCCTGATGCCCTCACAACAACACGATCTTATTGACGGCCTGCATGACATTTCTCTGCTGCAGGTCAACCACCTACAAAATTCTCTAAATAGAACACTCGATTTATGCTTTGTCTCCGATCAGAGTATGGTAACTCTGACTAGAGTCCACCCACTTACCCAACCAGATGATCCCTATCATCCAACGTTCGAGGTTGTTTTTGAAACTGGTTTGAACGTATTGGATAAAAAAGTTACGTCGTGTAAGAGAGCGCGTTGTTTTCGTAAAGCCGATTTTGATAAAATTAATTATTTAATTTCAAATTATGACTGGTCTAACTTTTAGAAATGTAACAATATGGATATGGCTATTAATTTATTTTATAAAACATTAAATAACTTTTTTGACATTTGTATGCCTTTTTCTTATCCGAGGCATTCGAGTAAACCCCCATGGTTTACTAAAGAACTATCCAGTCTTAAAAATCTAAAGGTAGACTCTTTAAAAAATATACTAGATGTCATTCCTCGTCTATTTTTTCAAGATATCTTATTGCTCGGTCAAATTTTGTTGCTCTCAACACTACATGCTATAAAAATTATTTGACTCGTTGCGGGATTCAGTTCCGGCAGAATCCCATACAGTTCTATAATTTTGTTAACATGAAGCGTAAGTCATCTGCCTATCCATCTAAGCTATCGTTTGAAGGTGCAAATGCAAATACTGACCAGGACATGGATCTGTTTGCTAAGTTCTTTCAAACGACCTATTCAATTTAAACACGCGATGTAAATTCTTATCCTTTCACCATTCCCAGTTCAACTGGCATTTTCGCCCCACAACGAAAGTTCGATTTTCAGGGATTTATGTTTGATAAAACCAGTTTTCTCACCTGGTCCTGACGGAATTCCTAGTTGCGTACTTCGATACTGTGCCGATCCTCTATCTAAGCTATTGCTCAAACTTTTCTCGCTGTCCCTGAAAACTTCCACCTTTCCTTCCATATGGAAGGAATCTTTCATTTTACCGCTTCACAAGAAGGGCAGCAAGTCTGATGCTTTAAACTATCTCAAAATTGTCGGCTATTCCCAAACTCTTCGAGAATGTCATAACTCCTCACTTGCAGCATTTCTGTAGATCCGTCATTTCTCCTTGTCAGCACGGATTTTTAAAACGTCGTTCCTCCTCGACAAATTTACTTGAGCTTACATCCTTTATAATAAAGGGCTTTCAGAAAAATTTTCAAACTGACGTCATTTATACTGATTTCAGTAAAGCATTTGACTCAGTAAATCACTAAACATTATTGGTTTCTCACCAAATCTTTTAAGCTGGCATATAAGTTATTTGGCCAACAGAACACAAAGAGTCTTCTTTAAAAATGCTCTTTCTGACCCTATTCAAGTTACTTCTGGTGTTCCTCGTACTCTTATGTATGCAGATGATGTAAAGCTTTGTTTTCAATTTAAAGACGCCTCCTGTCACTCATCCCTTCAAGCCGACCTCAATAGTTTTAACAGTTGGTGTGGTGCAAACCTATTTAATCTGAACAGCTCAAAATGCAAGTTGATGACATTCTCTCGTGCCAGTCCTAAGTACGAATCTTACACTTTATGTGGTTGTCCTCTGGAAAGAATTACCTCTGTGGACGACCTTGGAGTACACCTAAACGCTAAACTCAAGTTCTCTGAGCACATTTCTTCCATAATCAATAAGGCTATGAGTGTACTCGGATTTATTAAGAGATGGGCTAAGGAATTTAACGATCCTTATATAACTAAGACCCTTTATACCTCACTTGTGCGTCCTAATCTCGATTATGGATCATGTGTTTGGTGTCCTCAGTTTTCAACCTACAAGGACCGCATTGAATCCGTTCAAAAGAACTTTTTATACCCTTCGACCATTGAAAATGGTCAAAAAAGGGTATACTAACTTTGTGCAAAATGTATGTAACAGGCATAAGGAGGCGAGGCAGACCCCATAAAGTATATATATTCTTGCTCAGGATCACTAGCCGAGTCGATTGAGACATGTCCGTCTGTCTGTCCGTCTGTCCGTCTGTCCGTCTGTCCGTCTGTCTGTCTGTCCGTCTGTATGAGACAACAGATCTCAGCTATTAAAAAAGCTAGAGATACCAAATTTGGCATGAAGGTTCCTGTAAATCATAGGCAGATAAAGTTTATCTCAAATTTTTGATGCCACGCCCCCCGCCCCGGCAAATCTGTTATTTGCGATTATTAAGCAAAGTATTAAATCCATAACGTTCTACTTTGGTATGTATAAAGCTGAATGCAATGTGAACATATCCTCCAAATTACAATCCGATCGGACCAATAACACAGAAGTTATTCAAGTCAACGTTTTCAGTACAAATGTTCGGTACGGGCAGCAGCCGACGCGCTGCTTTGAGCAGTTGACGCCGACGTCGACGTTGCGTCGTGTCGCTTTACTCTTTACGCGCGTCGCTGTGTGAGTGCGAGCGAGTAAGCTATATGTAGTAGAAGTATTTGTGCAGAATTTTTGTTTGAAATTATGAGTGTGGTTACACGTTTGTAACGGATTTGGAAAATTGGGAGAAGGGTATCTTACTGTCGGGCGCCCGACTGTAGCCTTACCCACTTGTTAATTTTCGCATTGCGTGGACTTAATTGGGATTCAAACTTAAGACTACCTTCCTATACTAACAGACTTCTTCTACTAAATCTACCTTCCTTAGCCAATCGGCGTACTATGCTTGGTGTGGTTTTTATCAATAACCTTATTAAAGGCGACATTGACAGTGATGACTTGGTTAGCCGGTTACACTTCTCTGTCTCTTGCCGACATACGAGAAATTAGATTCCACTAACTCTTCCTAAATGTAGGTCGAACTATGCCTTGCACGAACCGTTCAGGGTATTATGTTCGGACTACAACAAATACTACTTTATTATATCTAACAGCCAATCGACTAATAATCTTAAACTTTCACTACTTTCCTTCCTTCCTACCTTCCTATTCGTTAACTGCGCTCCTCGAGCGCTTACGAGCGCTTTAATCCATTAACACTCTTCTTTTTATCTGATTGGGTTTTCTGGGTTTCCCCAATCCTTTGCAACAAACTTTGGATCAACTAAAATTATCTTTTTACTCCCAGATTAAATAAATTAAATAAATAATTTAATTAATAATAACAAATTTTAAAACAAAAAAAAAAAAATACTTTTTAATACAATACTTACCTACAACTTAAATAATACTTATATTTTTAATTTAAATTTACACTTGTAATTTTATTATATTTTAGTCTTTGAGTCGACTGCTCTTAGTTGACGTTAAATAAATAAATAAATAAATCTAACAATCTGTTTCTAGAATTTTTGACATGATTGACCTGCAACAATGACATATCAAACAAACCATCAAATAGGTCATGCTGCCGGGAAGGCAATAAGAAAGATTCATCAACACTTGAGGTCCACTCAGATTCTGGCATATTAAAGTCACCGAGGACTATAAAATGGTCCCTGTCTGATAACAAATTGAACACAGGCTTTATTGCAGATAAATGTTGCAAATATACTAACAATTCCGATGACGGCGGAATATAAGAGCAGGTTATAAAACAAGAAAAACCGGGAAAGTGTAATTTTAAAATTAAATAAATTCAATACTATATTGAATCTCCGGTTTTAACAATTCCGATGTAATGGCAGAGTTTACTGCGATCAGAACCCCACCACCACGTCGGCCAGGTCGATCAAGCCTGTAAGTTGAGAACTCGGAGTTTAGAATATCCAGTTTCAACCAGGTTTCGGTAAAAAAACAACACATGGGATGTAAAGGAAAGGCTATTTAGAAAAAGTTTAGAAAGTTTGCTACATAACCCTCTAACATTTTGGTATGTAAGAAGGAAAGTAGCATTTAGTTTTTTGTTTGGTTTTTTGCGAAAATGTAGATGCTTGTATTGGTAGATTTAACGCAATCGGTTTCAGATTTTTCTTATTTTTCGCTTCAAACTCTTTAACCACTACATGGTCTGGCCAAAATCTGGGTGAACATATGTTGGTCAAGAGTTCAGCTGGGACACTAATTTTAAAAGACGATATGTCCCTTTCATATAAAAATTTAAATTTTTCCACTTTTAAATCTGCAGCTTGTATTTTGGAATATAAGCCACTACATCTTCAGATGTAAGATCAGGGGAAAGCCGGGAAACGAAAATTTGCTTTCTAATTGGGACACCTAAAACCTTTTTAGGCTCAACAGGCATTGCACCTGCGGGAGTGTTCTTATCCGGTAGTCCGGAATAGGCAAAGAAACCACAGCTGACACATCAGAAACTTTATGTGACACCATTTGTAAACACACTCGTCGATGACTTTTTCAGAAACCGATGATCTCGTCACCATAGGAGTGGTAAACGACGAATGGCAGCAGGCAAAGATTTCGCCGCATGAGCTGATTTCGTGCGTTTGGGCGACTCATTTAATAGTTTTAGGTTATTAAATGAGTTCTCCAACGCAGAGAACTGATCGGCAAGTTTTCGAAAACTGTCAAAAAGTTCACGAAACCCTGACTTTGTCTGTCGCATGAACGTAATCATCTCGTTTTCCGCCTCCCGACATAGGTCACAACAATAGCGCAGGCCAGTGCGCTTAGATACGGCGTCAGCCGTAGAGGCTGTGTAGCCGGCACATTTTATGTGCACAACATTGTCACACAACCAGCACGAGATGCTTGGCTGAGTAATAGTCACTTGCTTTAAGCAAGTTTTTTTATAGCAGACAATACCCTCCATTATAAAGAGTGACTACTGTAACAAGACAAAACAAATCGCAAGAACAAAACGAAATTGGAAAAAAAAACAGTAAGCGTTAAAGAAAGAGCGTACGCCAAAGCTAGTGTGTGATACGAGAGAGAGATTAGGCACACACACATAAAAATACAAGAGAGCGAGGTTTATTATAAGTGTAGTTGCAGCAGAACTGCAACAACAAATGCCAACACCGAAATAGAATTGGAAAAGAGAGCACAATAAAATCAGATGCTCTCCGAAGGGAAGAGTATAAATAAGTTAAAGTGGCAGTAAACAAATATTATTATTATATGTATATGTAATATTTATTGAAATATTAGGTAATTGTACATATTAGAAAGTACAAATATTAAGTTTAGTTTAGTTCTTCTAAGTTCTCCTTAGTTTTTCATTAACGACATTGACCGACCGACGTCGTTGTTATAACAAATCTTTGTTAAAAGACAAACCGACTTGCTTGCCTTTTACACAACCTAATTTCCGACTTTATCTTGCGACTTCTTGACTTCAACTTCAACAACTGACTCTTCGATTAATCTTTACTGCAACTCTGCTTCTATCGATAGGCCCTGCAGCGTTGCCACCCGTAGTACCCTCACGCTGCCATCACCTCTATTGTTTACATATATTAACTACGAACCAGTGGGTAAGGCAGGCGTGCACTCGCGAAAGTGAACGTTAAAATGCAGAAGTTAGTGAGATTAATTTTGGTGAACACCGATTGTTTTCAGGCAAAATTTAAAAAAAGCGGGGAGAAGTAAAAAAACACGTCCGCTCACTTAAAAGAAGGAAGTTTTTTATGGGAACTATTTACAAATACTTATTCGGCACATTAGATCAAGAAGATAAAGAAGCATTACAACAAAAAATAAGTGACATATATAGAAATATCTGGCCTGATCATATTGTGGTTAAAGAATTCAAAGCAAAGAAAAAAAGAATCGTCAACCGATTAGACTACCTATGCCAAAACAGGTCCCACTTCCAAAAATGCGACGTAAAAAAACTAATAAAATTTATTACATTAACCCACCAAAACGTAAGGGGCCTGCGTATCAAGCTAAATACGTTATTCTTAAATAGCCTTACGTTTGAATCCCATGTGCTTCTGTTCACTGAGCCTTGGTTAAAACCTGAGATTTTATGCTCTGAAATTTTTTCAAGCAAGTTCGCAGCTTATAGGTTTGATCGTCATGATCGGCGGGGCGGCGGTGTTCTTATTGGGGTAAATTCTGATATCGCGTCAGAACATGTACACCCGGAGATTCAATATGATATTGAATTCATTTGTGTAAAATTACACCTTCCCGGCTTCCAGGTTTATATAACCTGCTCGTACATCCCACCTTCGTCTGATATTCTTAACACTCAACATTTGCTTGCAATAAAGTTTGTCTTCAATTTGTTATCTAACAAAGACCACCTCATAGTCCTTGGCGACTTTAACATACCTGAGTGTAGTTGGACACCAAAGTGATGAGGCAAATTTCCTGATGCCCTCACAACAACACGATCTTATTGACGGCCTGCATGACATTTCTCTGCTGCAGGTCAACCACTTACAAAATTCACTAAATCGAACACTCGATTTATGCTTTGTCTCCGATCAGAGTATGGTAACTCTGACTAGAGTCCACCCACATACCCAACCAGAAGATCCCATCATCCTACGTTCAAGGTTGTTTTTGAAACTGGTTTGAACGTATTGGATAAAAAAGTTACGCCGTATAAGTGAGCACGTTGTTTTCGTAAAGCCGATTTTGATAAAATTAATTATTTAATTAATATGACTGGTATAATTTTTATCAATGTAACAATATGGATATGGCTATTAATTTATTTTATAAAACATTAAATAACTTCTTTGACATTTGTGTGCCTTTTTCTTATCCGAGGCATTCGAGTAAGCCCCCATGGTTTACTAAAGAACTATCCAGTCTTAAAAATCTAAAGTCTAGACTCTTTAAAAAATATACTAGATATTATTCCTCGTCTATTTTTTCAAGATATCTTATTGTTCGGTCTAATTTTGTTGCTCTCAACGCTACATGCTACACAATTACTTGACTCGTTGCGGGATACAGTTCCGGCAGAATCCCAGACAGTTCTAAAAGCTATTAATAAAGGAATCGAATTGACCAATCATGTGATATTAACTTTGAAGGAGAACAAATGTTAGCTTTAATAATTTTCAACCTACAACAATTCACCGAATACATAAAAGAGATAGAACTTGGTTTGCAACTGACAAGCTTAGGTATCTTCAATCCGAAACTTTTAAAACATGATTCCTTAACTGACGTAAGATCTGATAAATTTCTTAAAAGTTCTGCATGGTTTAAATATGATGGATACAGTTAAACACATTCTGATTTTGAAATAAAATATGTTGAGCCTAATATATTTACAACTTGGAACCTTTCCAAAACTCTTTTCAACTAAAATTGTATCAATAGAGAAATTATAATAAAAGGAAATAACATGATAAAAGCATTTAATTGTTCCATTCAGTTAGAAGAAATTTTGATTACCAATACAATAAGACTACACTCAAACTATCTATTTTTTTTTTTTTAGACGTTGAATACAATGAATGTATTAACAAGTGGTCCAACGACACCAAGCTGATGCTTGTTGCGCGCGGAACCCAGACGAAGTCCACCTCCCGCCTAACCGACCGAGAGGCACCGTCGCGTAACGGACGACACGGAAACGCGATAAAAATGCGAGACACGCGAGAAGAAACTAACGCGATAAAGAAAGAAAACGCGGATAGGCGATAGGACAGGAGCATGCAAAATCAAATAAGTAATAAAAAAGAATATCGAGGAAATAATATTACTAATTACGTGCTAGATAGAGAAGAATTAAAGACTTCATAGTGGCAATAGAGTTAGTGCCAGCTATGACATGTTGAAGTTTATTGTAGTCCGAACATAATACCCTGAACGGATTGTGCAGTGCATAGTTCGATCTACAATATAGAAGAGTTAGTGGAAGATAATTACGAGTACTTCTGCAAGGGACAGATAAGTGAAGCTGCATTACAAGGGCCTCACTGTCAATGTCACCTTGCATAAGGTTGTTAATAAATAACACCCCTAGCATGGTTCTGCGATTAGTTAGGGAAGGCAAATTTAATAATAAGAGTCTATTGTTATAGGAAGGCAGTCTTAAATTTTCCTCCCAGTTAAGGCCACGTAACGCAAACAATAAAAAGTTGTTTTGTACGGACTCGATGCGTTCTTTATGAATAGTGTACTGGGGACACCATACGCATGAGCCATATTCAAGAATAGGACGAACAAGTGAGATGTAGAGGGTCTTTGTAAGATAAGGATCGTCAAATTCCATAGACCATCTCTTAATAAAGCTTAGAACACCCATGGCCTTATTGACCATATTAGAAATATGATTGGAAAACTTTAGTTTTCGGTCCAAACGGACCCCCAAATCATCAACTAGGGTAATTCTTTCCAAGACAGAACCACAAAGAGAATAAGAAGTATGTTGGCGGCAGATCACTGCTTTATCTAATTGCTCAAGTTTGCCATACGATTAGAATCAGCTGTCCAAATCTATGTTCTAAGCATCTGTTAAATTTATGCTAAGCACCTGTTAAGTCTTATGTTAGCTGCTGTTAAGTCTAACTCAAATCAGTTGAACCACAGTCTCTTCTCAAAAAACATGTAAAAAGTGCAGCGGCACAATTAAATTTAATAAACTTAAATCCTTGCTTTCAAGCAAAATAAAAACTACGAAAGTAAGGCGGTTGCACAAATCAGTGTACCCGCAAACATTGGTGACCCCGACGTGATTTTTTTTTTTTTTTATAAAAATTACATGTGATTCTAAACCTTTTTAGTAGCACATTCGTAATTTATTCGCGCAATCGCAGCCGCCGCATTTTTTTGATCTCGCTTTCGTTCGCGTACATACGTACATACACACAAACATTTTTCGGTATCGCATTCGTGCATACATACATACGTGCATACGTCTTTTCGCAACTTTTGAGCGCGCGCCGTACAATTGTTATTCCGCAGAATATTGTCGATTAATATTCTCATTTCTAAGCTGTTTACAAATATTATTACACACTCTCGCAAATAATTTGGCCCTCAATAAGTGAACTTCGCACACGAAAGCATTGCCCTATCACCTACATATACATAGGGCAAGTGCATTTAACCGTTTCAACTGTTCTTATATACAACGAACATTAGTTGTTCTTATCTCCTTCGTTTTCTTACGGTTTCTTGGTGACAAAAAGAAACGGTAAATAAACCGTTTCGCGCGCGTTCTGCTTTGGTTCGTTACAGTGAACACTAACTAGAATGGCCGAACCAAGTTCTATTGACTTTTATCGCGCAAAATGCTCTCAAGTGAAACGTCACATGACCTCTATGCTCGAGTTCTTCAAATCTGACGAAATTGAAAATCTTGATGAGAGCGATTTATCCGTGAGAATCGACTCCGTAAACCAGATGCAGGCCGAATTCGTGGAGGCTCAGACCGCGCTTGAGAAACTTGACTTCTCGGAGCTGGCGTTGAATACGCGCACTGAATTCGCCGAAATTTATTGGAAAGTTAAATCAAGGCTCACTCGTCAATTGGATGCACTCAAGGCTCGTCACACTGTGCTCAACTCAACGACAATTCCCAGATTCAACGACCATGTGAACCAAACTTGCACTCGCAGGTCTCGACTACCGGAGATGCAACTGGCAACATTTAATGGAAAATATGAAGATTGGCCCGAGTTCTATGCGATGTTCAACACAGTTGTTGGTAGCAACGAGGATCTGAGTAAGATTGAAAAGCTACAGCATCTGCGTTCTTGCCTGAGCGGTTCTGCAATTGACACCATCAAGTCATTGGAGCCCTCTGAAGAAAATTACGAAAAGGCAATGGAACTTCTTATAAGACGCTTTGATAACAAGTTGCTCCAATTTTAGGGTCACATGCGCTCGATTTTCGGGTTGCAAGTTGTTGAAAAGGGATCTGCACAGAGCCTACGTGCTCTTAGCGATAACGTAAACGCTCATCTTCGAGCTCTCGGTACAATAGCAACAAGTGAGCAAATCGCAGATGGCCTACTTATTAACATTATAAGTCGCAAGCTAGACGCAAACTCGCAGGAGAAATGGGAAGAGTCTCTGGAATGGTCAAATATGGCGTCCTTTATCGAGCGCAGATGTCGCAAGCTGGAGAACATGGAAGGTGCTACACTACAATCAGCCAGTTTACAGGTTGCACACAAGAAGAATGGTGGAAAATCACTTGTAGCCTCTACCAGCAACGCAAAAGCATGCCATTTATGCGACTCAAAGGATCACTTCCTGCCTAAATGTCCTCGTTTTGCCAACCTATCTCCGTCTCTGCGCTATAATGAAGACAAGCGTATGCATCTATGCTTTAACTGCCTTCGTAAAGGTCATGCCTTTGGACATTGCAGACACTGCCAGCAGAAGCATCACACCCTGCTGCATACAGGCCAAATACCCTCGACGTCAACCGCTCCCAATGCTCAGCATGGAACAATTGAGTGGCAGCAAACGCTAATCACAACTGGCTCAAACCATGCTCCTGAGAACACAAAAACGCAGTCAGCTGATTACGTATTGTTGCCCACAGCCATCATATACATTAAAAACAGAGCAGGCACTTTTATACCATGTCGTGCCTTGCTCGACTCAGCATCACAATTAAATTTCGTGACTAGTAGACTGGCCAACCAATTGCAGCTGGTCACACGAAAATCAGCAGTTTCAATTTCCGGAATAGGTGAAGCTTCTCTGTCGTCAAACGCAGCAGTCGATCTCGCTGCTCAATCGCTTGATCGGAAATACAGCGCAGCATTCTCGGCCGTTGTCACACGGACGATCACGGACTACCACTCTCATACCGGAATTGACATAACCAGCTGGAATATCCCGAAGAACATAGCACTCGCCGATCCATCATTCTACAAATCGCAGCGAGTCGACGTATTACTTGGTGCTGGCCTGTTCTTCGAATTACTTTGCGTTGGACAGACTCACATAGCCAGACACTTGCCAATTTTCCAAAAATTAAGGCTTGGATGGATCGTTTCAGGAGCATTATCTCAGCCCATCAAGTATCATGCGTTAGCAGCCGTACGCAAGGAATCTCCAGAGGATAGCAACCTGACTGATATAGTCAAACGATTTTGGGAAATTGACAGTTACTATGGCTCCACATCAACAGCCACGGAGGAAGACATGATTTGTGAAAACTTGTTCCTGAAAAGCTACACGCGTCTGGAGACGGGACAATACTCAGTGCGCTTACCAGCAAAGGAGGATCTGGACACCCTTGGAGACTCATTTTATCGTGCCTTGAGGCGCTTCAAGTCACTCGAGTCTAGGCTTCAGAGGAATCGACAGCTGAAAGAGCAGTATTCAGCATTTCTTCAGGAATACATCGACCTAGGACACATGTCATTAGCCTCCAGTCATCATGACGGACCTCGTTTTTATTTGCCTCACCACTGTGTAGAAAAACCGGACAGCACGTCCACAAAGTTGCGCGTAGTTTTTGACGGATCAGCAAAAACTACAAGTGGGGCATCTCTTAATGACCTTTTATTCGCTGGCCCATCAATTCAATCCAAACTTTTCAACATACTGATCAGATTTCGTTTCTTCAAGGTTGCTATGTGTGGAGATATTTCAAAAATGTATCGTTGCGTGCGTATTTCACCACAAGATCAACATCTGCAATGCATTCTGTGGCGCAACAATCCCGACAAACCAATTAACGTATATACCCTGAATACAGTTACGTACGGAACAAAGCCTGCAGCATTTCTCGCAATTCGCGCCATGCATCAGCTCACCTACGATGAGGAACCGTCATTTCCGCTTGCCGCAAGGATCTTTCGAAAAGATTTCTACGTGGACGACTTGATCTCAGGTGGTGACTCCATTAAAGAAGCGAAGGAAATTCGACAGCAAGTCAAGCAGCTACTCGCCAGAGGATTATTTCCAATAAGGAAATGGTGCTCGAATGAGCCTGCCGCTCTTGAGGGTGAAGCCGAAACTGATTGCAAAAAGCTTATGCAGTTTCACGATGGCACAAGTATTACCAAGGCGCTCGGCTTAGCCTGGGACCCCGCATCTGACCTTCTTCTTTTCAACTTCACTGACATTATCTCTAACGGACCCACTACAAAGCGCTGCGTATTATCGACACTAGCAAAATTCTACGACCCACTGGGACTCATCTCGCCTATCATCACAAGGATGAAAGTGTTCATGCAAGCACTCTGGAAGGAAAACATCGATTGGGATGAGAGACTCCCACAGCATCTTCATTCAGCATGGACGGAAATAACATCGCAGTTATCCTTTGTTCGCAGCCTCAAGTTTCCACGTTTCGTCATGGCACCTGCAGGAAAATATGAAATCCACGGTTTCTGCGATGCCAGTAAATCAGCGTATGGAGCATGTATCTACGTGAGATCTGAAATCGATGGAGACTACTCCGTTAAAAACATTAACAATTCCTAAACTTGAACTTTCTTTTGCACTCATCCTATCGGAACTCATATCAAACGTCGCAAAGGACATTTCATTCAAATGTGAATATCATTGCTGGACAGATTCAACAGTAGCGTTAGCATGGATGCGCGACTCTCCTTCCAACTACAATGTATTTGTGGCAAATCGTGTAACGCAAATTCAGGACCTTACGAGAGGCATGACATGGCATCATGTTACTTCACAACTGAACCCAGCTGATATCCTATCGCGAGGATGCACACCACTTGAACTAATCAACTCGCAACTATGGCATTATGGACCATCCTTTTTGCGCCTTCCCACGTCAAAATGGCCGAAAACGGTAGTCCCATCAGTGGAACTTCCAGAGCGACGAAGCAGAGTCCTCATTTCTACGTCACACAAAGACATCACAACTGATTGCAAGTTTCACAACTCCTTTGCAAAGTTGCAGCGAATATTTGCGTATATACATCGATTCGTGACAAGGGACTCCCCAAAGCAAAAGGGCTCTATCACACTGCAGGAAATGAAATCGGGTACTCATCTCATGATTCGAAGCATCCAGAAGAATCATTTCGTCGAGGACTACAAAGCACTCAGAGAGAGCAAGTTGCTGCCCGGAAGAAGTTTGCTGAAATCTTTGCAACCATTCATGGACTCTACAGGACTCATGCGAGTTGGAGGAAGGCTGCAGAACTCTTACTTGGAGTATGAAGCCAAGCATCCAATCTTATTGCCCAAACACCATCCTGTGACGCAGTCAATCATCATGCATTACCACATTCAATTTCTTCACGCTGGTCCGCAATGCCTACTTGCAAACATAAGGCAACGCTACTGGCCCATAGGAGGAATCAAAGCTGTCTCTAGTGTTGTCAACAAATGCATTCGTTGCTTTCGCGCTCGACCTAACACGCTGCAGCAAGTAATGGCTCCACTACCAGCGGACCGCGTAACACCCAGCCCTACATTTTATGTAACCGGAATAGACTTTTGCGGGCCCTTCTTCTCAAAATCAGAAGTGAGAAATCGTGCGGCCACAAAATGCTACATAGCAATATTCATTTGCTTCTCAACAAAAGCATGCCATCTAGAGCTCGTGGAGGACCTGTCGACACCTTCATTCATCGCTGCTCTTAAACGTTTTGTCAGTCTTCGAGGGAAGCCACGAGACATTTGGACGGACAACGCAACAAATTTTGTCGGCGCTCAAAACGAGCTAGCGGAGCTCAAGGATCTTTTCCTCAGCGAACCTCAGCGCCAGCAAATTTTCGGAATTAATTGGCACTTCATTCCACCACGATCTCCGCATTTTGGCGGGTTATGGGAAGCTGCTGTCAAAGCAGCGAAGTTACATTTCTACCGCATCGTTGGCAACTCAACTCTCACATTTCATGAGCTTCGCACGCTCATCTGTCAAATCTCAGCTATGTTGAACTCAAGGCCTCTATGTTCCATTTCAGAGAATCCAAGCGACCTAGACATTCTCACACCTGGTCACTTTCTTTGGGGCAAAGCAAATGCGAACATCGATGAGCCGAGCGTGACATACCTCAACATGGATCGCCTCAGTCGCTGGCAGCGTGTTTGCCACATGCAGCAGACCTTTTGGCAGAAATGGAGTATCTCGTACCTCTCTGCGCTACAGGAGCGCAGCAAATGGAACTCTCGCAAGCCAAACATTCATCCTGGAGACATCGTGCTGTTGAAGGAAGAAAACGCACCTCCGCTCAAGTGGCCTCTCGGGCGAATTGAAAGCACAATAGCTGGAGACGACGGCGCAGTCAGAGTAGCAGTCATACGCACAGCCACAGGATTAACAAAGAGAGCCATCGCCAAGATAGCAGTGCTGCCAATCAAGACCAAATCGATTGAAAGTTAAACCTTCCAATGGGGGGAGTATGTTGGCGGCAGATCACTGCTTTATCTAATTGCTCAAGGTTGCCATACGATTAGAATCAGCTGTCTAAATCTATGTTCTAAGCATCTGTTAAATTTATGCTAAGCACCTGTTAAGTCTTATGTTAGCAGCTGTTAAGTCTAACTCAAATCAGTTGAACCACAGTAGCTTCTCAAAAAACATGTAAAAAGTGCAGCGGCACAATTAAATTTAATAAACTTAAATCCTTGCTTTCAAGCAAAATAAAAACTACGAAAGTAAGGCGGTTGCACAAATCAGTGTACCCGCAAACAAAGTATACATTGGATTGGCTCGAGAGCTGATGCGTTTAGAGCTGTTCAGGTTTAAAAAATTGGCACAACACCACGAATGAAAATTATTTAGGTCGGCTTGTAAGTGTGACTGACAGTGGTCGTCTTTAAATTGATAACAAAGCTCTACATCATATGATTGACCTGCGACAATGACATATCAAACAGACCGTCAAAAAGGTCGTGGTGCCGTGAGGGCAGCAGAGAATTTGAATCAACACTTGTTGTCCAATTGCAATCTGGTATATTAAAATCCCCAAGGACTGAAAGGTGATCTCTGTCTGATAACAGATTAAAAATAGTCTTTATTGCAGACAAATGTTGCAAATAGACAGATACATCCGATGACGGCGGAATATAGGAACAGGTTATATAATGAAAAAAACCGGGAAAGTGTAATTTTACACAGAGGAATTCAATAGCAAGTTAAATCTCCGGCTGTAAAAGTTCCGAATTGATGGTGGAATCGACTGCAATAAGGACTCCACCACCACGACGGTCAGGTCGATCACACCTGTAGGTTGTGAACTTGCTTGGAACAACTTCAGAGTTTAGGATATCCGGTTTTAGCCAAGCCTCAGTAAACACAACAATTTGAGAAGAAAAAGAAAGACTGTTTATATATAAAGTTGAAAGTTTAGTACACAGACCTCTAACATTTTGATATGAAAGAGTTAAGGAGCATGTTAGTTTTTTTTGTTTAAGATTGTTTTTGTATGGGCTGAAGCTGGAGACGGCAAAGGAAGATTAATCGGTGGGCGATTTTTCTTCTTCTTTGTTTCGAACTCTTTGACCATTACATGCTCCGGCCAAAATTGAGCCGAGCATATAATGCCCATGAGTTCGTTGGGGACACTTATTTTGAAGGATGATATGTCCCTCTCATAAGAAAACTTAAATTTGTCCACTTTGATATCCAAGGCATGAGTATTTTCTTGGATATAGGCTGTTACATCATTTGATGTGAGGTCAGGGGCAAGCCTGGAAACAAAAATTTGTTTCCTTTGTGGAACACCTAGAATCTTTTAAGGCGCCTCGGGTGTAACTCCAGAGCATAGGTTCTCTTATGGTAAACCGGAACTTGAACACGGCTTCGGTTGCTCACACTCAATGACATTATCGGGAAGCGAAACCGATTGAGCCGAAGACCTCGTTACTATTGGGGGATTGGTGAACGAAATCAACGGCTGGGTCACTGCCGTGCCTGGCTGATCAATTAGAAGAAGCTGGGTGGCGCTAACTGAAGACTTTTGATTTCGCGAGGTTTTCTTGCGCTTTGGCGATTCATTCAATAACTTAAGGTTATTGACAGACGAATCAAGCGCTGAGAACTGGTCGGAAAGTTTGCGAAAACTTCCAAACAGTTCCCTAAAACCAGTCTTCGTTTGACGCATAAACGAACACATTTCGTTCTCCACCTCCGTTCACACATCACAGCAATAACGCAACCCAGTGCGCTTGGCTATGGCGTCAGCCGTCGGGCCAGTAAATCCAGCACACTTTGCGTGTACTACGTTGTCACATAGCCAACACGAGATGCTTGCCTGGGCGGCAGTCAGCTGCTTAAGGCAGGATTTCTTAAAACAAATTAAAACGTCCATTATAGGGGACACCTACTGTTAAAATAAAATCAGCCAAAAGAAAACAAAACCAAAACAAAACAAGTGGGTAAGGCTACAGTCGGGCGCCCGACAGTAAGATACCCTTCTCCCAATTTTCTAATCCGTGTAACCACACTCATAATTTCAAACAGAGAATTCTGCACAAATACTTCTACTACATATAGCTTACTCGCTCGCACTCACACAGCGTCGCGCGTAAAGAGTAAAGCGACACGACGCAACGTCGACGTCGGCGTCAACTGCTCAAAGCAGCGCAAAAGCTGCTGCCCGTACCGAACATTTGTACTGAAAACGTTGACTTGAATAACTTCCGTGTTATTGGTCCGATCTGATTGCAATTTAGAGTATATGTTCATATTGCATTCAGCTTTATACATACCAAGGCATAACTTTATAGGTTTATTACTTTGCTAAATAATCGTAAATAACCGATTTACGGGGCGGTGGGCGTGGCATCAAACATTTGACATAAACCTTACCTGCCCCGGATATATAGGAACCTTCATACCAAATTTGGTGTCTCTAGCTTTTTTAATAGCTGAGATCTGTTGTCTCAAACAAACAGACGGACAGACGGACAGACAGACGGACATGTCTCAATCGACTCGGCTAGTGATCCTGAGCAAGAATATATATACTTTATGGGGTCTGCCACGCCTCCTTATGCCTGTTACATACATTTTGCACAAAGTTAGTATACCCTTTTTTGACCATTTTCAATGGTCGAAGGGTATAAAAAGGGATGAGCGCAAGAGAAAAAACTTAACGCGCGTAAAGGGCAGAGAGCAGAGAGAGCAAAGGTAATAAAAAAGATAAGTGCGAGAGCGGCAAAGCGTGAGAGCTGCTTAGGCGCGCTCAAAGAATTAGGAGAGGTAAGTAGAGAGAGAAATTAGCGGTGACTAACAACACTAACAACTACGTCGCTTACCCAAAAGAGAATAAATAATAAGAAATGCACCAAAAGAGGCAGAACCAATGCACAAAACAGAAAAAATTAAAATAAGATCTAAAATTAGCAAACACAGATTAGTTTGACTAATTTTAAGAACATGCACACGCGTCGTGAACGGGCTAAAGTTAAAACTTCGGTTATAAAGTAAATTAAAGTAAAAACACCGGTTTTTTTTAAAAAAAAAAGCCGAAAAATCGAAGCGCACAAAAAAAACACGTCCGTTCACTAAGAAATGAAAAGCGAGCTATGTAAACAATAATGTAACAAAACTTGAACCACTCGAATACATTCAGGCAAAATAAATAATTGAACAACACACTCAAACGAGTAATGTCTTTAAAATAATAACACTTACAGTTAATAATAATAATTATAATCGCAGCATTGTACTTCATTTATAAATATAAGACTATACCACAAACATTAATTGTAAAATTCAAGAATCAAAATCCAGAAAACGAAACTATCATAAGTCCTGAAACAGAAAATAATGTACCTTCAGTAAATACCCCTGTATTGTACCCTAAAGTTATTGCCTGAAGACAGGCCTTTTTCTTAAGAAGAGGAAGTGAAATATACATTCTACACCCAGACTTTAAACTCCCCAATTCCACATAATATAATCATAAACAACGCACACTATTGTAAAACTCACATACACACATTAATGTCCAAGTACAAAATGTAATCAAGGAACGAGAGCCCTTCGATTAACTTTGGTTCCCACAGATCATAAAACCAAAAACGCGAACAATAACAAAATAATGCTTCGAACCCGATCACCCATATAATTGTCCCAAATTCGATCACTTGGCAAGCCCAATGTTAACAGCGAGCCAACTGAAATAATAAATCTAAGTTTAAAAAGAACAAGTAGGTAAGGCTACAGTCGGGCGCCCGACAGTAAGATACCCTTCTCCCAATTTTTAAAATCCGTTACAAGCGTGTAACTATACTCATAATTTCAAACAAAAATTCTGCACAAATTCTTCTATTACATATAGCTTAATCGCTCGCACTCACACAGCGACGCGCGTAAAAAGTAAAGCGACTCGACGCAACGTCGACGTCGCCGTCAACTTATTAGTTCAATACTTTGCTTAATAATCGTAAATTACCGATTTGCGGGGGCGGTGGGCGTGGCATCAAACATTTGACATAAACTTGATCTGACTATGATTTATAGGCACGTTCATTCCAAATTTGGTGTCTCTAGCTTTTTTAATAGCTGAGATCTGTTGTCTCATACAGACGGACAGACAGACGGACATGTCTCAATCGACTCGGCTAGTGATCCTGAGCTAGAATATATATACTTTATGGGGTCTGCCACGCCTCCTTATGCCTGTTACATACATTTTGCACAAAGTTAGTATACCCTTTTTTGACCATTTTCAATGGTCGAAGGGTATAATAATTAAAAGTAAATATAATAATGATAATTCCAGGCTTACTCCGGATTATGATAATCATGTTATGCCCACTATCAACAATTAGCACGCAAAATCTAGAAGTAACCCCTATCCAGGCCAAAAACGGCTACTTAATCTTTCAAACCGGATCAATTGATTTACCTATAAACTATGAATATCATTAATTATCTATTAATTTAACTAAAAACGAAAATATTTATAAAGAACTTATCAAACAAACACAAGTCTTTGAAAATTTACCACAAATTCAGTACCTAACAGAGAAACTCAATAGAGAAATGAATGGCTTAACTAAATAAAGATCCTTGACAAGGGAGCTTTCGTTAAGAAAGGGGGAGAAGATACCATTCGAACTTGGAATGTTGTATGGATAACAAGTGGGTAAGGCTACAGTCGGGCGCCCGACAGTAAGATACCCTTCTCCCAATTTTTAAAATCCGTTACAAACTTGTAACCACACTCATAATTTTAAACAGAAATTCTGCACAAATACTTCTACTACATATAGCTTACTCGCTCGCACTCACACAGCGACGCGCGTAAAGAGTAAAGCGACACGACGCAACGTCGACGTCGGCGTCGACTGCTCCAAGCAGCGCGCAAGCTGCTGCCCGTACCGAACATTTGTACTGAAAACGTTGACTTGAATAACTTCTGTGTTATTGGTCCGATCGGATTGTAATTTGAAGAATATGTTCATATTGCATTTAGCTTTATGCATACCAAAGCAGAACAATATGCGTTTAATACTTTGCTTAATAATCGCAAATAACCGATTTGCGGGGCCGGAGGGCGTGGCATCAAACATTTGATATAAACTTTATCTGCCTATGATTTATAGGAACCTTCATGCCAAATTTGGTAAATCTAGCTTTTTTAATAGCTTAGATCTGTTGTCTCATACAGACGGACAGACAGACGGACATGTCTCAATCGACTCGGCTAGTGATCCTGAGCAAGAATATATATACTTTATGGGGTCTGCCACGCCCCCTTATGCCTGTTACATACATTTTGCACAAAGTTAGTATACCCTTTTTTGACCATTTTCAATGGTCGAAGGGTATAATAACTTGAAGAGACAAGTAAGTAAGCTTATTGGCCTGTATGATGATGGCTGTGTTTTGTCTTTCCCAGGCTTAGGGATCAAAATTATAACTGATTTCTTCCAATTTTGAGGGAAGTATCCAATTTTAGTTTCGGGGCTATTAAGTCGTAGCCAGGCGATTTTCCAGTCTTCAGTTGCTCTTTAATGTCTTTCATTATCTCGCTTGTCCGAAATTCTAAAGGATCTTGTAGTGCTAAGTCAGATGCAGTTAAAGGCGGGAGAGTAAATGAGTTAGTGGCTGCATTCGGTTGAAATACTGTTTTAAGATGATCATCGAAGACTCTTGCTCTGTCCGTAAGAATATATATACTTTATGGGGTCTGCCACGCCTCCTTATGCCTGTTACATACATTTTGCACAAAGTTAGTATACCCTTTTTTGACCATTTTCAATGGTCGAAGGGTATAATAATTAAAAGTAAATATAATAATGATAATTCCAGGCTTACTCCGGATCATGATAATCATGTTATGCCCACTATCAACAATTAGCACGCAAAATCTAGAAGTAACCCCTATCCAGGCCAAAAACGGCTACTTAATCTTTCAAACCGGATCAATTGATTTACTTATAAACTATGAATATCATTAATTATCTATTAATTTAACTAAAAACGAAAATATTTATAAAGAACTTATCAAACAAACACAAGTCTTTGAAAATTTACCACAAATTCAGTACCTAACAGAGAAACTCAATAGAGAAATGAATGGCTTAACTAAATAAAGATCCTTGACAAGGGAGCTTTCGTTAAGAAAGGGGGAGAAGATACCATTCGAACTTGGAATGTTGTATGGATAACAAGTGGGTAAGGCTACAGTCGGGCGCCCGACAGTAAGATACCCTTCTCCCAATTTTTAAAATCCGTTACAAACGTATAACCACACTCATAATTATACCCTTCGACCATTGAAAATGGTCAAAAAAGGGTATACTAACTTTGTGCAAAATGTATGTAACAGGCATAAGGAGGCGAGGCAGACCCCATAAAGTATATATATTCTTGCTCAGGATCACTAGCCGAGTCGATTGAGACATGTCCGTCTGTCTGTCCGTCTGTCCGTCTGTCCGTCTGTCCGTCTGTCCGTCTGTCTGTCTGTCCGTCTGTATGAGACAACAGATCTCAGCTATTAAAAAAGCTAGAGATACCAAATTTGGCATGAAGGTTCCTGTAAATCATAGGCAGATAAAGTTTATCTCAAATTTTTGATGCCACGCCCCCCGCCCCGGCAAATCTGTTATTTGCGATTATTAAGCAAAGTATTAAATCCATAACGTTCTACTTTGGTATGTATAAAGCTGAATGCAATGTGAACATATCCTCAAATTACAATCGATCGGACCAATAACACAGAAGTTATTCAAGTCAACGTTTTCAGTATAAATGTTCGGTACGGGCAGCAGCCGACGCGCTGCTTTGAGCAGTTGACGCCGACGTCGACGTTGCGTCGTGTCGCTTTACTCTTTACGCGCGTCGCTGTGTGAGTGCGAGCGAGTAAGCTATATGTAGTAGAAGTATTTGTGCAGAATTTTTGTTTGAAATTATGAGTGTGGTTACACGTTTGTAACGGATTTGGAAAATTGGGAGAAGGGTATCTTACTGTCGGGCGCCCGACTGTAGCCTTACCCACTTGTTTTAAACAGAAATTCTGCACAAATACTTCTACTACATATAGCTTACTCGCTCGCACTCACACAGCGACGCGCGTAAAGAGTAAAGCGACACGACGCAACGTCGACGTCGGCGTCGACTGCTCCAAGCAGCGCGCAAGCTGCTGCCCGTACCGAACATTTGTACTGAAAACGTTGACTTGAATAACTTCTGTGTTATTGGTCCGATCGGATTGTAATTTGAAGAATATGTTCATATTGCATTTAGCTTTATGCATACCAAAGCAGAACAATATGCGTTTAATACTTTGCTTAATAATCGCAAATAACCGATTTGCGGGGCCGGTGGGCGTGGCATCAAACATTTGATATAAACTTTATCTGCCTATGATTTATAGGAACCTTCATGCCAAATTTGGTAAATCTAGCTTTTTTAATAGCTTAGATCTGTTGTCTCATACAGACGGACAGACAGACGGACATGTCTCAATCGACTCGGCTAGTGATCCTGAGCAAGAATATATATACTTTATGGGGTCTGCCACGCCCCCTTATGCCTGTTACATACATTTTGCACAAAGTTAGTATACCCTTTTTGACCATTTTCAATGGTCGAAGGGTATAATAACTTGAAGAGACAAGTAAGTAAGCTTATTGGCCTGTATGATGATGGCTGTGTTTTGTCTTTCCCAGGCTTAGGGATCAAAATTATAACTGATTTCTTCCAATTTTGAGGGAAGTATCCAATTTTAGTTTCGGGGTTATTAAGTCGTAGCCAAGCGATTTTCCAGTCTTCAGTTGCTCTTTAATGTCTTTCATTATCTCGCTTGTCCGAAATTCTAAAGGATCTTGTAGTGCTAAGTCAGATGCAGTTAAAGGCGGGAGAGTAAATGAGTTAGTGGCTGCATTCGGTTGAAATACTGTTTTAAGATGATCATCGAAGACTCTTGCTCTGTCCGTAAGAATATATATACTTTATGGGGTCTGCCACGCCTCCTTATGCCTGTTACATACATTTTGCACAAAGTTAGTATACCCTTTTTTGACCATTTTCAATGGTCGAAGGGTATAATAATTAAAAGTAAATATAATAATGATAATTCCAGGCTTACTCCGGATCATGATAATCATGTTATGCCCAATATCAACAATTAGCACGCAAAATCTAGAAGTAACCCCTATCCAGGCCAAAAACGGCTACTTAATCTTTCAAACCGGATCAATTGATTTACCTATAAACTATGAATATCATTAATTATCTATTAATTTAACTAAAAACGAAAATATTTATAAAGAACTTATCAAACAAACACAAGTCTTTGAAAATTTACCACAAATTCAGTACCTAACAGAGAAACTCAATAGAGAAATGAATGGCTTAACTAAATAAAGATCCTTGACAAGGGAGCTTTCGTTAAGAAAGGGGGAGAAGATACCATTCGAACTTGGAATGTTGTATGGATAACAAGTGGGTAAGGCTACAGTCGGGCGCCCGACAGTAAGATACCCTTCTCCCAATTTTTAAAATCCGTTACAAACGTATAACCACACTCATAATTTTAAACAGAAATTCTGCACAAATACTTCTACTATATATAGCTTACTCGCTCGCACTCACACAGCGCGTAAAGAGTAAAGCGACACGACGCAACGTCGACGTCGGCGTCGACTGCTCCAAGCAGCGCGCAAGCTGCTGCCCGTACCGAACATTTGTACTGAAAACGTTGACTTGAATAACTTCTGTGTTATTGGTCCGATCGGATTGTAATTTGAAGAATATGTTCATATTGCATTTAGCTTTATGCATACCAAAGCAGAACAATATGCGTTTAATACTTTGCTTAATAATCGCAAATAACCGATTTGCGGGGCCGGTGGGCGTGGCATCAAACATTTGATATAAACTTTATCTGCCTATGATTTATAGGAACCTTCATGCCAAATTTGGTAAATCTAGCTTTTTTAATAGCTTAGATCTGTTGTCTCATACAGACGGACAGACAGACGGACATGTCTCAATCGACTCGGCTAGTGATCCTGAGCAAGAATATATATACTTTATGGGGTCTGCCACGCCCCCTTATGCCTGTTACATACATTTTGCACAAAGTTAGTATACCCTTTTTTGACCATTTTCAATGGTCGAAGGGTATAATAATTAAAAAGTAAATATAATAATGATAATTCCAGGCTTACTCCGGATCATGATAATCATGTTATGCCCACTATCAACAATTAGCACGCAAAATCTAGAAGTAACCCCTATCCAGGCCAAAAACGGCTACTTAATCTTTCAAACCGGATCAATTGATTTACCTATAAACTATGAATATCATTAATTATCTATTAATTTAACTAAAAACGAAAATATTTATAAAGAACTTATCAAACAAACACAAGTCTTTGAAAATTTACCACAAATTCAGTACCTAACAGAGAAACTCAATAGAGAAATGAATGGCTTAACTAAATAAAGATCCTTGACAAGGGAGCTTTCGTTAAGAAAGGGGGAGAAGATACCATTCGAACTTGGAATGTTGTATGGATAACAAGTGGGTAAGGCTACAGTCGGGCGCCCGACAGTAAGATACCCTTCTCCCAATTTTTAAAATCCGTTACAAACGTATAACCACACTCATAATTTTAAACAGAAATTCTGCACAAATACTTCTACTACATATAGCTTACTCGCTCGCACTCACACAGCGACGCGCGTAAAGAGTAAAGCGACACGACGCAACGTCGACGTCGGCGTCGACTGCTCCAAGCAGCGCGCAAGCTGCTGCCCGTACCGAACATTTGTACGGAAAACGTTGACTTGAATAACTTCTGTGTTATTGGTCCGATCGGATTGTAATTTGAAGAATATGTTCATATTGCATTTAGCTTTATGCATACCAAAGCAGAACAATATGCGTTTAATACTTTGCTTAATAATCGCAAATAACCGATTTGCGGGGCCGGTGGGCGTGGCATCAAACATTTGATATAAACTTTATCTGCCTATGATTTATAGGAACCTTCATGCCAAATTTGGTAAATCTAGCTTTTCTAATAGCTTAGATCTGTTGTCTCATACAGACGGACAGACAGACGGACATGTCTCAATCGACTCGGCTAGTGATCCTGAGCAAGAATATATATACTTTATGGGGTCTGCCACGCCCCCTTATGCCTGTTACATACATTTTGCACAAAGTTAGTATACCCTTTTTTGACCATTTTCAATGGTCGAAGGGTATAATAACTTGAAGAGACAAGTAAGTAAGCTTATTGGCCTGTATGATGATGGCTGTGTTTTGTCTTTCCCAGGCTTAGGGATCAAAATTATAACTGATTTCTTCCAATTTTGAGGGAAGTACCCAATTTTAGTTTCGGGGTTATTAAGTCGTAGCCAGGCGATTTTCCAGTCTTCAGTTGCTCTTTAATGTCTTTCATTATCTCGCTTGTCCGAAATTCTAAAGGATCTTGTAGTGCTAAGTCAGATGCAGTTAAAGGCGGGAGAGTAAATGAGTTAGTGGCTGCATTCGGTTGAAATACTGTTTTAAGATGATCATCGAAGACTCTTGCTCTGTCCGTAAGAATATATATACTTTATGGGGTCTGCCACGCCTCCTTATGCCTGTTACATACATTTTGCACAAAGTTAGTATACCCTTTTTTGACCATTTTCAATGGTCGAAGGGTATAAAAAGGGATGAGCGCAAGAGAAAGAACTTAACGCGCGTAAAGGGCAGAGAGCAGAGAGAGCAAAGGTAATAAAAAAGATAAGTGCGAGAGCGGCAAAGCGTGAGAGCTGCTTAGGCGCGCTCAAAGAATTAGGATAGGTAAGTAGAGAGAGAAATTAGCGGTGACTAACAATTCTTACAACTACGTCGCTTACCCAAAAGAGAATAAATAATAAGAAATGCACCAAAAGAGGCAGAACCAATGCACAAAACAGAAAAAATTAAAATAAGTTCTAAAATTAGCAAACACAGATTAGTTTGACTAATTTTAAGAACATGCACACGCGTCGTGAACGGGCTAAAGTTAAAACTTCGGTTATAAAGTAAATTAAAGTAAAAACACCGGTTTTTTTTAATAAAAAAAAAGCCGAAAAATCGAAGCGCACAAAAAAAACACGTCCGTTCACTAGGAAATGAAAAGCGAGCTATGTAAACAATAATGTAACAAAACTTGAACCACTCGAATACATTCAGGCAAAATAAATAATTGAACAACACACTCAAACGAGTAATGTCTTTAAAATAATAACACTTACAGTTAATAATAATAATTATAATCGCAGCATTGTACTTCATTTATAAATATAAGACTATACCACAAAAATTAATTGTAAAATTCAAGAATCAAAATCCAGAAAACGAAACTATCATAAGTCCTGAAACAGAAAATAATGTACCTTCAGTAAATACCCCTGTATTGTACCCTAAAGTTATTGCCTGAAGACAGGCCTTTTTCTTAAGAAGAGGAAGTGAAATATACATTCTACACCCAGACTTTAAACTCCCCAATTCCACATAATATAATCATAAACAACGCACACTATTGTAAAACTCACATACACACATTAATGTCCAAGTACAAAATGTAATCAAGGAACGAGAGCCCTTCGATTAACTTTGGTTCCCACAGATCATAAAACCAAAAACGCGAACAATAACAAAATAATGCTTCGAACCCGATCACCCATATAATTGTCCCAAATTCGATCACTTGGCAAGCCCAATGTTAACAGCGAGCCAACTGAAATAATAAATCTAAGTTTAAAAAGAACAAGTAGGTAAGGCTACAGTCGGGCGCCCTACAGTAAGATACCCTTACTCCCAATTTTTAAAATCCGTTACAAGCGTGTAACTATACTCATAATTTCAAACAAAAATTCTGCACAAATTCTTCTATTACATATAGCTTAATCGCTCGCACTCACACAGCGACGCGCGTAAAAAGTAAAGCGACTCGACGCAACGTCGACGTCGCCGTCAACTTATTAGTTCAATACTTTGCTTAATAATCGTAAATTACCGATTTGCGGGGGCGGTGGTGTGGCATCAAACATTTGACATAAACTTGATCTGACTATGATTTATAGGCACGTTCATTCCAAATTTGGTGTCTCTAGCTTTTTTAATAGCTGAGATCTGTTGTCTCATACAGACGGACAGACAGACGGACATGTCTCAATCGACTCGGCTAGTGATCCTGAGCTAGAATATATATACTTTATGGGGTCTGCCACGCCTCCTTATGCCTGTTACATACATTTTGCACAAAGTTAGTATACCCTTTTTTTGACCATTTTCAATGGTCGAAGGGTATAATAATTAAAAGTAAATATAATAATGATAATTCCAGGCTTACTCCGGATCATGATAATCATGTTATGCCCACTATCAACAATTAGCACGCAAAATCTAGAAGTAACCCCTATCCAGGCCAAAAACGGCTACTTAATCTTTCAAACCGGATCAATTGATTTACCTATAAACTATGAATATCATTAATTATCTATTAATTTAACTAAAAACGAAAATATTTATAAAGAACTTATCAAACAAACACAAGTCTTTGAAAATTTACCACAAATTCAGTACCTAACAGAGAAACTCAATAGAGAAATGAATGGCTTAACTAAATAAAGATCCTTGACAAGGGAGCTTTCGTTAAGAAAGGGGAAGATACCATTCGAACTTGGAATGTTGTATGGATAACAAGTGGGTAAGGCTACAGTCGGGTGCCCGACAGTAAGATACCCTTCTCCCAATTTTTAAAATCCGTTACAAACGTATAACCACACTCATAATTTTAAACAGAAATTCTGCACAAATACTTCTACTACATATAGCTTACTCGCTCGCACTCACACAGCGACGCGCGTAAAGAGTAAAGCGACACGACGCAACGTCGACGTCGGCGTCGACTGCTCCAAGCAGCGCGCAAGCTGCTGCCCGTACCGAACATTTGTACTGAAAACGTTGACTTGAATAACTTCTGTGTTATTGGTCCGATCGGATTGTAATTTGAAGAATATGTTCATATTGCATTTAGCTTTATGCATACCAAAGCAGAACAATATGCGTTTAATACTTTGCTTAATAATCGCAAATAACCGATTTGCGGGGCCGGAGGGCGTGGCATCAAACATTTGATATAAACTTTATCTGCCTATGATTTATAGGAACCTTCATGCCAAATTTGGTAAATCTAGCTTTTTTAATAGCTTAGATCTGTTGTCTCATACAGACGGACAGACAGACGGACATGTCTCAATCGACTCGGCTAGTGATCCTGAGCAAGAATATATATACTTTATGGGGTCTGCCACGCCTCCTTATGCCTGTTACATACATTTTGCACAAAGTTAGTATACCCTTTTTTGACCATTTTCAATGGTCGAAGGGTATAATAACTTGAAGAGACAAGTAAGTAAGCTTATTGGCCTGTATGATGATGGCTGTGTTTTGTCTTTCCCAGGCTTAGGGATCAAAATTATAACTGATTTCTTCCAATTTTGAGGGAAGTATCCAATTTTAGTTTCGGGGCTATTAAGTCGTAGCCAGGCGATTTTCCAGTCTTCAGTTGCTCTTTAATGTCTTTCATTATCTCGCTTGTCCGAAATTCTAAAGGATCTTGTAGTGCTAAGTCAGATGCAGTTAAAGGCGGGAGAGTAAATGAGTTAGTGGCTGCATTCGGTTGAAATACTGTTTTAAGATGATCATCGAAGACTCTTGCTCTGTCCGTGTCACTGCGAGACCAGTTTCCGGTAGAGTTACGGAGAGATACAACCGTTACTGTTGGTGCCTGTAGGTTCCTGTGGTCTTTCCACAGCGAGTTCTTTGTACCTGTGGGCGTGAGATACTCGATGTACCTTAGTTGTGCGTCCGCTTCTTCTTTCTTAAGCGCTTTGGTAAGTCTGCGAGAAGCTGCTTTAATCTACTCTTTGCGCCAGGTGATCTGTGCTCCTGCCACTCCCTTCGAAGTCGTCGTTTTTCAAGCACAAGTAGTTCAGTATCTCTACTTGTCTTGTTAAACTTTATACTGCATACATGGTTGTCTTGTGGAGTTGACGGGGGGGCTACAAACATATTTTTGGTTCCTCGCCCAGTTGGTCCTGTTGCTTGTAAGCCTATGCGGTCGCTCGATGTGTTGTAGCTGGTACAAAAGATGAAAGAGCACCGGACAGTGATCAGATGAGAGTTCTGGAAGTGCCTCAACTGTAATCATTGATTGGGATATCCTTTTTGTGATGGCAAAGTCGATCAAATCTGGAAGCTTCATGGGATTAGGTTAGTTTGCGTTGCGGTTTGATGATTGCGCTGTACAGCTGTTTTCCTTTAGGGTTCGCTATCCGAGATCCCCAGTACATGTGCTTGGCATTCCCATCGCCAGCTGCAATAAACCTTTCACCAAACGATTCAAAAAGTGTTGTGAATTTTTCCTCAGAGATTGTGAAGCGAGGTGGGCAATAGACAGCGTGAGAGCACCGTTATGGCATTGGAGGTTTATAGAGGTACATTGTAAGCAGTCTTCTTGCCAATTAATAAGAAAGTGGTGCTTAATTCGCAATCGTATTAGTATGCCAATGCCTCCATGGGCCTTGCCATCCGAGTGATTCGTAAAGTAAAATTTATATCCTGATATTTGAAAGTTGTACTTTTCGGTAAGGGTAGTCTCTGAGAGTAGCATAACGTCAATGTTTCTGTCGGCTAAGAACTGAGCAAGTTCTAGTCATCCAGTAGTGCAAACCTATTTGAACTTGAGTCATTGGCAGCGTTGGCGCGATTTATTTTCGGCTGATGCTTGTGTTGTGGGCTTAGCTTTCGCTTTATTTGGATGTAGCGATCCAGCCCTGTTTGACAAAGTTTTTTGTTTTGTTTTGGTTCATGTCCGCTTTCGCTTTCATTAGTCGATGTGAGTGCTCATGCATTCGTTGTTGTTGATTTAGCGGAATTGTACACCGCTGTCGGTATTGAGTATAGAGTTGATGTTGATGTTGTTGCAGTTGTTGTTGCTAAAAGTGCAGTTGCAGTAGATATCGTGATTACTGTACTGGTAGCTAAAGAACTTGACACCGTTTGGAATGGGGATAGAGTGAGAGAGATGCTCTCAGTGCGTTCGGGTTCACTTCGTGCAGTCATAAGCATTGGTGAGCAAGACCGCGATCGTTTGCATTCTTCAGGTGCTAAGTCATTGACCGGGTGGATGATTGGGTCCTCGCGGGCGTCAGACACGACGGTGAAGTATGCAACATTAATGTCTAAGTACAAAATGTAATCAAAGAACGAGAGCCCTTCGATTAACTTTGGTTTCCACAGATCATAAAACCAAAACGCGACCAATAACAAATAATTTCTTGAACCCGATAACCCAAATAATTTTCCCGAATTCGATCACTTGGTTAGCCCAATGTTTATAGCGAGCGAACGGAAATAATAAAGCTTCATCACCCGAGTCTCCGCCAGTGTTTACAGCGAGCCAACTGAAATAATAAAACTTTATCGCCCGAGTTTCCGCTCAAGCACTTGTCTCAGGATTCTCCAATTACCCCTATTTATCGGGAACCTCTCCCTCTCTCAATGAGAGAACATTAAAATCAAATCGACAAAACTCTCTTAGAAGAACATTATAATCAAATCAGCTAAACTCTCTTAAAGAGTTAATTCCCTTAACACCCACTCTGCCTATATCAACCCAGGCACGCGACTAAGATGCAGTTCAGCAAACTTTCAGTTTAGTTCTGTTCAGTTCAGCTCAATCCCGAGCACCGAGTACGCTATCAACTGCGATAGCCCGCTAAAGTCTGTTTCAACTTCGAAATACATTATCAAAACCAAGTAATAATATAAAGGCTCTAGTTCTTCCTTTGGATGTAAATAAAAAGTGTTTAAGTAATAAACCTAAAAACAACTGTATTTTTTATTTTTTTCACTAAACCCTCGGTCTGAATTCGTTAATAAAGCTTAGAACACCCATGGCTTTATTGACCATATTAGAAATATGATTGGAAAACTTAAGTTTTCGGTCCAAACGGACCCCCAAATCATCAACTAGGGTAATTCTTTCCAAGACAGAACCACAAAGAGAATAAGAAGTATACATTGGATTGGCTCGAGAGCTGATGCATTTAGAGCTGTTCAGGTTTAAAAAATTGGCACAACACAACGAATGAAAACTATTTAGGTCGGCTTGTAAGTGTGACTGACAGTGGTCGTCTTTAAATTGATAACAAAGCTTTACATCATCCGCGTACATAAGAGTACGAGAGTTATGTATAACCGAAGGTAGGTCATTGATGAAAAGCGTAAAAAGTAGGGGGCCAAGATGACTCCCTTGAGGAACGCCAGATGTGGCGTGAAGTGGAATTGAGAGGCTGGTTTTAAAGAGGACTCTTTGAGCTCTGTCAGTCAGATAGCTTACAATCCAACTAAGTAATTTAGGTGAAAAACTTAGAAGGTCAAGCTTATGTGCCAAAACGGAATGATTCACTGAGTCAAAAGCTTTACTGAAATCAGTATCATTTACATCAGTTTGAAGATTTTCCTGAAATCCTTTTACCACAAAGGATTTCAGCTCAAACAAATTTGTCGTAGTTGAACGACGTTTAATAAATCCGTGTTGAAAATGTGTAATAACGGATCTGCATAAATGTTGCAAGTGAGGAGTTATAACATTCTCGAAAAATTTAGGTATAGCCGGCAATTAAGAGATACCTCTATAATTGCTTGCTGCAGACTTACTGCCCTTTTTCAATAAGGGGATAATAAAAGATTCCTTCCAAATGGAAGGAAAGAGTAAAGTTTCTAAGGACAGCGAAAATAGTTTGAGCAATGGCTTACTTAAGGAGTTGGCACAGAACCCAAGTATACAAGCGGGAACACCGTCAGGTCCAGGTGAGAAAACTGGCTTAACTAAATAAAGATCCTTGACAAGGGAGCTTTCGTTAAGAAAGGGGGAGAAGATACCATTCGAACTTGGAATGTTGTATGGATAACAAGTGGGTAAGGCTACAGTCGGGCGCCCGACAGTAAGATACCCTTCTCCCTTTTTTAGGCCATGGATTTTAAAAAAATACATGGTCTATTAGGTTTGTCGGAATGTGCGTAACAGGCAGAAGGAGATATCTGCGACCCCATAAAGTATATATATTCTTACTCAGGATCACCAGCCGAGTCGATCTAGCCATGTCTGTCTGTCCGTCTGTCCGTCTGTCCGTCTGTCCGTCTGTCTGTCTGTCCGTCTGTATGAGCGTCTGATTCTCAGCTATTAAGAAAGCTAGAGACTCCAAATTTGGCATGAAGATTCCTGTATATCCTAGGCAGTAAACGTCGTTTTCAAATTTCGGGTACCACGCCCACCGCCCCCGTAAATCAGTAATTGGTGATTATCAAGCAAAGAATTAAACTTATAACGTTCTGCTTCGGTATACGTAAAGCTGAATACAATATGAACGTATCCTCTTAATTACAATCCGATCGGAGAAATATCACAGAAGTTATTCAAGTCAACGTTTTCAGTACAAATGTTTGGTACGAGCAGCAGCCTGCTCGCTGCTTTAGGCAGTTGACGCCGACGTCGACATCGCGTCGTGTCGCTTTACTGTTTACGCGCGTGTATGTGTGTGTGTGAGCGAGTAACCCATATGTATTAAAATAAGTTTGGAAGAATTCTCTGTCAGAAGTCATGAGTGTGTTTCGAGCACAACCTAATAATTAAGCGTATAGTTAAGAGAACACAAGAAGTGTCGTAAATTTAAGTCTCTTTTTATTTGAGTCGATCGGCAATTACCGACGGCAAATTTGAGAGTGCGTGGCCGAGTTGTGGTCACCGCTCTAGTTAAGTTGAATTTCGCTCTCGTGAAGACAAGCAGCAATAATTGTGCCAACAGCACCAATAAATCGTTTTAAAATATCAAATCACCGCGTCTCAATTTCTTCTTGCAACTCGTTTCTCTAAAAACGCTTAAAGATTTTTCATTGGCGCCCGAGCAGGGACTTCGGTGTTTTTTAATAAATTTGATAATTTGCTAATACTATTGTGTGCTGGTTGGCTATTGCTTGCGCGTTCGTGTGTGGTCAAATTAAAGAGTTCAACAACAAAGTGTGACCCCTGCCAAGCCGTTTCTGTTGTCGCCGCTGGACCTTATGGAAAATAGTCGTCGTTCCATGTCTATCGATTCCCTAGACAGTCTCTAGGTATTGGTGTCAAAAATTGAGCTTACAGCTTATTGATTGCTGCTTGTTCGAAATAAAATTTAAAAATTTGAACAGCTCGATTCCTGGCACTTACTGTAATAACCTTTGCATGCAAAATATATTAGTTCTAATACATACTAGCAAGTATCATTCGATTGCATGATCTTGACTTAAGCATACAAATAAACAAACAAAACGGCAATATTTATTTATATTTCTATTTAAATATAAAACTTCTGGTGGTCAAATTGTCATTAATTGTGTGTGTCATTGTGCCAACGCAAATTATCGCGGTCTTTTCGCAATTTCGCTTTTGGTACATATGCATATATATATTTACATATAACCGCGAATTTTATAACATCCGTTAACACATAAAGTTGAAAGCATATACATAGTTGCGTTTGCACATACACACTTACATACATATTTCCTTTCGTCGTTGCGTCCGTTGAACTCGGACCGTTTCTTCGCGTGCGCTTTCAACCTTTCGCTTTTTCTTTCGCTTGCACTCGGCGCCGCTAGCATTTGGCGACGCTTGCATTTTGTCACCCCGCACCCCGTTAATTCTATTGCTGTCTACAAACGTAGCGACAGCGAACCTTTTGATTTTTTACTTTTTTCGCTTGTTTCGTTTGTTTGATATACATACCACTTAAAGTGCGTGTGTATATATTCTCTCATTGCATAGCAGACCCCGCACCCCGCATTTTACATTGCTGCCTACAAACGCAGTTGCAGTAAAAGTTTAGCTTGTTTTATTTTGGATCGCTTGGATCAGTTTCGTTTGTTTGCTCACACAACGCTTTGGTTGCGTGTGTGTGTGTATTAAGCAAGTTAGACTTACATAGTCAGCGTCGTTGCGAGGGTAGCTCACAAAGTTTGTGATACATTTTATTGTGTTAATTTAGTAAGCCCTCTTATTGAACATGTCTGAGTCCGAGAAAATGATTGAAAAGCCACAAATCAGCAAGACAAGTGCAAAATTATCACTATACTTGCAAAGATTTGATAGGGTTAGTGCTGATATTGCTCGTATGCAAACAGCAATTAAAGCAAAGACCATCTCGACAGATAAAACAGAGATAGCGTGTCGATTAGAGCTTTTAGAAGGATATATAGCAAAGGCAATGGATTTACAGGCTGAGCTAGATAATTTAAGTCCTCTTAATGATTCTAGAGGTCCATTAGAGGATTTGTGTGTCGTCACAAGGGCATTATATATAAATGCATCCAAGTCAACGTCAGAGCCAAGACCCGAGCATAATTGCTCTGTAGTTTCAAGCCAGCGATCTCAGTTGCCGAAAATGCGTTTGCAAAAATTTAATGGGAAACACTCGGAGTACAAAAATTTTATGTGCCTGTTTGAAAGTTTAGTCGATGATGACAATTCTTTGTCAAATGTCGAAAAGTTCAATCACTTAGTCTCGTGTTTGTCAGACGAAGCATTAGGAGTAGTTAAGCCGTACCAATTAACGGATTGTAACTACCCAAAGGCCCTCGCTAGTCTCAAAGCAGTGTATGACAACAAATGTCTTATATTCTTTGACACAATTTCACAATTGTTTGACATACCTAGCATGACAAAACCATCTGCATCGAGTTTAAGATCGATCATAGATACGGTGTCTGCTATCTATTCTTCGTTGTCGTCGTTAGGAAACGATAAAGACATTGCTAATGCCATGATAATTCACATGGTCATGGCAAAGGTAGACCATGTTACCAAATCTCGGTATGAAGAGCAGCTTGACTATGATAGGCTGCCATCTTGGGAAGATTGTGCTAGACAGTTGAATAAAAGGTATCAGTATCTATCAGCAGAAGAGTCAACTCGGGACAAAACAAAGCCGCGAGTTGACGCTAAGAAGCCCCATCAGTTTAAATCGTCCTTTGCTTGTGCTGATGGAGGGCGTTCATCATCGTCTGTGTGCGTCTTCTGCAAGTCAGAAACGCACAACCTTGATACGTGTCCATCGTTTGCTGCAATATCAGTTATGCAACGTTTCGAATTCGTCAAAACACAAAAGTTGTGCCTAAATTGTTTGATTGTGGGTCATATGGTGTCAAAATGTAAGGCATCAAAATGTCGAATTTGTTCGAAGCCTCACCATGCGTTACTTCACAGGTATACTACTCTTGCTCAAGGTGAGGTATCCAGTCTTCAAGCGACTATGTTAGATTCGTATTCAGGGCATGTATCAAACAATCAACAAATTGTTCTCGCCACAGCTGTCGTTAATGTTAAAGACAGATTTGGTCAGTTGCATCCTGCACGGGCCTTACTTGATAGTGGCTCCCAAATCAATTTGATGTCGGAGAGCATGGCCCAGATGTTACGGCTCAAGCGGGAACCAACATCTTTAGCTATCTCAATGGTTGGTGGTGCAACAATAGATAGCAAAAATAAGATATGTGCTTCTATTCAGTCGCGCATAAACTCCCACAATTTTTCGGCTGACTGTTGGGTGCTGAAATCCATTTCAACAACACAGCCAGGACAGTCCATGAGCATTTCAAATTGGAAAATACCCAAAAATATAAAGCTGGCAGATCCAGAATTTTATAGGCCAGCTAAGGTGGACATTCTTTTGGGAGCAGAATCATTTTATGAATTGTTGTGCGTTGGGCAAATAAAACTGGGTTCTGAACTTCCAACAATGCAAAAAACGCTGCTAGGATGGATAGTAGCAGGCAAATATACTGGACAAGTGCCTAGGCATCAGTTCAGTGGGTGTTTACTAGCCCAAACTAATTGTTCTCTCGACTCGTTAGTTAACCGTTTCTGGGAATTGGACCAATGTCCGTTCGAGTCGAAGGCTGGTCGCCAAACAGCTGAACAACAAGCTTGTGAACTGTTCTTCAAGAAAACTGTAAAGTTAGCTTCTGGTCGTTTCCAAGTGGATCTCCCTTTCAAGACCGATCCTAAAGTTCTTGGCTTGTCCTTTCAAACTGCTGAAAGGCGTTTTTTGCAACTGGAGCGTAAATTATCGAAGGATGCACTTCTAAAAAGCATGTACCATGACTTCATGAAAGAATATTTGGATTTGGGACATATGTCCATTCTGAAGTCAACTCCTCTAGGACAGCATTATTATATTCCTCATCAATGCGTTCTTAGGCCTGAAAGTTCCTCCACCAAGCTTCGTGTAGTTTTCGACGCTTCTAGTAAGACGTCAACAGCTGTTTCTCTAAACGAAACACTGATGGTGGGGCCGACAATTCAGAGGGAGCTATATTCAACCCTGATTAACTTCCGGTTGAATAAGTATGCCGTAACTGCTGACATTTCAAAAATGTGCAGGCAGATCGATATTTCTGAAAAAGACAGAAATTTCCAACTAATTTTGTGGAGAGAAAATACTTCACAGAATATTCAAGCATACCGACTTAATACAGTCACATATGGTACAGCTTCTGCACCCTATCTGGCGATACGCTGCTTATTTGAGCTGGCCAACATGCACGCCCAATCACATCCTATTGGATCAGATGTGATTAAAACGTGTTTCTATGTTGACGATATGTTGGCAGGTGCAGATAGTGTTAAAGAACTTAACGCTATTTGCAATCAAGTTCAGACCATATTGGAATCAGGAGGTTTTCCACTTGCCAAGTGGGCAACCAACTGTAGTGATCTGTCGTTTAAGACAAAAGCTGGTGACGAAGTGACTCTGAAGATTGATGAGCAGAGTTCCGTCAAAACTCTTGGGATGCGCTGGGCACCTCAAGAGGATATATTTAAATATTATCTCGACGTGGACAGCTTTGTTTCGAATAGGCCAACGAAACGCAACATATTGTCTGCAGCGTCTCGTTTATTTGACCCTCTTGGGCTGCTATGTCCAATTGTTACCAAGGCCAAAATGTTGTTGCAGGAATTGTGGAGACTTAAAATACATTGGGATGAAGCCATCCCAATGAGCCTTCACACGACATGGAATAGGTTCACCATGACGTTGCGCGATTTACACAAAATTCGCATTCCTCGATACGTATGTCTTAATACGTATCAAAAGATTCAAATACATGGCTTTGCTGATGCATCCAGTCATGCGTACGGTTGTTGCATCTACGTGCGAACGTGCAGCAACCGAGACGTTGGCACTACATTGCTCACTGCAAAGTCTAGGGTAGCTCCACTAAACGTGAAGACAATACCCCGATTAGAATTATGCGCAGCGCTCTTGCTGGCCAAGCTCTGGCACCGAATTTCGACAACCTTATCAAAATTTAGTATAGAAAGTCTGAATTTCTGGTCGGATTCACAGATTGTGCTGTATTGGTTACAACGCGATTCTGGCACGTTGGGCACATTTGTGGCAAATAGAATTGCAGAAATTCAAGAGTTGTCGAAAGGTATTGTGTGGCGTCATGTTCCAACAGATGCTAATCCGGCGGATTTAGTATCGAGAAGAACCGACATAGACGAAATTGTTAGCTCGTTATGGTTCGATGGGCCAAGTTTCTTAAAACTGGAGGAAGACCAATGGCCTCAGCTTCACCTGGTTGAAATAGCGTCGGAAATCAAATCTTCCGAAGACAAAAAAAGTGATGTTGTATGTACTTTGGCAGAAGCTGAGCCAAATTATTTTGTTGAGCTAATTAATCGTCACTCCAACTTTCCAAAATTGATTCGTATAATGGCTTATGTACTTCGATTCTGTTACAAAGGGCTCAAATCAGACACTCTCGTCGTGTCGGCTTCAGAAAGAAATATTTCATTTCTTAAACTGATCGCCATAGTACAAAGCACATCGTTCAAAAGCGAATTAAAAATATTGAGACAATCAGTAGTTTTAGCACCAATGCTGCAATCGCTGAATCCATTTATCGATAAGTTTGACAAAAATGGATTACAATTTGAACTCATTCGAGTAGGAGGACGTTTGCTACACGGGCCTCTTTCTGATGACGCTAAATTTCCGCTTTTAATGACAAAGAAGTCAGGGTTTTTTCAACTAATTGTCACTTATTTGCATCGTAGGCACTACCATGCTGGCCCAAAAGTTCTAGTTGGACTTTTGAGGCAGCAAATTTGGGTAGTAAATGCTCGAAGTTTGTGCACTGCAGTTGTTCGAAAGTGCATACACTGTTTTCGATACAAACCAAAATTGTTGGGGCAACTAATGGGAAATTTGCCTGCTGATCGTCTGCGAGAAGGTCGGCCGTTTCGAGTATGTGGAGTAGATTTCTGTGGGCCGTTCTATGTTAGCTATAGAATCAGGGGTAGACCACCTGTAAAAATGTATGTTGCCGTTTTTGTTTGTTTTGCCTCAAAGGCGGTTCATTTAGATCTGGTAACCGATCTATCGACTGATGCTTTTTTGAACGTTTTTAAAAGGTTTATCGGGAGACGCGGATTACCGGAGACGATCTACAGCGACAACGCGACGAATTTCGTTGGAGCGAGCAATGTGCTGAGGGAGCTGCAGACGGCGTTCCAGAACAACCAGGCGAGGCTGGTGAACTTCGCGGCGGAGAGAGGAGTGCAGTGGATGTTCATCCCCCCCCGCGCCCCGCACTTCTGAGGACTATGGGAAGCCGCAGTGAAGTCTGCCAAGCACAGGCTTCTGCGGGGAGCGAGCAACGCCAACCTGACGCAGGACGAGTTGAGCACACATCTGGTGGACGTCGAGGCGCTGCTCAACTCCAGGCCGTTGCTCGTCGACAGCAGCGATCCCAGCGATGGAGAGGTGCTGACGCCAGGCCACCTTCTCATCGGTCAGCCTTTGTTGGCGATGCCTTCAGGATCCGATCCAGACGAGAGCAGCAAGAAACCCGGACGAGGATATTTGAGGCTGTGGCAGCAGTTGTCGGCGCTCAAACTGCACTTTTGGCGCAAGTGGTCCAAGGACTACCTGCTCAGCCTCCAGCAGCGAACCCAATGGGCCAAAAGCGAGGACAACCTCGAGGAAGGGGCGGTCGTTCTAGTTCACGACGACAACACACCCCCTCAGCAGTGGATAACCGGGCGCGTAACGTGCACAATTCGAGGGGAGGACGGCAAGGTCCGGTTAGCCGAGGTTAAAACACCAGCAGGCGTAATTAAGCGACCCATCCACAAGCTGGCCCGACTTCCGATGGGTTAAAGACCGGAGCTCTTCAACGGGGCCGGAATGTTCGAGCACAACCTAATAATTAAGCGTATAGTTAAGAGAACACAAGAAGTGTCGTAAATTTAAGTCTCTTTTTATTTGAGTCGATCGGCAATTACCGACGGCAAATTTGAGAGTGCGTGGCCGAGTTGTGGTCACCGCTCTAGTTAAGTTGAATTTCGCTCTCGTGAAGACAAGCAGCAATAATTGTGCCAACAGCACCAATAAATCGTTTTAAAATATCAAATCACCGCGTCTCAATTTCTTCTTGCAACTCGTTTCTCTAAAAACGCTTAGAGATTTTTCAGTATCTGTCTGTCGAGCGCGCTCGTCTGTACCCTTGCTCACTTGTTTTAGTTTCATTATATTAAAATTTATATGTATAAATATATATATATATAATATATACATATTTTAAGGTATATAAACGTAAAGTGAAAATCCATGGCCTCTTACAGTCACCGCGTGACTGTATCCTTTCCGACTAGTTTTAATCCGTTACAAACGTGTAACCACACTCATAATTTCGAACAAAAATTCTGCACAAATTCTTCTACTACATATAGCTTACTCGCTCGCACTCACACAGCGACGCGCGTAAAGAGTAAAGCGACACGACGCAACGTCGACGTCGGCGTCAACTGCTCAAAGCAGCGCGCAAGCTGCTGCTCGTACCGAACATTTGTACTGAAAACATTGACTTTAATAACTTCTGTGTTATTGGTCCGATCGGATTGTAATTTGGAGGATATAATCATATTGCATTCAGCTTTATACATACAGAAGCAGAACTTTGTAAGTTTAACACTTTGCTTAATAATCGTAAATTACCGATTTGCGGGGGCGGTGGGCGTGGGATCAAACATTTGACATAAACTTCACCTGCCCCGAATATATAGGAACCTTCTTACCAAATTTGGTGTCTCTAGCTATTTTAATAGCTAAGATCTGTTGTCTCAAACAAACAGACGGACAGACGGACAGACAGACGGACATGTCTCAATCGATTCGGCTAGTGATCCTGAGCAAGAATATATATACTTTATGGGGTCTGCCACGCTTCTTATGCCTGTTACATACATTTTGCACAAAGTTAGTATACCCTTTTTTGACCATTTTCAATGGTCGAAGGGTATAAAAATGAGTAGTATGTGTAGAAGGCGAGTACGTCGTTTGAAAAAACTTTGCAAACATATCGGCCATGGTTTGGTCGGTATTTGCACTAGCATTTTCAAACGTTAAGTTAGTAGGAAATGCGGAAGACTTACGCTTCGTGTTAACAAAACTATAAAATTGTTTGGGGTTCTGAATGAACTGAACCTTACAACGAGCTAAATTGTTTTTATAACATTTCGCGTTTAAGACTGTAAAGTCTGACCGCGCGCTTAAGTAGCGTGAAAAGGCTAAGGGCGAGTTACTCCATTTCAATTTTTTGTAAAGGCTTGACTTTAAATTTTTTAACCGTGACAACTCTCTTGTAAACCATGGCGGCTTACTCGAGGATGATGAATAAAAGCACGGAACGCAAATATCAAAAAATGAATGAATATTTTTATAAAAAATATTGGTCGGTACTGATATATCAGTAGACACATATAATTCCGACCAATCAAATTGTGAAATTAAAGAGTTAAATAAATTAAAATCTGCTTTTCTAAAGCAGCGTACGCGCTTACACAATTTTTCATGTTTATCCATACAAGCCCCAAAATCAAAAGACACTTCCAGAGTAGGATGGTAAAGATCTTCTGGGAAAGAAAGTGGTTCAGTCTTGACTAAATTCACTCTAGTTGGATCGGAGACAAAACATAAGTCTAACGATCTGTTACTACAGTTTAAGATATGATTGACCTGCGACAATGACATATCAAACAGACCGTCAAAAAGGTCGTGGTGCCGTGAGGGCAGCAGAGAATATGAATCAACACTTGTTGTCCAATTGCAATCTGGTATATTAAAGTCCCCAAGGACTGAAAGGTGATCTCTGTCTGATAACAGATTAAAAATAGTCTTTATTGCAGACAAATGTTGCAAATAGACAGATACATCCGATGACGGCGGAATATAGGAACAGGTTATATAATGAAAAAAACCGGGAAAGTGTAATTTTACACAGAGGAATTCAATAGCAAGTTAAATCTCCGGCTGTAAAAGTTCCGAATTGATGGTGGAATCGACTGCAATAAGGACTCCACCACCACGACGGTCAGGTCGATCACACCTGTAGGTTGTGAACTTGCTTGGAACAACTTCGGAGTTTAGGATATCCGGTTTTAGCCAAGTCTCAGTAAACACAACAAATTAAGAAGAAAAAGAATGACTGTTTATATATAAAGTTGAAAGTTTAGTACACAGACCTCTAACATTTTGATATGAAAGAGTTAAGGAGCATGTTAGTTTCTTTTGTTTAAGATTGTTTTTGTTTGGGCTGAAGCTAGAGACGGCAAAGGAAGATTAATCGGTGGGCGATTTTTCTTCTTCTTTGTTTCGAACTCTTTGACCATTACATGCTCCGGCCAAAATTGAGCCGAGCATATAATGCCCATGAGTTCGTTGGGGACACTTATTTTGAAGGATGATATGTCCCTCTCATAAGAAAACTTAAATTTTTCCACTTTGATATCCAAGGCATGAGTATTTTCTTGGATATAGGCTGTTACATCATTTGATGTGAGGTCAGGGGCAAGCCTGGAAACAAAAATTTGTTTCCTTTGTGGAACACCTAGAATCTTTTTAGGCGCCTCGGGTGTAACTCCAGAGCATAGGTTCTCTTCTGGTAAACCGAATCTTGAACACGCCTTCGGTAAAACTATTACCTGTGGCACGGGCAACGAGACCACAGCAGACTTGTCAGAAATTATGGGCGTCACGGGTTGCTCACACTCAATGACATTATCGGGAAGCGAAACCGATTGAGCCGAAGACCTCGTTACTATTGGGGGATTGGTGAACGAAATCAACGGCTGGGTCACTGCCGTGCCTGGCTGATCAATTAGAAGAAGCTGGGTGGCGCTAACTGAAGACTTTTGATTTCGCGAGGTTTTCTTGCGCTTTGGCGATTCATTCAATAACTTAAGGTTATTGACAGACGAATCAAGCGCTGAGAACTGGTCGGAAAGTTTGCGAAAACTTCCAAACAGTTCCCTAAAACCAGTCTTCGTTTGACGCATAAACGAACACATTTCGTTCTCCACCTCCGTTCACACATCACAGCAATAACGCAACCCAGTGCGCTTGGCTACGGCGTCAGCCGTCGGGCCAGTAAATCCAGCACACTTTGCGTGTACTACGTTGTCACATAGCCAACACGAGATGCTTGCCTGGGCGGCAGTCAGCTGCTTAAGGCAGGATTTCTTAAAACAAATTAAAACGTCCATTATAGGGGACACCTACTGTTAAAATAAAATCAGCCAAAAGAAAACAAAATCAAAACAAGAAAAGGGATGAGCGCAAGAGAAAGAACTTAACGCGCGTAAAGGGCAGAGAGCAGAGAGAGCAAAGGTAATAAAAAAGATAAGTGCGAGAGCGGCAAAGCGTGAGAGCTGCTTAGGCGCGCTCAAAGAATTAGGATAGGTAAGTAGAGAGAGAACTTAGCGGTGACTAACAATTCTTACAACTACGTCGCTTACCCAAAAGAGAATAAATAATAAGAAATGCACCAAAAGAGGCAGAACCAATGCACAAAACAGAAAAAATTAAAATAAGTTCTAAATTAGCAAACACAGATTAGTTTGACTAATTTTAAGAACATGCACACGCGTCGTGAACGGGCTAAAGTTAAAACTTCGGTTATAAAGTAAATTAAAGTAAAAACACCGGTTTTTTTTAATAAAAAAAAAAGCCGAAAAATCGAAGCGCACAAAAAAAACACGTCCGTTCACTAGGAAATGAAAAGCGAGCTATGTAAACAATAATGTAACAAAACTTGAACCACTCGAATACATTCAGGCAAAATAAATAATTGAACAACACACTCAAACGAGTAATGTCTTTAAAATAATAACACTTACAGTTAATAATAATAATTATAATCGCAGCATTGTACTTCATTTATAAATATAAGGCTATACCACAAAAATTAATTGTAAAATTCAAGAATCAAAATCCAGAAAATGAAACTATCATAAGTCCTGAAACAGAAAAAAATGTACCTTCAGTAAAAACCCTTGCATTGTACCCTGAAGTTTGTAAAACCGAAGTCCAGTAACGTCCCCTGCACACCCTGTCTAAATTACAGCCGGCTTAGCTCAGGGAAAATGGGCGGGGTTTTCGATGTTACTAGAAAATATCGACAGGTTATAGGACTGCTAGAGGAGGGAATGGCAAGAAAAGGGAAGGCCAAAATAAACGGACGGACTACCCCTAACGAACGATCTCGTCAGGGAGCTAGATGTAATGCTCTCCTTCTTCACCCACCCAACCATGTACTATCGATATCGGAATACCGATACTACCCATGTTGCTGTTATGCTACCGCCCTTAGTGCCTCAAAAAAGAAAAGGTTATTCCATTTTAAATTTCTTTAACGTTATTTAATAACAAACAAAATAAGCGCTTGCAGCTTCGTGCTGCATAACGAATTCGAGAATTCTAAATTTTACTTCCCTAATTTTTAGTCCTTTTTGATTTATTTTTTGTTATTTATTCAATCTCAATGCAATTCGATTTTTTTTCTTTTAAATATTTTTTTTCTTATTTGGTGTCGATAGTTTACTTTACTTGGTTTCGATAGTTATATATTATTTGGTTTCGAATGGAAGAGATGGGATATTTTGCAAACGATAGGCAGACGATAGTTTTAGTATTTCAATTCGATATTTCTACCCCCCGATAGGCAAGCGATTATTTGAATATTAATTGGTTTCGATATTTTGAAATTGTTGTCCACTCACCCGTGATCTGTTGGGGCCCCGACGAAACAGCTGAGGAAAAATAATAATGGCAACAATAACCAAGACACCAATAATACCCAAACACAAAAAAAATATCTTCTGACCTATCACTCAATCTTGTATTATTTTACGTTACGAATTTCTGTTATACGCATACGTGCGTATGCGAATGAATGAATGAATAAATGAACTACTGAGTGAATGAAAAAGATGAGAAAAATAAAAAGATTATATAAAAAATGATGAACAATATAAATGAAATGAAACAAAAATGAAAATAAAAACAAGTGGGTAAGGCTACAGTCGGACGCCCGACAGTAAGATACCCTTCTCCCAATTTTCTAAATCTGTTACAAACGTGTAACCACTTTCATAGTTTCAAACAGAGAATTCTGCTTAAATACTTCTACTACATATAGCTTACTCGCTCGCACTCACACAGAGACGCGCGTAAAGAGTAAAGCGACACGACGCAACGTCGACGTCGGCGTCAACTGCTCAAAGCAGCGCGTCGGCTGCCGCTCGTACCGAACATTTGTACTGAAAACGTCGACCTTAATAACTTCTGTGTTATTGGTCCGATCGGATTGTTATTTGGAGAATATGTTCATATTGCATTCAGCTTTATACATACCGAAGCAGAACTTTATAAGTTTAATACTTTGCTTAATAATCGCAAATAACCGATTTGCGGGGGCGGTGGGCGTGGCATCAAACATTTGAAATAAACTTTATCTGCCTATGATTTATAGGAACCTTCATGTCAAATTTGGTATCTCTAGCTTTTTTAATAGCTGAGATCTGTTGTCTCATACAGACGGACAGACGGACAGACGGACAGACGGACGGACGGACAGACGGACAGACGGACAGACAGACGGACATGTCTCAATCGACTCGGCTAGTGATCCTGAGCAAGAATATATATACTTTATGGGGTCTGCCACGCCTCCTTATGCCTGTTACATACATTTTGCACAAAGTTAGTATACCCTTTTTTGACCATTTTCAATGGTCGAAGGGTATAATTATAGAATGATGAATTAAATGAGTGTGAACAAGTGGGTAAGGCTACAGTCGGGCGCCCGACAGTAAGATATCCTTCTCCCAATTTTCCAAATCCGTTACAAACCTGTAACCACACTCATAATGTCAAACAGAAAATTCTGCACAAATTCTTTTACGACATATAGCTATCTCTCTCGCACTCACACAGCGACGCGCGTAAAGAGTAAAGCGACACGACGCAACGTCGACGTCGGCGTCAACTGCTCAAAGCAGCGCGCAAGCTGGGCGGTGGGCGTGGCAGCAAACATTTGATATAAATTTTATCTGCCTATGATTTATAGGAACCTTCATGCCAAAGTTGGTGTCTCTAGCTTTTTTATACCCTTTTTTGACCATTTTCAATGTGTACTGCAAGTACGTATGTGTGTATAAAAGTGACACACTCAAACTCGTAATGTCTTCCAAATAATAACAGTTACAACATTAGTAATAATAATTATAATCGCAGCATTGTACTTCATTTATAAATATAAGGCTTTACCACAAAAATTAATTGTAAAATTCAAGAATCAAAATCCAGAAAATGAAACTATCATAAGTCCTGAAACAGAAAATAATGTACCTTCAGTAAAAACCCTTGCATTGTACCCTGAAGTTTGTAACGACCGAAGTCCAGTAACGTCCCCTGCACACCCTGTCTAAATTACAGCCGGCTTAGCTCAGGGAAAATGGGCGGGGTTTTCGATGTTACTAGAAAATATCGACAGGTTATAGGACTGCTAGAGGAGGGAATGGCAAGAAAAGGGAAGGCCAAAATAAACGGACGGACTACCCCTAACGAACGATCTCGTCAGGGAGCTAGATGTAATGCTCTCCTTCTTCACCCACCCAACCATGTACTATCGATATCGGAATACCGATACTACCCATGTTGCTGTTATGCTACCGCCCTTAGTGCCTCAAAAAAAAAAAAGGTTATTCCATTTTAAATTTCTTTAACGTTATTTAATAACAAACAAAATAAGCGCTTGCAGCTTCGTGCTGCATAACGAATTCGAGAATTCTAATTTTACTTCCCTAATTTTTAGTCCTTTTTGATTTATTTTTTGTTATTTATTCAATCTCAATGCAATTCGATTTTTTTCTTTTAAATATTGTTTTTCTTTTTTGGTGTCGATAGTTTACTTTACTTGGTTTCGATAGTTATATATTATTTGGTTTCGAATGGAAGAGATGGGTTATTTTGCAAACGATAGGCAGACGATAGTTTTAGTATTTCATTTCGATATTTCTACTCCCGATAGGCAAGCGATTATTTGAATATTAATTGGTTTCGATATTTTGAAATTGTTGTCCACTCACCCGTGATCTGTTGGGGCCCCGACGAAACAGCTGAGGAAAAATAATAATGGCAACAATAACCAAGACACCAATAATACCCAAACAAAAAAAATATCTTCTGACCTATCACTCAATCTTGTTTTATTTTACGTTACGAATTTCTGTTATACGCATACGTGCGTATGCGAATGAATGAATGAATAAATGAACTACTGAGTGAATGAAAAAGATGAAAAAAATAAAAAGATTATATAAAAAAGGATGAACAATATAAATGAAATGAAACAAAAATGAAAATAAAAATTATAGAATGATGAATTAAATGAGTGTGAACAAGTGGGTAAGGCTACAGTCGGGCGCCCGACAGTAAGATACCCTTCTCCCAATTTTCCTAATCCGTTACAAACCTGTAACCACACTCGTAATGCCAAACAGAAAATTCTGCACAAATTCTTTTACGACATATAGCTATCTCGCTCGCACTCACACAGCGACGCGCGTAAAGAGTAAAGCGACACGACGCAACGTCGACGTCGGCGTCAACTGCTCAAAGCAGCGCGCAAGCTGGGCGGTGGGCGTGGCAGCAAACATTTGATATAAACTTTATCTGCCTATGATTTATAGGAACCTTCATGCCAAATTTGGTGTCTACTAGTTTTTATGAAATATTTGACCATTTTCAATGGTCGAAAAAAGGGTATAAAAAAAAGAAAATAACAAGTCGGAAAGGCTACAGTCACGCGGTGACTGTAAGAGGCCACGGATTTTCAGTTTATTTTTATATACCATAAAAAATATATATTGAAATAAAATGTTGATTATTATATAAACAAAAATTAAAATAACGAAAAAGCAAGAGTCGATAGCATAAGTTAGAACGAGAGAGAGATATGTGAATTTTTGGCGCGTGCCAAAATTCGTTACATACACACACACACACAGCAGCGTCCACTGCTTCTTCTTTAATTTAGACGTCCGTTAACAATTACACAGACCTGCCTCATGTTTTGTGTATTGCCTCACACGCATATACATATGCATGCATGTGTGAGCTTCGTGTGCATGTATTGTATGCATGCACGCATACGTACAGCATGCAAAACATCTTAAAAGGCAAAATGTAACACTTAATATATAAATTAATATATAAATATAAATAAATAGCAAATAATTAAAAAATGCATATTCTTTATAAATATAAATGTAAACAAATATGAAATACAGCACATAACAAATTAAAATAGCTAAATTCTCTTTTCGCCGTGGGGAATCGAACCCTGGCCGTTTGCATAGGAGTTCGGCGTCGTAACAACTAGACCACCGTCGCTGCGCCCCGCGCCCGTTAATATTGCATTTTTAGACCAGGTGCTCATTAATGTCAAATATGTCATGTACAACAATAACACTACTACAAGATAGAAGAACCACAAGAAAGCCGAGTGTTATTTATTTATATTTAATAAGATTATTTGTTGAAATTTGATAAATGAAATCAAATTTTATAATGATGAAAAAAAAAAAAAAAATGTTAACTTCTAAATAGTGAAATAGTAAAAATAAAATCAAACCGCCTTCCTGAGGGATTGAACCTCCATTCTTTTGTTTGATTGCCTGCTGCTCTACACATTTGACCATTGCCGCACTTACTCGCTATGCGGCTAAGTAACTATTTCCTTCTCATACACACACATAACCATTTTCACATTAAAAAGATCGAAAAAGCACGTGGCTGGCAGCAGCTTGCAGGCAATGCATCAAAAATCTATAGAAAATGTTAACTCGCGTAACTTCTATGTTTATTATCCGATCGGGTTGAAATTTATAAAATAAGTTCACATCGCATTTATTTATATGTATGCTCTAATAGCAGAAATTACTGTTAAGGGGGGGGGGGGGGGGGACCCGAAACTTCAATACGTTTGCCTGGTAATAATCTCAGCCAAATTCTTAACTGATTTACGGGGGCGGTGGGGGTGGTACCCGAAATTCTGAGCAAACGACGTAAGATTACTGCCTAAAGTGAGTTTATTATAATGGTTCAAATCAATTCATAAGGTTAAATTAAAAATGGAGGCGTACAACTTGAGTTTTCTTCGCATAGCTGAGAATTAGGCGCTCTTACAGACGGACAGACGGATTGTTCAGACAGACAGACGGACAGACGGACAGACGGACAGACAGACATGGCTAGACTCTCGACTCTTCGGCTCGCAGGTGCCAATGTCCTCGAGCAAGTATACATCAATATATACTTTATGGGGTCGCAGATTTCTCCTTCTGCCTGTTACGCACATTCCGACAAACCTAATAGACCATGTATTTTTTTAAAATCCATGGCCTAAAAAAGAGAATGATGAATTAAATGAGAATTAAAAAGAAAAATGAATGAATATAAACGTGGATGTGAATGTTTTTGGTGTACTACAAGTACATAAGTGTGTTTGAATGTAAATGTGTGTATGAAGAGTGAATGTGTATGTGTACTGCAAGTACGTATGTGTGTATGAAAGTGAATGTGTTATATTTTGGTGTAATATTTAGTTAAGGTCTGCGTGTTTTGTAGTAAGAAAAATTGTGCAGATGTGTCCTATGCTCCTTCCAGAAGTCCCCGGAATTTTACACGCTGTGTTATAATCAGGTTCAACTTCGGATGCACATCAGGTGGCAGCCTAAGCCTAACTTTTTTTGTATTTTAAACCACTCACCACAAACAGCAAACAACAACTAAAGGTAGACGGGCGATCACGGCACCAGAATAGATGAGGGCAAATACGCACGCCTACCAGTAAAAAGGCGCGACAGCGCTAGGGCTCCTCTGGGCACAAGCGGTTTACTAGAAAGCAAGACGAGGTTACAACCTGCCAAACAATGTTTGGAAAGCTTATACTCACGTCCAGCCTCGTACACCCGCAATATTAACCACACCACAAGCTTTATTGTCAAAGCTCAACAATTTTTGAGTTCACTTTAATATTTTTTCTGCGATCACTTTTGATTTGTTTCGATTTAAAAATTTGCATCGACGCGTGTTCTCCAGCTTTTTCTCAATTAGTGAAGAGGGAAAATAATATCGAGCGCGATAGGTGGCTCAGGCAATCGATATATCCCCACCCCACTTCCCAACACTGATCGTTCGGATCGTCCGATTTGGAGTTGCCAGACCGGTCGATTATCGGTGTGACTCTGGGTGTGGGGAAAACTGTTGTTCAAATTCAAATATAATTTGAATTACTGAATTTTGAAACGAGTATGGAGGCAAATCGCTCACCAAATAAAAATGTGACAAAAACAAAACAATTAATACACAGGCCTCACACCCTCAAGTTTAATTTCATGCCACTGGTCTGAAATTAAGCTCGAAAAAAAATTAAAGGATCGTGTAGAGTTTCATGGGACACCTAACCTGGAGTCGAAGTCTAGGTCCAATGTCTTTAGCATGGAAATATCCCAATTCCTTGCCCGACAAGTCCTCCAAAAGATAAAGGGTGTTGCCCAACCTCCCTTTAACGCGGCTTTCGTGCCTACTGGCGCCAATTTCGCATTGAAATTGGTGGCAGCGTTGCTCAGTGCGACGTTACGTTTAATCACTACTTGGCCAACTTCAAAGGAGCGTGGTTTGGCCCTTAGGTTATAGCTACGTTGATTCTGCTCGAACGCCTTGAGAAGAGACTATCCGGCCTTGCCACGTTCGCTTCGGCATCGCCAAGCATGCTTAGTTTTCTCAGCAACTGGTAATCGGATTCATGCGACATCATGTGTTGCCCAAAGACAACCAGATATGGTGACATGCCGAAGGACTGATGCAAAGTTTTTCGTAGCGGCGAATTGATGCTACTAAGGACTACGTCCCATTCCCTTTGATCACCCTGCACATAAGCTCTCAGAGCCGCATTGATTGAGCGATTCACCCGCTCCGCTGCGTTCGACTGCGGAGCATACGCACCCGCAGATGTGACGGACTCCAAACTTCGTCAGAAAGGTCGAGAACTCATGGCTTTTAAATTGAGTGCCATTATCGCTCACGACTACTTCCGGTACCCCAAAACACGAAAAGATCTCTTCTCCAAGGATGTCTATCACTGCCTTGGCCGTGAACTTCTTCACGGCTTTCAGGAAAGGTAAACTTGGAGAAGTGATCATATAATGAAAATTCCAATGTTTCCCTTTTTCGACCTTGAAACGGACCAATAAAGTCAATATAAAGTCGTTTAAATGGTCGATCGGTTACTACCGAGCTCCCATGGGTGGTTTTAGCGCCACTGTAGGATACTTAGTAGTCCGACAGACCTCGCAATTCCGGATGTAGTCCCTTACCTGCACTACCTTGCTTGGCCAGAAAAATCTACGGCGGATCTGATCGACGCACTTAGCCATGCCGCAATGGGCAGAAGAAGGCTGGTCGTGTGCGGATCTAATAACGCCTTCCCGCAAAGATTCTGGGACAAACAGCTTCCAGCTGTCATCTGGACTGACATCACCACCAGCGAATTCTGTACGGTGATAGATGTATTGATCTATTACTTTAAAATCTGGAAGATTGGCCGCTGGAACTTTTTCCTCAACGCACAGTACTCCTCGGACTTGAATGATTCTGAACTGAGGTCGATCTCGGGAAGAATTTCGCAATCCAACGCGCACAATTCATCCGTGCTCTCAAAGGATCGTGATAATGCGTCCGCGATGACATTTTCGCTACCCTTGCGATGTTCAATGTCGAAGGAGAACCCTTGCAGCTTGATCGCCCATCGAGCCAGTCTGCCGCTAAGATCTGCCTGGTTCATCAGCATGCGCAAGCTTGCATGGTCTGTCACCACCTTGAACGGATGACCCTCGATGTACATGTACAATTTTTTTATGGCCAGAACTACCGCCAAGCACTTGAGTTCGGTTACTGTATAGTTGCGTTGAGCCTTATTCAGCTTCTTGGACATGTAAGCAATGGGTCGCTCACAGCCAGACTCGTCGCACTGCGCCAAGACAGCTCCGACCCCATGCAAGGATGCGTCGCACTGGAGAACAAAAGGTTTCTCGTAGTTTGGATGAACTAGAAAAGAAGCAGAGCACAAGCACCCCTTTATCTTAATAAAAGCCTCCTGAGCTCGGTCATTCCACTGGAATGCCTTGCCTTTCAGAAGCTCCGTTAGGGCGAAAATAACGTCCGAATAATTCGGAATGAACCGCTGATACCAGCCAGTCATTCCTAAAAACCTGCGAAGCTGCTTCTGCGTCCTCGGAACAGAAAATTCCTCGACCGCGCGAATCTTGCCCGGATTAACCTGAAGCGTTCCCACGCCAACAATGAATCCAAGGTAATCCACCTTCCTGAGACAAAACTGACTCTTCTGGACGTTGATGGTCAGTCCAGCCTTACGCAGCTGAGTTGCGACCTCCGTCAAATGGATGAGGTGTTCCTCAAAAGTGGAAAAAGCACCAGAAGATCATCCAAGTAGACTAAGACGTGCGACTTCAACTGGTAAGGAATCACGATGTCCATCAGGCGACTCATCGTTTGAGGAGCGTTGGTCAATCCGAAAGGCATGCGCTTAAATTGGTACAATGTCCTGATCCAGACAGATCTGCCAAAATGCATCCTTGAAATCTATCTTGGAGATGCAGTGTACTGGAGGGAGCCTGCTAAGGAGCCCATCCATGATTGGAATAGGATACGCATCCCTCACAGTCACTGCGTTCAACTTCCGTGCATCTAAACAAAATCTCACCTTGCCAGGTTTTATATGCAAGGTGACTGGACAAGACCATGGAGAACTAGGAGCCTCTTCGATCACGTCCATGGCCAGCATTCTAACGATTCTAACGTCCGTCTGTATGAGACAACAGAACTCAGCTATTTAAAAAGCTAGAGATACCAAATTTGGCATGAAGGTTCCTATAAACCATAGGCAGATCAAGTTTATATCAAATGTTTGATGCCACGCCCACCGCCCCCACAAATCGGTTATTTGCGATTAATAAGCAAAGTATTAAACCTATAACGTTCTCCAAATTACAATCCGATCGGACCAATAACACAGAAGTTATTCAAGTCAACGTTTTCAGTACAAATGTTCGGTACGAGCAGCAGCCGACGCGCTGCTTTGAGCAGTTGACGCCGACGTCGACGTTGCGTCGTGTCGCTTTACTCTTTACGCGCGTCGCTGTGAGTAAGCTATATGTAGTAGAAGTATTTATGCAGAATTCTCTGTTTGAAACTATGAAAGTGGTTACACGTTTGTAACGGATTTAGAAAATTGGGAGAAGGGTATCTTACTGTCAGGCGCCCGACGGTACCCTTACCTACTTGTTTTTGTTTCATTATATTAAAATTTATATAAATATAAATTTATATATATTTTATGGTATATAAACGTAAACTGAAAATCCATGGCCCCTTACAGTCACCTCGTGACTGTAGCCTTTCCGACTAGTTATAGCTGTTATTACTCCTTTATAGTTAGTCGAAAAGTAGGTAAGCAGTTTTATCCATTTTGTCTACATTGGCTCCTGCAGCAACTTACTCGGTTACCAAATCGTCAAATAAATAAAAATAGTTCACTCGTGGAATATTATCTTTAAATTTTAAAGAGCTCTGACGCATCAATAACTGAGTGACCGGGAACAATAAAAGTTTCACGCCGACCGCCCCCGTCAATCAGTAATAAACAAATTATTCGAGTTACAGATTTCTTCTTTGCGATACATAAAGTTAACAACGATTTTTTATATTCCAGCCCAATCTGATATAAAATATAGAAGTCACGCAAGTTCACGTTTTCTATTGATTTGTGATGCCTTGCCTAAAAGCTGCTGCCAGCCATGGGCGTTTGCGAGCTTTTTAATGCGAAAATGGTTATGTGTGTGTATGAGATGGAAAAATAACCTAGCCGCACAGTAAAAAGTTGCAGCCATAGTCAAATGAGCATCAGGCAATCAAACAGAGAGATGGAGGTTCAACCCTCAGGTTAGGCGGTTTTTAAGTTTATTTACTTTTATTTTCACTATTTAGAAGGTTTTTAGGCCATGGATTTTAAAGAAATACATGGTCTATTAGGTTTGTAGGAAGGTGCGTAATAGGCAGACGGAGACAACTGCGACCCCATAAGGTATATATATTTTTTCCCAGGATCACTAGCTAAGTCGATCTAGCCACGTCTGTCTGTCCGTCCGTCTGTCTGTCTGTCTGTCTGTCTGTCTGTCTGTCTGTCTGTCTGTCTGTCTATCTGTCTGTCTTTCTGTCTGTCTGTATGTATGAGCGCCTGATTCTCAGCAATTAAGAAAGCTAGTCCTAAAATTTAGCATTCTTGTATACCCTAGGTAGTAAAGGTTATTTTCAATTTTGTGTACCACGCCCACCGCCCCCGTAAATTAGTAATTGCGATTATTAAGCGAAGTAACTAACTCATAACGTTCTGTTTTAGTCAACATTAAGCTAAATACAATATGAATATATCCTCAAGATTACAATTCGATCGGACCAAGAACACAAAAGTTATTCAAGTCAACGTTTTCAGTAGAAATGAGCAGTTGACGTCGCCGTCGACATCGACGTCGACGTCGCGGCTTGTCGCTTATAGTGTACATCCTTGATCTTGTGTTAATATATCGATATTTGTGTTGGTTAAGTCTCTAGTGACTAGATTAGCCTTCTATCGACCAACTACCGAACAATTAAGATAAATTAAAGAAAAAGTTGAGCTTGACCATATCTAAGCCCTTGGTCCATCTCTTTTTCTCGTCTGACGCCAAGCCATCGTGACCTGCCTCTACACACTTCAAAGTGAGAAATTTTATATTCTCAACTTTTTGAGGCCATCATACACGGGAATTAAACAAGTATTGCTGGTTTTAGTACAGAGTTAGTACGTTGTTAGCAGCAGATACTTATTGTTGGGCAAGTCCTAATAATTTCGTTATTTTTTTTAGGCACTTTTTTTACCCTTCGACCCTTGAAAATGGTCAAAAAAGGGTATACTAACTTTGTGCAAAATGTATGTAACAGGCATAAGGAGGCGTGGCAGACCCCATAAAGTATATATATTCTTGCTCAGGATCAATAGCCGAGTCAATTGAGACATGTCCGTCTGTCTGTCCGTCTGTTTGTTTGAGACAACAGATCTCAGCTCAAATTTGGTATGAAGGTTCCTATATATCCGGATCAGGTGAAGTTTATGTCAAATGTTTGATGCCACGCCCACCGCCCCCGCAAATCGGTTATTTACGATTATTAAGCAAAGTAATGAACCTATAAAGTTATCCTTTGGTACGTATAAAGCTGAATGGAATATGAACATATCCTCCAAATTACAATCCGATCAAACCAATAACACAGAAGTTTTTAAAGTCAACGTTTTCAGTACAAATGTTCGGTACGAGCAGCAGCTTCTGCGCTGCTTTGAGCAGTCGACGTCGACGTCGACGTTGCGTCGTGTCGCTTTACTCTTTACGCGCGTCGCTGTGTGAGTGCGAGCGAGTATGCTATATGTATTAAAAGTTTTTGTGCAGAAATTTCTGTTTGGAATTATTAGTGTGGTTACACGTTTGTAACGTATTTGGAAAATTGGGAGAAGGGTATCTTACTGTCGGGCGCCCGACTGTAGCCTTACCCACTTGTTTCTTTTGAATAGCTCTACGGAGCTATTGCCCTAATGGCATTTTTATTTTATTATTAACGCTGCCACGGGCTTAACACAGCACGTGCTTGAGTCGGGCTAGGCGCCCTGCGACATCAATCGGATACATTTCGTTATACTCACTTTGCACGAGGTGTGCAAGCGCGCCACACATACACATAACCTCCTTCCTAAGCGGCACTGATTAATAATCTTTGTCCCCATTGGCGGAATTAAAATCGGTTTATTTCTGCAAGTACACACAAGCGTACATTGTTGGCTGGCTGAGATGCCATTCATCTTTAATTCACCATCTTTAACGACATCGACACCTTTGGGGCGTGGAATAGTGATAGTGAATAGTGACAACTAAGTCTTTAAAAAAAAACAAGTGGGTAAGGCTACAGTCGGGCGCCCGACAGTAAGATACCCTTCTCCCAATTTTCTAAATCCGTTACAAACGTGTAACCACACTAATAATTCCAAACAGAAATTTCTGCACAAAAACTTCTAGTACATATAGCATACTCGCTCGCACTCACACAGCGACGCGCGTAAAGAGTAAAGCGACACGACGCAACGTCGACGTCGACGTCGACTGCTCAAAGCAGCGCGTCGACAGCTGCCCGTACTGAAAACGTTGACTTAAATATCTTCTGTGTTATTGTTCCGATTGGATTGTAATTTAGAGGATATATTCATATTGCATTTAGCTTTATACAAACCGAAGCAGAACGTTATGCGTTTATTACTTTGCTTAATAATCGCAAATAACCGATTTGAGGGGGCGGTGGGCGTGGCATCAAACATTTGACATAAACTTTATCTGCCTATGATTTATAGGAACCTTCATGCCCAATTTGGTATCTCTAGCTTTTTTAATAGCTGAGATCTGTTGTCTCATACAGACGGACAGACAGAGGGACATGTCTCAATCGACTCGGCTAGTGATCCTGAGCAAGAATATATATACTTTATGGGGTCTGCCACGCCTCCTTATGCCTGTTACATACATTTTGCACAAAGTTAGTATACCCTTTTTTGACCATTTTCAATGGTCGAAGGGTATAAAAAGTGGGTAAGGTTACAGTCGGGCGCCCGACAGTAAGATACCCTTCTCCCAATTTTCTAAATCCGTTACAAACGTGTAACCACACTCATACTTTCAAACAGAGAATTCTACACAAATACTTCTAGTACATATAGCTTACTCGCTCGCACTCTCACAGCGACGCGCGTAAAAACGTCGACGTCGGCGTCAACTGCTTAAAGCAGCGCGCAAGCTGCTGCCCGTACTGAACATTTGTACTGAAAACGTTGACTTGAATAACTTTTGTGTTATTGGTGCGATCAGTTTGTAATTTGAAGAATATGTTCATATTGCATTTAGCTTTATACATACCAAAGCAGAACGTTATGGATTTATTACATTGCTTAATAATCGCAAATAACCGATTTTCGGGGGCGGTGGGCGTGGCATCAAACATTTGATATAAACTTGATCTGCCTATGATAGATAGGAACCTCCATACCAGAGAACTGCAACATGCATGCATACACAACACTCAAAAATGAATGAGATTTTTGCCACTCGATCTTCATTTTGGCACAGATCGCACATAGCACATGCCTCAAGCCGCGCAAGCCTCTAATAGCAAGAGCCTCAGATAGCGGGAGACTCTAAAAGCAAGAGACGCAAAAGGCAGGAGCATCAAAAGGCAGGAACGTTTTGGCAAAAAGGCATGTAAGGCAGGAACGGTTTGGCAAAAAAGACAAGAGACGCTTGCCCAAAGGCTCCGTAGGCTCGGTAGGTAGAGACAGCAGCATAAGGGTCGCGGCATATAAATTTGTTCGAGAACGTTCGGTTTTCCCTTTCTGCTAGTGCGTGCCTCGCTTATTTTGTGGAAAGGGTAACGGAACAAGTAGAAATTGAAATGCATCGGCCTCGGTTTTTTTTCTATACCTACTTATGTCTCTATTAATAGAACAGAAGTATAAGGGGTAACCCAAAAACGCATAGGTTCAAACAGAGAATTCTGCACAAATACTTCTAGTACATATAGCTTACTCGCTCGCACTCACGCAGCGACGCGCGTAAAGAGTAAAGCGACATGACGCAACGTCGACGTCGGCGTCGACTGCTCAAAGTAGCGCGCAAGCTGCTGCCCGTATCGAACATTTGTACTGAAAACGTTGACTTGAATAACTTTTGTGTTATTGGTTCGATCAGTTTGTAATTTGGAGAATATGTTTATATTGCATTTAGCTGTTACATACATTTTGCACAAAGTTAGTATACCCTTTTTTGACCATTTTCAATGGTCGAAGGGTATAAAATCAAGTAGCTAAGGCTACAGTCGGGCGCCCGACAGTAAGATACCCTTCTCCCAATTTTTAAAAATCCGATACAAGCGTGTAACTATACTCATAATTTGAAACAGAGAATTCTGCACAAATTCTTCTACTTCATATAGTTAACTCGCTCGCACTCACACAGCGACGCGCGTAAAGAGTAAAGCGACATGACGCAACGTCGACGTCTGCTCGACTGCTCAAAGTAGCGCGCAAGCTGCTGCCCGTATCGAACATTTGTACTGAAAACGTTGACTTTAATAACTTCTGTGTTATTGGCCCGATCGGATTGTAATTTGGAGAATATGTTTATATTGCATTTAGCTTTATACATACCGAAGCAGAACGTTATAGGTTTAATACTTTGCTTATTAATCGCAAATAACCGATTTGCGGGGGCGGTGGGCGTGGCATCAAACATTTGATATAAACTTGATCTGCCTATGGTTTATAGAAACCTTTATGCCAAATTTGGTACCTCTAGCTTTTTTAATAGCTGAGATCTGTTGTCCCATACAGACGGACAGACGGACGGACGGACAGACGGACAGACCGACGGACATGTCTCAATCGACTCGGCTAGTGATCCTGAGATCCTGAGAAAATACAAAATAGCGCCTCGACAGAAGGTTTAGAGACGTAAATTTTCGAAATAATTCCATCAGTGGCGAAACTGCGTAATCTAAGCCTAAAAATAATCTGAGTGACAGCGATATATGCAAGCTTCGGTCTGTGACTTTCACACGAGTTGTGAGGGTCTCTGATTGAAATCTGGCTGTAGACGAAATAAGTTTTCAGTCATCCATCAGAAGTCTTTCAATTCGTGAGTGAATTTTACGAATCATAAAGCATGTTCGATTCTATTGTGTGATAAACTTGGATCTCACTACAAAACGACTCAAAGGAAGAGTCAGGAGAAATATAACAATATTTAAAGATCCGCGTATGTCTCATAAGTAATAACACCTAGAATCTATATTGTTGTTGCTATATAAATCCCTTATAGCCGAGATTGGAGAATCCATAGCAGGCAGCCGATGTCTCAATTTAAGAAAGCTGAGTGGAAAATGAGTTTTGGAAAAAAAATATAGCCAGCAAAAGAAAACACATAAGGTATGGGATTTATGGAAAATAACTGAGGGGAATAGTATTTCCTTTGGCAAGCCCGAAGAATAACCCTGAGCAGCTTTCATAAGATTCGTATACTCCTATGGGTGCACATATTAACGTAATTTCTTGAAATAGCAACACCTACTGGCAACTCCATAGTACAAGCGGGAATTCTATGCGTGAAAGTCGCATATGACCTAAAAGGAAAAGGAGATATGCTAATTAAGAGGTTAAATTTTATAGATAGTTGGGATGGAGAATGAATCATTGCGATATTTTTTTTCTGCCATTTAGAGCCTTGAATAACTCGGCGAAAGTAAGTCTTGACATCTACTGCAAAAAGAGTTATGATTGCGATCTTAGAGATGCACAATGGAAAATTGGAATATGTGAGTGATGAGATACGGCACTACATCCTTTCCTGGAGTCTTCTTATTAACACGTATACATAATTCAAAACCAATCACTTATACAGAAAAAAAAATCAAAGACAAACTGGTCCGTATATATAGTTAGGCCCACGAGTAGTCCAAAGAAACTAAATAACTTATGAAATCTTAAGAAATTTAAACAAATTAATAACTAAACTAAACTAACATAAATCAAAAAATTAAATAAATAAATAAACCTTTATTACTTTTATTAATACAGGTGTTGAATGTGTTACTGATCTCTTGTGTGACCCGATTTGATTTTCTTTTGTAACTGGCTTATGTTTCAACCAAACATGCCACTTGCACAAAGCCCTAAAACCGATTTATTGGTGCAAGAACCACAGGAACCAATAGTCACCTGTCTTCTATGCGATGAACACTTGACAGGATCCTCAGTTGCTGTAACAACTGAATTTGGGCGTGTGTTTCATCGGTATTGCTTACACAATTATCTTAGAGATACCTCGAAGTGTCCTATTTTTGAATCCACGGGAGGTATACAATTGATTTTAGACGGAATGCCAGGTCCTTCAGCAACAGTCGCAGCTGAGGAGACAAGAGTGTATGATACTAGGTATTGTGACGACGTATGAAACGCGTCACAATAGTTATTTAAGTTTAAATGAAATAAAATACTTTTAAGTTTATAATACCCCATGGGTTAGCATATAATGGGTAGCAAGTAAAGGCAAAGGCAAAGACATAGACAAGGCGTAGGCAAAGACATAGACAAGGCATAGGCAAAGACATAGACAAAGCATAGGCGAGACATAGGCAGGGGCATAGGCAAGTGCAAGCCCGCGGGGTGCAGACTACACGCAAACGCCCGTTGGTCGGCGCCCATGCATACAAGTAACGGCGTCGCGACAAATTTTGCGACGCATGTGTAACGGCGCCCGACAAATTCCAGAAGCAGACCGAAGCGAGCAAAAGCGGACGAGCAGAGCAAAGCGAGCAGAGCAAAGGGAGCAGAGCGAAGCGAGCAGAGCGAAGCGAGCAGAGCAAGGCGAGCAGAAGCATGCAGGCAGCACGAAGCCGACGCAGCAGAAACGCACGAACGGATCGATGCAGGCGACAAGTCGCAAGCCGAACTAGGCAAAGCTACAAGTCGCGTGCCGATCTAGGCATGCAGGGCGCCAGGCTAGGCAAAACGGCAAGTTCGCAAGCAAAGCGACACGAGCCGAAGCATGATCGGCCGAGCATAGGCAGCGACCGCGGGTAGCGACCGCGGGCAGCGCCGCCCAGGCAGCGACCGCGGACAGCGCCGGGCAGCAGCGGACGGAAAGCGTCGAAATCGAGGCTGCAAAATTAGGCCACGACACAGAAGTGCCAGGCGACTGGACGAGGCCAGTCAGAACCTCTCTTAAGCAAAAAAAAAGTAAAAGAAAATAAAGTGACCAAAGTTAAAAAGTGAAAAGGACCTGAAAAGTTAAAACAAGGAAGCAAGGATACAAATAAAGGACAATGGACAGGGATCCTGTAGAAGAAGAAACGAGGTAAGCAGTGCAAAGAACATTTGTACTGAAAACGTTGACTTGAATAACTTTTGTGTTATTGGTGCGATCAGTTTGTAATTTGAAGAATAGGTTCATATTGCATTTAGCTTTATACATACCAAAGCAGAACGTTATGGATTTATTACATTGCTTAATAATCGCAAATAACCGATTTTCGGGGGCGGTGGGCGTGGCATCAAACATTTGATATAAACTTGATCTGCCTATGATAGATAGGAACCTCCACACCAGAGAACTACAACATGCATGCATACACAACACTCAAAAATGAATGAGATTTTTGCCACTCGATCTTCATTTTGGCACAGATCGCACATAGCACATGCCTCAAGCCGCGCAAGCCTCTAATAGCAAGAGCCTCAGATAGCGGGAGACTCTAAAAGCAAGAGACGCAAAAGGCAGGAGCATCAAAAGGCAGGAACGTTTTGGCAAAAAGGCATGTAAGGCAGGAACGGTTTGGCAAAAAAGACAAGAGACGCTTGCCCAAAGGCTCCGTAGGCTCGGTAGGTAGAGACAGCAGCATAAGGGTCGCGGCATATAAATTTGTTCGAGAACGTTCGGTTTTCCCTTTCTGCTAGTGCGTGCCTCGCTTATTTTGTGGAAAGGGTAACGGAACAAGTAGAAATTGAAATGCATCGGCCTCGTTTTTTTTCTATACCTACTTATGTCTCTATTAATAGAACAGAAGTATAAGGGGTAACCCAAAAACGCATAGGTTCAAACAGAGAATTCTGCACAAATACTTCTAGTACATATAGCTTACTCGCTCGCACTCACGCAGCGACGCGCGTAAAGAGTAAAGCGACACGACGCAACGTCGACGTCGGCGTCGACTGCTCAAAGCAGCGCGCAAGCTGCTGCCCGTATCGAACATTTGTACTGAAAACGTTGACTTGAATAACTTTTGTGTTATTGGTTCGATCAGTTTGTAATTTGGAGAATATGTTTATATTGCATTTAGCTGTTACATACATTTTGCACAAAGTTAGTATACCCTTTTTTGACCATTTTCAATGGTCGAAGGGTATAAAATCAAGTAGCTAAGGCTACAGTCGGGCGCCCGACAGTAAGATACCCTTCTCCCAATTTTTAAAATCCGATACAAGCGTGTAACTATACTCATAATTTGAAACAGAGAATTCTGCACAAATTCTTCTACTTCATATAGTTAACTCGCTCGCACTCACACAGCGACGCGCGTAAAGAGTAAAGCGACATGACGCAACGTCGACGTCTGCTCGACTGCTCAAAGCAGCGCGCAAGCTGCTGCCCGTATCGAACATTTGTACTGAAAACGTTGACTTTAATAACTTCTGTGTTATTGGCCCGATCGGATTGTAATTTGGAGAATATGTTTATATTGCATTTAGCTTTATACATACCGAAGCAGAACGTTATAGGTTTAATACTTTGCTTATTAATCGCAAATAACCGATTTGCGGGGGCGGTGGGCGTGGCATCAAACATTTGATATAAACTTGATCTGCCTATGGTTTATAGAAACCTTTATGCCAAATTTAGTACCTCTAGCTTTTTTAATAGCTGAGATCTGTTGTCCCATACAGACGGACAGACGGACGGACGGACAGACGGACAGACGGACAGACGGACAGACCGACGGACATGTCTCAATCGACTCGGCTAGTGATCCTGAGATCCTGAGAAAATACAAAATAGCGCCTCGACAGAAGGTTTAGAGACGTAAATTTTCGAAATAATTCCATCAGTGGCGAAACTGCGTAATCTAAGCCTAAAAATAATCTGAGTGACAGCGATATATGCAAGCTTCGGTCTGTGACTTTCACACGAGTTGTGAGGGTCTCTGATTGAAATCTGGCTGTAGACGAAATAAGTTTTCAGTCATCCATCAGAAGTCTTTCAATTCGTGAGTGAATTTTACGAATCATAAAGCATGTTCGATTCTATTGTGTGATAAACTTGGATCTCACTACAAAACGACTCAAAGGAAGAGTCAGGAGAAATATAACAATATTTAAAGATCCGCGTATGTCTCATAAGTAATAACACCTAGAATCTATATTGTTGTTGCTATATAAATCCCTTATAGCCGAGATTGGAGAATCCATAGCAGGCAGCCGATGTCTCAATTTAAGAAAGCTGAGTGGAAAATGAGTTTTGGAAAAAAAATATAGCCAGCAAAAGAAAACACATAAGGTATGGGATTTATGGAAAATAACTGAGGGGAATAGTATTTCCTTTGGCAAGCCCGAAGAATAACCCTGAGCAGCTTTCATAAGATTCGTATACTCCTATGGGTGCACATATTAACGTAATTTCTTGAAATAGCAACACCTACTGGCAACTCCATAGTACAAGCGGGAATTCTATGCGTGAAAGTCGCATATGACCTAAAAGGAAAAGGAGATATGCTAATTAAGAGGTTAAATTTTATAGATATACTGATAGTTCGTGGGTTCAGGTTGGGATGGAGAATGAATCATTGCGATATTTTTTTTCTGCCATTTAGAGCCTTGAATAACTCGGCGAAAGTAAGTCTTGACATCTACTGCAAAAGAGTTATGATTGCGATCTTAGAGATGCACAATGGAAAATTGGAATATGTGAGTGATGAGATACGGCACTACATCCTTTCCTGGAGTCTTCTTATTAACACGTATACATAATTCAAAACCAATCACTTATACAGAAAAAAAAATCAAAGACAAACTGGTCCGTATATATAGTTAGGCCCACGAGTAGTCCAAAGAAACTAAATAACTTATGAAATCTTAAGAAATTTAAACAAATTAATAACTAAACTAAACTAACATAAATCAAAAATTAAATAAATAAATAAACCTTTATTACTTTTATTAATACAGGTGTTGAATGTGTTACTGATCTCTTGTGTGACCCGATTTGATTTTCTTTTGTAACTGGCTTATGTTTCAACCAAACATGCCACTTGCACAAAGCCCTAAAACCGATTTATTGGTGCAAGAACCACAGGAACCAATAGTCACCTGTCTTCTATGCGATGAACACTTGACAGGATCCTCAGTTGCTGTAACAACTGAATTTGGGCGTGTGTTTCATCGGTATTGCTTACACAATTATCTTAGAGATACCTCGAAGTGTCCTATTTTTGAATCCACGGGAGGTATACAATTGATTTTAGACGGAATGCCAGATCCTTCAGCAACAGTCGCAGCTGAGGAGACAAGAGTGTATGATACTAGGTATTGTGACGACGTATGAAACGCGTCTCAATAGTTATTTAAGTTTAAATGAAATAAAATACTTTTAAGTTTATAATACCCCATGGGTTAGCATATAATGGGTAGCAAGTAAAGGCAAAGGCAAAGACATAGACAAGGCGTAGGCAAAGACATAGACAAGGCATAGGCAAAGACATAGACAAAGCATAGGCGAGACATAGGCAGGGGCATAGGCAAGTGCAAGCCCGCGGGGTGCAGACTACACGCAAACGCCCGTTGGTCGGCGCCCATGCATACAAGTAACGGCGTCGCGACAAATTTTGCGACGCATGTGTAACGGCGCCCGACAAATTCCAGAAGCAGACCGAAGCGAGCAAAAGCGGACGAGCAGAGCAAAGCGAGCAGAGCAAAGGGAGCAGAGCGAAGCGAGCAGAGCGAAGCGAGCAGAGCAAGGCGAGCAGAAGCATGCAGGCAGCACGAAGCCGACGCAGCGGAAACGCACGAACGGATCGATGCAGGCGACAAGTCGCAAGCCGAACTAGGCAAAGCTACAAGTCGCGTGCCGATCTAGGCATGCAGGGCGCCAGGCTAGGCAAAACGGCAAGTTCGCAAGCAAAGCGACACGAGCCGAAGCATGATCGGCCGAGCATAGGCAGCGACCGCGGGTAGCGACCGCGGGCAGCGCCGCCCAGGCAGCGACCGCGGACAGCGCCGGGCAGCAGCGGACGGAAAGCGTCGAAATCGAGGCTGCAAAATTAGGCCACGACACAGAAGTGCCAGGCGACTGGACGAGGCCAGTCAGAACCTCTCTTAAGCAAAAAAAAAGTTAAAGAAAATAAAGTGACCAAAGTTAAAAAGTGAAAAGGACCTGAAAAGTTAAAACAAGGAAGCAAGGATACAAATAAAGGACAATGGACAGGGATCCTGTAGAAGAAGAAACGAGGTAAGCAGTGCAAAGAACATTTGTACTGAAAACGTTGACTTGAATAACTTTTGTGTTATTGGTGCGATCAGTTTGTAATTTGAAGAATAGGTTCATATTGCATTTAGCTTTATACATACCAAAGCAGAACGTTATGGATTTATTACATTGCTTAATAATCGCAAATAACCGATTTTCGGGGGCGGTGGGCGTGGCATCAAACATTTGATATAAACTTGATCTGCCTATGATAGATAGGAACCTCCATACCAAATTTTGTGTCTCTAGCTTTTTTAATAGCTGAGATCTGTTGTCTCATACAGACGGACAGACGGACAGCCGGACAGACAGACGGACCAGAGAACTGCAACATGCATGCATACACAACACTCAAAAATGAATGAGATTTTTGCCACTCGATCTTCATTTTGGCACAGATCGCACATAGCACATGCCTCAAGCCGCGCAAGCCTCTAATAGCAAGAGCCTCAGATAGCGGGAGACTCTAAAAGCAAGAGACGCAAAAGGCAGGAGCATCAAAAGGCAGGAACGTTTTGGCAAAAAGGCATGTAAGGCAGGAACGGTTTGGCAAAAAAGACAAGAGACGCTTGCCCAAAGGCTCCGTAGGCTCGGTAGGTAGAGACAGCAGCATAAGGGTCGCGGCATATAAATTTGTTCGAGAACGTTCGGTTTTCCCTTTCTGCTTGTGCGTGCCTCGCTTATTTTGTGGAAAGGGTAACGGAACAAGTAGAAATTGAAATGCATCGGCCTCGGTTTTTTTTCTATACCTACTTATGTCTCTATTAATAGAACAGAAGTATAAGGGGTAACCCAAAAACGCATAGGTTCAAACAGAGAATTCTGCACAAATACTTCTAGTACATATAGCTTACTCGCTCGCACTCACGCAGCGACGCGCGTAAAGAGTAAAGCGACACGACGCAACGTCGACGTCGGCGTCGACTGCTCAAAGCAGCGCGCAAGCTGCTGCCCGTATCGAACATTTGTACTGAAAACGTTGACTTGAATAACTTTTGTGTTATTGGTTCGATCAGTTTGTAATTTGGAGAATATGTTTATATTGCATTTAGCTGTTACATACATTTTGCACAAAGTTAGTATACCCTTTTTTGACCATTTTCAATGGTCGAAGGGTATAAAATCAAGTAGCTAAGGCTACAGTCGGGCGCCCGACAGTAAGATACCCTTCTCCCAATTTTTAAAATCCGATTCAAGCGTGTAACTATACTCATAATTTGAAACAGAGAATTCTGCACAAATTCTTCTACTTCATATAGTTAACTCGCTCGCACTCACACATCGACGCGCGTAAAGAGTAAAGCGACATGACGCAACGTCGACGTCTGCTCGACTGCTCAAAGCAGCGCGCAAGCTGCTGCCCGTATCGAACATTTGTACTGAAAACGTTGACTTTAATAACTTCTGTGTTTATACATACCGAAGCAGAACGTTATAGGTTTAATACTTTGCTTATTAATCGCAAATAACCGATTTGCGGGGGCGGTGGGCGTGGCATCAAACATTTGACATAAACTTGATCTGCCTATGGTTTATAGAAACCTTTATGCCAAATTTGGTACCTCTAGCTTTTTTAATAGCTGAGATCTGTTGTCCCATACAGACGGACAGACGGACGGACGGACAGACGGACAGACCGACGGACATGTCTCAATCGACTCGGCTAGTGATCCTGAGATCCTGAGAAAATACAAAATAGCGCCTCGACAGAAGGTTTAGAGACGTAAATTTTCGAAATAATTCCATCAGTGGCGAAACTGCGTAATCTAAGCCTAAAAATAATCTGAGTGACAGCGATATATGCAAGCTTCGGTCTGTGACTTTCACACGAGTTGTGAGGGTCTCTGATTGAAATCTGGCTGTAGACGAAATAAGTTTTCAGTCATCCATCAGAAGTCTTTCAATTCGTGAGTGAATTTTACGAATCATAAAGCATGTTCGATTCTATTGTGTGATAAACTTGGATCTCACTACAAAACGACTCAAAGGAAGAGTCAGGAGAAATATAACAATATTTAAAGATCCGCGTATGTCTCATAAGTAATAACACCTAGAATCTATATTGTTGTTGCTATATAAATCCCTTATAGCCGAGATTGGAGAATCCATAGCAGGCAGCCGATGTCTCAATTTAAGAAAGCTGAGTGGAAAATGAGTTTTGGAAAAAAAATATAGCCAGCAAAAGAAAACACATAAGGTATGGGATTTATGGAAAATAACTGAGGGGAATAGTATTTCCTTTGGCAAGCCCGAAGAATAACCCTGAGCAGCTTTCATAAGATTCGTATACTCCTATGGGTGCACATATTAACGTAATTTCTTGAAATAGCAACACCTACTGGCAACTCCATAGTACAAGCGGGAATTCTATGCGTGAAAGTCGCATATGACCTAAAAGGAAAAGGAGATATGCTAATTAAGAGGTTCAATTTTATAGATATACTGATAGTTCGTGGGTTCAGGTTGGCATGGAGAATGAATCATTGCGATATTTATACCCTTCGACCATTGAAAATGGTCAAAAAAGGGTATACTAACTTTGTGCAAAATGTATGTAACAGGCATAAGGAGGCGTGGCAGACCCCATAAAGTATATATATTCTTGCTCAGGATCACTAGCCGAGTCGATTGAGACATGTCCGTCTGTCTGTCCGTCTGTCCGTCTGTCCGTCTGTCCGTCCGTCCGTCTGTCCGTCTGTCCGTCTGTCCGTCTGTTTGTTTGAGACAACAGATCTCAGCTATTAAAAAAGCTAGAGACACCAACTTTTGTACGAAGGTTCCTATATATCCGGGGCAGGTGAAGTTTATGTCAAATGTTTGATGCCACGCCCACCGCCCCCGCAAATCGGTAATTTACGATTATTTAGCTAAGTATAAAACCCATAACGTTCTGCTTCGGTATGTATAAAGCTGAATGCTATATAAACATATCCTCCAAATTACAATCCGATCGGAACAATAACACAGAAGTTATTAAAGTCAACGTTTTCAGTACAAATGTTCGGTACGAGCGGCAGCCGGCTCGCTGCTTTAATCAGTTGACGCCGACGTCGACGTTGCATCGTGTCGCTTTACTCTTTATGCGCGTCGCTGCGTACGTGCGAGCGAGTAAGCTATATGTAGTAGAAGTATTTGTGCAGAATTCTCTGTTTGAAACTATGAGGGTGGTTACACGTTTGTAATGGATTTAGAAAATTTGGAGAAGGGTATCTTACTGTCGGGCGCCCGACTGTAGCCTTACCTACTTGTTTTTTTCTGCCATTTAGAGCCTTGAATAACTCGGCGAAAGTAAGTCTTGACATCTACTGCAAAAAGAGTTATGATTGCGATCTTAAAGATGCACAATGGAAAATTGGAATATGTGAGTGATGAGATACGGCACTACATCCTTTCCTGGAGTCTTCTTATTAACACGTATACATAATTCAAAACCAATCACTTATACAGAAAAAAAAATCAAAGACAAACTGGTCCGTATATATAGTTAGGCCCATGAGTAGTCCAAAGAAACTAAATAACTTATGAAATCTTAAGAAATTTAAACAAATTAATAACTAAACTAAACTAACATAAATCAAAAATTAAATAAATAAATAAACCTTTATTACTTTTATTAATACAGGTGTTGAATGTGTTACTGATCTCTTGTGTGACCCGATTTGATTTTCTTTTGTAACTGGCTTATGTTTCAACCAAACATGCCACTTGCACAAAGCCCTAAAACCGATTTATTGGTGCAAGAACCACAGGAACCAATAGTCACCTGTCTTCTATGCGATGAACACTTGACAGGATCCTCAGTTGCTGTAACAACTGAATTTGGGCGTGTGTTTCATCGGTATTGCTTACACAATTATCTTAGAGATACCTCGAAGTGTCCTATTTTTGAATCCACGGGAGGTATACAATTGATTTTAGACGGAATGCCAGGTCCTTCAGCAACAGTCGCAGCTGAGGAGACAAGAGTGTATGATACTAGGTATTGTGACGACGTATGAAACGCGTCACAATAGTTATTTAAGTTTAAATGAAATAAAATACTTTTAAGTTTATAATACCCCATGGGTTAGCATATAATGGGTAGCAAGTAAAGGCAAAGGCAAAGACATAGACAAGGCGTAGGCAAAGACATAGACAAGGCATAGGCAAAGACATAGACAAAGCATAGGCTAGACATAGGCAGGGGCATAGGCAAGTGCAAGCCCGCGGGGTGCAGACTACACGCAAACGCCCGTTGGTCGGCGCCCATGCACACTAGTAACGGCGTCGCGACAAATTTTGCGACGCATGTGTAACGGCGCCCGACAAATTCCAGAAGCAGACCGAAGCGAGCAAAAGCGGACGAGCAGAGCAAAGCGAGCAGAGCAAAGGGAGCAGAGCGAAGCGAGCAGAGCGAAGCGAGCAGAGCAAGGCGAGCAGAAGCATGCAGGCAGCACGAAGCCGACGCAGCAGAAACGCACGAACGGATCGATGCAGGCGACAAGTCGCAAGCCGAACTAGGCAAAGCTACAAGTCGCGTGCCGATCTAGGCATGCAGGGCGCCAGGCTAGGCAAAACGGCAAGTTCGCAAGCAAAGCGACACGAGCCGAAGCATGATCGGCCGAGCATAGGCAGCGACCGCGGGTAGCGCCGCCCAGGCAGCGACCGCGGACAGCGCCGGGCAGCAGCGGACGGAAAGCGTCGAAATCGAGGCTGCAAAATTAGGCCACGACACAGAAGTGCCAGGCGACTGGACGAGGCCAGTCAGAACCTCTCTTAAGCAAAAAAAAAGTAAAAGAAAATAAAGTGACCAAAGTTAAAAAGTGAAAAGGACCTGAAAAGTTAAAACAAGGAAGCAAGGATACAAATAAAGGACAATGGACAGGGATCCTGTAGAAGAAGAAACGAGGTAAGCAGTGCAAAGAAACAAAAGAAGAATGCAAAGTAAAAAGAAGCAACGTATGGTGCGAAGTAGGTAGGGACACAGAGAGGCAGGGACAGTTAAGTGAATATTTTGTAATAGAATAAGGAAACGAAACTTGTGAAGAAAAGGAAATAAACAATCAATAATGCATAGGCGTTTTAACTAAAACTCGCGTTCAATATTTTTTTGGAAACTTTCCTTCGAAAACGTGTTTGCAGGAAATTTCGCGTGTGCGCCCGTGTGTGTCTGTGTGCTGTGAGTGATCGCTAGTTGACAAGCGAATACGGGAACTTGTGTTCAGAGACGAGTTGCGGTGTGGTGCAATACACCACCGAGGCGACTTGTGGGAGCACAGGCGAAAGTATTTGCGGTCACGGGCGTTCCGTAACGGCGGAAACGACCAATCGTGGGCGAGAGTGGACGTTAGTTGACAAGCGGGTACAAGAGCGTGTTCTAACGGGCTGCGGGCTGGTGCAATTCACCACCGAGCGACCTGTGGGAACATAAGCGAAAGTACCTGCGGTCACGGACGTTCCGTACGATGAACGGTCAGTCGCAGGTCGTGTCGTGAGTGAACGATAGTTGACGCGGGGTACAGGAGCGTGCGTTCACAAGTGTGGCGTGGTGCAATACACCACCGAGCGATTTGTGAGAGTGCAGGCGGCAGTACCCGTAGTCACGAGCGTTCCCCCACGGCCTGCAGCCGACCAGATGCACAGCGAAAACGCGGCCAAAGTGTCAGGTACGGTGAAAACACTCTTCTGCGTCGTTCACGAGTACTCGTGGAAGACACGGGCCACGTGTACGTGGAAGACACGGGCCACGTGTACGCGTGAAAAGGGCGTGTTCGCTGTGTCCGACATTTGTCTCAGCTTTTCTAATCTGCCAGTGACCCCCTCTCTCTCTCTTTCTAAACGTCTTAGTGGTCCTAGTCATTTATAAATTTTGCTGTAAAGACCCTGGCTAGACTGAGAGTTGTACCCTAGCCCGAGAAAACATCTTTACAGATGGCGCCCGAGCAGGGACTGCTAAGACTAGACATTTAGAAACGGGAAATTTTAACATCTTTAAGTGGACTAAAGACCCACATAGGTAAATTGGCAGGTTATATCAGACAAGCAGAGAACCGCAGAACTCGGCAAGGGGTAGAGCATGTTTTAAATAGGGTATCATGGCAAGCATAGGGAACATTGATTTTTTTAAAAAGTTTGTAGGACAGGCTGTACACGTGTTTTCTAGAAAACTAGTACAACGAAGCAAGCATAGGGAACGTAGATAACTTCTTAGTCTGGGGTACAGACGGTACACGTTTTATAAACCACTGCGCACGCGGGAGTTTGCGCCAACTTTAGCTGTATT